>MU226565.1:1585625-1613997 GCA_018584345.1 Thuja plicata
CTCTCTCTCTCTCTCTCTCTCTCTCTCTCTCTCTCTCTCTCTCTCTCTCTCTCTCTCTCTCTCTCTCTCTCTCTCTCTCTCTCTCTCTCTCTCTCTCTCTCTCTCTCTCTCTCTCTCTCTCTCAAAAATTATGTTATTCACATCTTATTTTTTATATTTATTAAACTTATAATCCTATTTAGAAAATAATTTATTTTTTCTATAAAATATATATCCTAAGTGAATTTATTATTCTTAATATCTACTAACACTTAAAAATACACATTTTCTATACATCATAATTATAAAATGATAGACTAACTTTTTCTAATTTATTTATTTATATAGTAATATAAGCTACGTATAAATATAATATAAATATTTAATTAATATTATTAATTTACATGTCAAAGTTTAGGTAATATAAATATTAATTTAATAATTAATATAGTATTACTACACTTATATGGTCCACAATAATGCCTCTAATATAATCCATGACAATATTAGAATAATTCCTAGCTCATGGATAGAGATGGGTCCCGTTGGTAAATAGGGAGGGAGAGAGCAACAAAAATTATAATATTCAACAATATGCCTAAACTCAACAGCTCAACACTTATTGTTCAGAATAATATCCACAAAGTACACATAATCTCTCACATGTCAAACATTAGAATGTTGCTGAAGTTCAATTTGATAATATTATATGCCCATATAATAATAAGCATATACACATGCCTTGGAATTATGCATATAAATATACAAGCATATATGTATAATTCAAAAGTTTGGAAATCTATGTCAATGAATAATGATCATGTCTTGGAATTGTTAATTGTAGAATATGATCATTTTTTAAATTTGCAGCTGCCCTAGTAGACATGCATTCAAAATTTGAAAGTGTAGACAAGGCACGTCAATTGTTTGACAAAATGCTTGGACATAGATGTCACCTAATGGGATGCTATGGTTGAAGGATATTCACAAAACGGGTGTATTGCAAAGGCTTAAGAAGCTTTCATCTACAATCCATTCATGGAATCCCTTGATTGTAGGTTATGTACAAAATGTTGTTGTTGAGTAGGCTTTAGAAATGTTAAAGAAATTATACTTGGCAGACGTGAAGCCAGTCTCTGCAACTTTTTCTCTCTTTTCAATCATATCCACAAAATCATGTAATCTAAATTAAATAAAAAATTATCTTCTATATATATCATAAATTATTAGAAACTACTAACTCAATACACAATAATGTGTAATAATACAAAAAGAAAAAGAAAATAGTAGGTAACAACATCTTGTCCAACATAATAATAATCTTAAGTAAATCAAAAATTATCTTCTATATTATCAAATACAAATTCTATTCCTGTGCAGGTGGATAATTCTAAGGTATTTGACTGCCAACTTGCCTTTAAACAAAATTCAATTCTTGTCGACACATAATTATACACATTAGCTCGAGATATGACATATTATCATACACCAAATATTGATCACAATAACAATGGTAGGACAAAAAATCATTTAGCACTTTCTACAGATGGTCAACTAAATCTTTTCACATGGTCTATATATTTTATTTACATTCGCTACATCTCTTCACATGGTTCATATATTTTATTTGCATCCTCCATGATTATTAAAATACTTTTCTCACCAGATATTCATTTTAGTTTTACCGCACGAAAAGCTACTTTACCTGGGAAACACAAGTGCAAGATATGCTCTAGTGTGGAAACATTTAGTAATGAAATTACAAAATAATGAGAGGCAAAGATTGGCGTGTACGAGAAACTTTGCAGTCCTATTAATATAAGAGAGAAACATTTAGTTTTTTTTAAGAAGTGTTAGTTATAAAATGAATATGTTAGAGTTATAATGAGATACAAATAGCAAGAGAGAAAGAAGTAACATATATATAGAGGTCTCTCTCTCTCTCTCTCTCTCTCTCTCTCTCTCTCTCTCTCTCTCTCTCTTCCAAAATATCTCTATTTCTTTATCCTCTCTTTGTCTCCCCTCTCCCTCTCCAAATCTCTATCTCTACTTCGTTGTATTTGTCTACCTCTCTACTGAAATCAGCAATAGAATTGTAGGTCCATCTGAGGGTGAGGGAAATGGTCTAATTTGAAACAAGCAACAACTTCTATTTGGACTAGGGACTAGTGGGTAGGATGGAGAAAATAATGAAATCATGCTCACTCAGCCAATGGAATCTAAGAATGCTCGATTGGAGGAAGGTGGGAGTTCTGGCAGGTTATTTGATGAGAACCATCCAAGAGAGTAGTTGAGTTCAAATTTATTTGATGACTACCTACTCTAGTTGGGAGGGAGTGATGCATATCCAAAGTGAGTAGTTCCATTTGTTGATTCTTTACAGACAGGACTAGGCTAGGGAGCAAAGGCAAAGGTAAAGAAAGGGGCTCACACTATTGTAGCATATCCAGCCGTAGAAGTTGAGTCAATAGGAAACATTCAATAGGCAACATTTTGTCATTGAGTTCTGCAGCCCCAACTTACAGCATGAGCACCGACACCCTTCCCAGGCTTCCTTCCCAAGACAGTAACCAAGAAAGGAATGTGAAGAAGTGAATGGACATAGATGATGTCCTCGTAGAGGAAAATGTGAAGGAAATGGAATGAAGGGAAGTGAAATTCAAAGTTGCTTCATCTTTGTTTGGAAAAACCCTAGGCCTACCATGAAAATTCACCAAGGAGATCTCAAAGCCAAAGGAGGGTGAAGAGAAGGAAGGTGAGGAGAAAAGGCAAGAGAAGGAAAGCAAGGAGAAAAGGCCATAGACAACAAAATTAAGGCTTCAAGTGATTGAGAGTGCAATATATCACCTTTCTTGTGAAAATTTTGAGACCTTGGGAGGATTTGGGCCTCAAGAGGGAGTGAACATTTTTTGGTCCAAAAGAAAAAAGAATCGGGTGGATGTTGTGAACTCCGTCAAGGAGTCTCTAGATTTGGATGTGGGAGAGGCTTAGGAATTACAAAAAAAATGGCACAAGCTCAAGGTAGAAGAGCTAAGGGAGTTTTATGATGGCATGTGACCTAAGATTTGGGAGGTAAGGAAATTGCACGATAGCTTGGAGGTCCTGCAAAAAGAGTGCAGTTTAGTTTTGAAAAATGTAGATTCAAATTCTAAATCTTAGAGTTTGGTAGCCAATCTTTGTTGTATATAACATATTATATTTTCGTTTTACTTTAAGAATTATCTTTTGCAGTCCTAAATTCATTTTCATCAAGGAAGCTGCTATATGCTCATCCAAAAAACATTACATTTCATAAAATCATGCGTCTTTGAGGCATTTTGTCAAACAATTTAAGTGCCTTGTATATACTTCCACATTTTGCATACATGTCTGTCAACCCATTAGCAACTACATCATCTGTAAAATCCACTTTCAATTATAATTTAATGAATGTAAATACCCTATTTTAGAGATTCCATTTGTCAATGGTGAATTGATTAGACTTAAAAACTATTTGTTGCATGTGGTGAGAAAAAACCCAGGCCTTCTGTGAGTTGCAATAACAGTAGTCCATGAGAAACCATTTTGATCTTTGTAAATTTTGTGAACTTGTAAATAATGTGGATTTGTTGCATTCCAGCCAAACCAATCTCCTTTCAGATATCGCTTCCATCTACAAACATAAAATATATTCAACATTATTATTTCCCATTATAACTTCCAGCTGCTACCTAGAAAACATGGAGCTCAAAACGTGGAAGGCTTTCACTTTGTTTGGGGATGTAGTTTCTGGTTCTTTCTTTTAACTTCATCCAATGTTTTATGATCAAATATCTTATCCTATCTCTTATTCTTAAATGTGTTTGTCATACTAAAGTGTGGATCTTTACCACAAGGTCAGAATTCTAATTCACTCATGGTTTTGAATTGGTGGTGTAAGTTATTTTGTAGAGTTACATTTAATAGAGTTAATACTTACAGTGTGTAAGAGAAACATCATGGTTGTTTTTGCACGTTTCCTTTTTCATCAGGTTGAAATCCTTTAAACATCTTCTCCTGAGTAACACTAAAGTAATAAATATAAAAATGGTAAAAATTATTATATATTTAGTGTATGCATTAGGATTGATATTTTGCCTCAAAGATGTATGCATTACTTATTGTTGGAAATTTGAACCATTTAGAAAGATTTCCCATCACCATCATAGCTATAATCATGGTGTTGAAATTGGATTTTTTCCTCACTTTTGTGGCATTTTCTTCTTATCTTGGAAAAGGATTTTTTGAAAATTCACAATGTAATTTAAGATAATTTCAAATTTGTATTTAGATTGTATAATTTTTTTTTCTTTTAACTATCATTTATATTATTATTACCAAGTAAACATCGGGATTTTTACAGCAGAGTTTAAAATACATAAAATTACACTTCCCCCTACATTAGGTGGGAATCACTACTCGAGCAGTTTCAAAATACTACTAGACTTTAACAATTACTTCCATCCTCCAATCCTATATAGGGAATCAGGATGTCCATGACAGTTGATGGTCTGTCCATTTGAGTATGAGGTCATCATGTAGGATGACATTGTATGGATTGGAGAAGTATGCCTCCCAGGGAAGGGAAGGTCGTGAGGCAATGGGTAGAACATAGTTGGAGTTTTTGGCTGCCTGGGAATCGTGAGACTGTGCAATGCCCTGTGGTTCATGGTCTAGTGCAGAGTCATCATTGCTACTGTCAGTCTGCCCCCTCAGTATCTGTTCCCCCTGCTCTAGGTCCATTTCTTCTCCCATGTCCACATTGTAGCCCTCATCATCTACACCTCCCTGTACCTGTGACTCTTGAACAGTCTCAATCTATATTACCAAACCTATGGTGTTCCCTTTAGTCATTACTGTTGCTATGCCTGTGTGCACCTCAGATACCTTCCTTTGATCTTTAATCTGCTCGAGCATATGCCCTAGTGTGACCTCAAAGTCTTGGTCACCTAGAGCCCTGGTGGATTCTTTCCATGTGACTTGTTCCCTATCCAGCACACTTATAACTTTACTGAGGACCATTGGAGCTTGTTGTTCCTTGACCTGAAAGATTAATGTAACCTGCGAGGCAATATTAATGAAGGTGAGTCTCCTTAGAGACTCAGTGAGAATCCTATTCCTACCATTGAAGTTATCATCATTCCTATATTTCCAGATATGCCAAAGAATATAATAAGAAAGAGCGGTCCATAACATGTTGCAATATTTATCCAATCCTGCTAATGATCTAGAGAGGACATCTATAATATGGAAATCAACATAACGGGTCAGACCAAAAAAGTTCCAAACAACTTTGGTGAAGTGAAATTCAAAAAGGATATGCATCAAGGTTTTGGGCTTAGAGCAATGGGAGCACGAATTAAGTTCACTAGCAGGTTTTTTGATAGGCAACCTATGCAGAAGATAATGCCACATGACGCAGAGAAGTTTGGGTTCAGTAGGGGTATGTCATAAGGTACCAAGATTCTTACTCCAGGTGTTGGGGTCAAGGTTCACATTCTATTTCTCATTTAGGTGTTCAAATATGGTATTGGTGTATGCCAATAACTTGTATATAGCTTTGGTTTTGGTATTACATAATGGGGTGTCATCACTCTATTTGATGAGGTCAGTTCTGTCATAGTCGACTAAGGAGTCTCTAGGGAGATTGAGTAAAAAACAAGCTTCTTTAAGAGTAGTGTAGGTCCTCCATTGGGTTGGAGGTATGTCAAACTTGAGAACAAGTTCCTCCCATGGAACTATTTTATCATTTTCAATGATCTCAGACAGATAGCTGATGCCTAATGAGTTCCATTTCTTAGCAGAGCACCCCTGCAGTTGGACAAGAGGACTGCCCCCTTTATAAAGATTCCACTAGATGGACCTCTCCCCACACACCATCTGATCCTAATCCATCAAGTTATTACTTGTCATAAGGGACCTGATCTCCTCCCACCCCTTCCAAATAGGCTGAAACACCTCCGAGCCTGCCACACTCACTCTAAATTTCCCAATAACCAGATCGATACTAGGAAGGTTCTTCCAAGTCTTGGCTCGGGCCAGGGTACCTTTACTGATATTGTGTCTAACCAAAAATTTCGAAGGTTCATTGCCCTGGGCTTCTTTGGCTATCCATTTGACTACTAGTGATATACCTTGCCACCTAAGATCCTTTAGCCAAAGAACCCCTTGAGAAGTTGTTCTAGTACACCAATCCCATCTGACCGCATGAGGTTTCTTGTTGCCTTTGCCATCTAACCAAAAGTAACCTCTGATAGCTTTGTGAATGAAGTTGATCTGATAATGGTTGAAAAGCCACATTGAAGACTAATAGATAGGAAAGGAGGCTAGAATTTTCTGGCATACCTGTATCCTCCCTGCCAATGATAAGAATCTATTGTTCCTCTTGCCCAATTTACCTACGATCTTGTTCCTCACCCAATTCCACATGTTCTTGAGATTAGGTTAGATGGAGAATGGGATTCCCAGGTACCTGAGTTTATGGAGGGGATCTCCCTAGGAAAATCCAAATTGTTTATGGAGATAGAAACCCTACTACGTGGGGCTGAGCAGAAGAGGTCTAATTTTTCCATGAGGTTCTTGAAGTTGATTTCTTGCATATCAATCATAGGGGCTGTGTCATCTGCAAATTGCACATTAATCCGTTCTTCCTCATTTGGTATTCTGACTCCCAAAAGTTTAGTGGAGATGAAGGCATCTCTCAGAATATAGAACGGGGAACCTGCTGCTAAGACAAACAAGGCCGAAGCCCATGTGACAACCTTGTCTAATTACATTGTGGATTTTGAAAATCCACAATGTAATTTAAGATAATTTCAATTTTTTATTTAGATTGTATAATATTTTAAGAACTAATAATTATATTAGTTATCATTATTTACTAAAAGTGACAACTATTATATATAATAATTGAAAAATATTTCCATCAAATATTTCAAGTATAATATTTTAAAAATAATTATTAAAGTGTATAAATGCCCATAATAAGCACGCTAAAGTAAACTATCATACCTATCTTTTGATGTATATCTAGAATTTATTGAGTTATCTTAAAATTAATATAAAAGAAATGTGTTATATTGTCATAGTTCAAAATTAGCATATCAATAAATTATAATTGAATCAATGATGGTATTTGTAGAAATATTAATTCCTTTGAATTAATATACAATAATAAATTTGAATAATATAAATGCAAGCTATTTTATATTATTCATTCAATCTACATTTATATAAATAACAATATATAAGAGATGCCATAGAAGATATCTTAAAAGAAAGTTTATATATATATATATATATATATATATATATATTTAAAATCTTTTAACAAATATACATAATACATATTGTTTACAAAGTGAATTATGTTTGATTCATTGTAAAAAAAATCACCAATTTCATTCATTTGTTTACAATGTTTTTGATTAAGGTAACAACAGGTTGTTGACGGTGCTTTGTGATCGGGTCTGCCAACAGGGGTAAGTTGTCACCGGGTACCGGGGTATCGGCCAACTTTGCCTGTAAAGGTTGTCTGGGGAAATGAGATTCCCCGGGCATCTAAGCACGTGAGAGTCGGATCTTGACAGTGCGGGGCTCGGTTGGGAGATGTGACTGTTTTGTTTGAGGGGGATAGCTGGTTATCTTCAACTCATCTTCTCCGGGGATTCAAGTAAGTGGGGTTTCCTACAAGTGCGCACTCATTTAACAAAATAAACTTCAAAAGATACTGCAGACTTAGAAAGATTTCATCTACCTATAGTTATACTAAACATTCAAGACATCAACAATGCTCTAACACACTACACTAAATATCGAAGAAATATATAGCCATCAGTTCTTATTTTATCAGTAGCAAAGGAAAGGAGGTCGTTAATCTACTTTAAGTATCAGAGCAAAGGATATGAAGAACACAAAGCATAAAATACTAATAACCCAGAAGACAGAATGCTAACAACATCATCAAGAGAACTCTCCCTTCTTCATTAACATATTTTCCAGCAAGCACTGGTGTGTGGTACAATGGTGGCTCCAAGGGAGCATCTAAATATGAAAAGCTTAAAAACTATGGAGCATTGAGCTCTACAACTAAGAACTGAGAAAATCAGATTGCTATTAGCTATGGACTGCAAAATCATTGATTTTGCCTACCCTTGGAATGAGGTCGAACTTAGCATTTATACACATCACTTGACCTAAACCTAAACCTAGCTTACTTTACATTTTACAATATAATACAATATCTGGTGGTCGGTACTACCTGCACCACGCTACAAAAGACCTCGAGACGGAGAAGGTCTGACATGTCAGAAGAATAAGGCAAGAAAAGTGGAGTGGAAGAATCAACCTCAAGAAGAGAGCTAGGAGGAGAAAGAAGGAATCTAATCCCCTGGGGATCGAGGCTACATGCCTCATAAATGGGAAAGCGGCGCCCTGTCTCCGATGCGCTAGGTGTAACGTTGAAACAAAGCCTTGGGAAGACACCTGTTAGGAAACCTCTTATCGATCTGACGTGCCTTGTTGCGGTTACCTATCCTTTCAAAACCTCTATTAACTGCCTTGAAAGTGACCGGTTGGCATTGGGGACCAGGACACGGGTCACTTAAAGAGTACAAAAATGAAGGAGCCAAAATTTCAGGATTCAGGAACTCGCGCTCTGAAAGAATGAATGAATACAAAAACACATTTTCTGTTGAACATCTCTGGAATCTGGAGGGCTTTATTGCTCCTCATGATTTCTCCCATGCCTCCAATACTTGGCCTATGCTTTCTTCATCTACATCTTTGATGCTATCCCACCGGCTACGAACAGCCTCCACTGCCTCCTCAACTTCTCTGGCCCCGTTTCAGAATTTGTCCACCATCTTGATGGCATTGTGTGATCGGATCATTGTTTTAGACAATTGAGATAGCCTTCCCTAGTCAAAATCTCTAGTAGGCGGATACAGGGACTCCATTCACTCATCAAACTTACTGAGGACATAGTCCTATGGGGTACATGTGCTGGTGGTGAAGGGATCAACTTGCAATACCCCAGCCATGAATGTTTCAAATAAGCCCAAGGGATGTTGGGCTGGTGTCACCTTTTCTTTCAAGGCCTTAACTAGTTCCTTGCACACCTCAATCTTGAGGACAAGTTTGGAGTACTGGGCCTAGAGGGAATCATACAATTCATCTCCCAAAATTCCAGACTCTGTGGCAAGTTCTTCACCGATATTGCGGATCTCTTCTAGTCCGACCTTCCAATTTTCATACTTGGCTAGATCTTGCTCCCATATAATAACGGAGCCTTTTGCCTAGTTGAGGAGAGAACTAACCCGGTAGAGGTCCGGGAGGGACACCACAAAAAATTGTCTCATTACAGTCACCTGCTCGGCGGCTGACCCATCCACAGCTTGTGCTTTTCTTTTCATGATCCGCAGAGAGTCCACATCACCCTATGCAAGCGGAAATCTAGAGGAAGGGGTTCCAGGGTGGACTTCTGCCAATGGCCATGTGAGTTCTACCAGAAGTGCGAGGAGATTGGCATTTGTTTCTATTTCCTCCTGCAACTTCTGGCCTTGCTTGATGTACCTAGATTCTATCGCCTTGGTTGCTTCTTTCAGCAAGTCCAATTCACCTTGCTTGTCCCTCTTCCCCAATGCAACCTCTGCTATACTATAGTCTTTGGGCCTCACGGCCGCTGCATCTGCATCAAGAGGGGGTGTTGTGATGGTCGCAACTATAATACCGGTGGGACCAGTCTAGAGAGTATGGACTGCCCGCACTTTCTTGGGATTCTTAGCCTCTGTATTCCTGGCCATCATTTCGCTACTAAGACTTGTTCATTAGGATTCCCTTCGGAATCCGGTGACACATTTATGGAATGCAAATTATCCTCAAGCTCTTTTTCCTACTCTCATTTTGGTTCTTCCTATTCTTGTTCTTTGGAACCTTCAACATTTTTTGCCATACTAGCATCTTCTATTGTATTATTGGGAGCCTTTTCTCTGGTCTCAATCTCTTCTGTATTTTTAGGGACTTCGTCCCTCTTGGTGCCAGCTATTTCTTCATTTTCTTCATCCAGGACTTCCTGGTTAGTTTGCTGCTACTGCTCCTGGGCCACATTGGCTTCATCTATTGGAGTGTTCTCTTCCACCGGAACATCCTCTAGAGGTGGGTGAGGTCTCTAGCCAAAATTTAGCAAGGCGACTACTGTTACTACCTCAATGAAAGTGCTCTGGGGTGCTTGGTCACCCAGAGTTATCAAAGGTGTTTGGAGCGTGATGATCGGGAGTATGGTTGATCCCGCAGGTCTGGGTTCCCCCATCGTCAAGTGCTCACCTGTGTTGCCTTGGTGTATCCTTTGTCTCTTGGACTGGTATTTTCTCCTGCTCAGGTCTCGTTTGTATCTCTTCCCAAGCCTCTTGCTCTGATGTATCTTTCTCTTCGGTGATTTCTTTTTCCACGGGGGCCTCTTCTTTGTCCTTAGCTATGATTTCTTCCACCGCATGACCTATGCCCTGTTGAATGTCCAGGATCTCCTCCACTGAGAAGGTGTCATCAAAATCGTCATGCGGAGGCGAGGAGTCTAAAATATCTTCTAGTTTGGGAGAGTCTAAACTTACCTCCATTGGGGGCATCTCCAGCATACTAGGGGCGGCTACTGCGCTTGGTGTGGGGTTCGCTACTATTTTATTCTTTCTTATAAGTGAAGCGCTGGTATCCAGGATGCTACTAGACTCCACCTTAGTGAAAGTCTGTCTGCTCATCATGGCTGCCAATGACGGGGATCCCGCCGAGTGAGCAGATGCTATTGGAGTTATAGGGAGACCGACATATACCTGCATACTTAGCTGCTGGTTGGTCATCTTTTCCAACTCCATTTGTTGATGCAGTTGGGCCATCAGAAGGGTGGGGATCTGGGGAGGCACCTTGAGAACTGGGGCACCCTCTTTTTCTTTCCCTCTACTCGTGCTTGCTTCAATGACCATGGAAGATGAGGAAGATCCGACACCGGCTGAAGAGGGAGTGGTCTTCTTGACCGTTGATTTCTTTTGGGTTATTTTGGGATACACCTGGGCAAAGTACTGGTGACTTTCCTCTATAATGGGGCAGCATACCCCTTCAATTATTAGATCCTCCAAGATGGACCAATCCATCGAAGGAAGATCCTGTTTATTCAGCCCTTGTCCTTTGTATGCTAGATCTTCCAGTGGCCCATCATCTTTAAATCCCTTTGAGAAGGTCCGAAGGTCCAGCATTTTCATGAGCCCTTTGCTCATCCTTGTATTCTATCAGGTTCAGAGATCAAAACTGTCCTGGCAGTTCGCCCAGAAGTCTTTAATGTCCTCTTTATGCAGTTCGGACGCCCGAGGTAGTGTTGTGGCAATCTTGCCACGGGGATCATGATTTTTCCAGGTGTGGTGGAATTCCACCAGCCCCAAGCTCTTCAGTTCATTGTCTGCCTCCCGAGCTGCGGCGAGGCTGCATGTATAGTCCCCACAAGAGAATGGGAATGGAACGTTGATGACCTTCTTCAAAGTGAAGAAGGTGTGTAGGTCCAAGATCTGCCTGCAAAACTCTAAAAGAATAATCTTGTCACCGCAATACCGGGGAGAAGATAGGGCTTCCCATTGAAGCCTATCAGCCTGATGTAGTTGTGATGTCAAAACTGAATAAAATACTGGCCGTAGGAGTTGACCAGAGTCATTGCTGCCTATGATAATCTATACCTGAAATCCTAGGTAAGGGTTAAGATATTGTGATAAATGAACGTGTCATTTACCCAGCAAAAGTTCAAAAAAATGAGCTCCCACTGCAACTAGGGATAGTGATCCCATGGTGTGACCTACCTGGGCCCATTCCTGAGTTCCCAAACTATCCCCAAACCTGGAAAAGCTAGTCTTTGTTGTGCTAATGCCCACAACACATACGATGTCATGTAAAATTGAGAATTCTAGACAACTGTCCTCATTTGCGTATCTACGTGATTAGGTATAATAGCCGCCCAGTTGAAGGTCCGGTTGTGGGTAGTGATATAGTATAGAAAATAGTACATCCATGCTAAGAATTCCTAGGCATGGGGCCATCTGAAAACCCTGCATAAAAAGATTATACCCGCCTGGATGGGTTCTTTAAAATCCCTGAGGGGAATTTCTAACTTCATTCTTTTGTGGTCTCCCTTTGGAGACTTCAACCACTGACTGTTGAGGTGTTGTCAGGAAATGCCTTTGAATTTGCCGAATTCCTTTAGTGAGTCGACCCGGGTGATGACAGCGGACCCTTTAAACTGAGGAATCCCCAACGCGGAAGCAAAAGTTGGAGCGTCCAAGGTGACGATTGTGGCGGGGTATTGTAGCGGCTGGGGATTCAGAAGCAAAACTGTGTGAGTAGGTGCATTGTATAGTAGTGCCAGCTGCTTTATTAATTCTGGTGACTACACTAAACATGGAAAGTTTGTAGCCTTTATGATGCCAGAGGCAGCCAAGAAAGTGGCCATTTTGTCTCCTTTGGCCTTTAACCTGTAAATGGTCTGGATCAGACCCTGCAATTCAGCCTAAGTGTCGGGGTTCGTATCCGTTATTTCCTGGACCTTGGAGTCAACCTTGGACCCCACAATAGCTCCCTCCTTTGGATATTTGGAGGTTAAGGGCAGCTTTGCTAACATTCTTTCCATCTTGGACTTTGTAGCTTCTCGGGTGGAAGTGGTAGGTAATTCTAGACTATCAAAAGGGGCAATAACATCAGACATCTTTGATCAACCTATCCGCAACCTGCAAGACCGGAAAAACATTAGAACATAATACATAAAAATTAGTTACAATTCTGGGAGATTCTTCACCACCCCGCACCTGTCAAACAAGCGTTAGTACATACATCAAAAGTTTCTGCGTATCTAGATTGAACATGACTTCGCATTCCAGAGCATTTTAACAAGGAGGCAGGAAGAGGCAGAAGACAAGGCCTTGCTGGAGGTCTGGAATCCTAACAAACTAGCCATTGCTGATGTGACTGGCAATAAGCCATACTTTGGTCAACGTGTATTGGCATGTGGTCTGGTGACAAGCAGTATTCAAACATTTATGGTGACAAGTGGGCTGACACAAGGGAATTAAATGCCAAATGGGACATGGTTTGAATGCCCACTTGTGGGAAATTAATCCTGCCATTAAGATGATGAGAGAGAGGAGAGAGAAAGCCACCATGGCTTGAACAAGAAAGGTGCCAAGTTCAAACCATGGTGACTCCGTCTCGACGAGCTCGGTCTCATGGAGCAAAAATGTAGGACGGAGCATGAGGAACTCGCAAGCTTGGAAGGATATATAGAATATATACATGCACAAAAATGCACAGGGCTGAAGGCCAAAATAGATATACACAAAATATACATTATTTACAAATATTTGCAGGGATACACGAACTACCCCAAGGCACTATACATTATTTACATTAATCTATGACTGCACAAAGGGCAGACAACCCTATGGCAGTACCAACCCACCAATGGGAGGCAAACTAAACAAATGAAATGAATAGGACAAAAATGAAACGATGCAAAATGGAAACAGAACCAGAGAACAAAAATAGGAACAACAAGAAAAACATGGAAACGACAAAGAACCAGAGAACCTTCCTAGCAATCTACAGAAGAGTGGGGGAAGAGAACACTAGGAGCACCTCTGCAACAAGCTCTACCTCCAAATGACCACAAACAAGCACCTCAAAGCAACGGGTAACAACACACTAAGCACATGGTAATCACAGTTTAATCACCATTTAATCACTTGAGGATCGCTCTGAGCACAAGTGTTTTAATTTTGGTAACTGTAAAAGTGGCCAGTAATTTTAGTTTTTACCAAGGTAAAAAGCATGTTACCCTTTTCCCCACAAACTTCGGAACAAGCAGACTTTTGTACTTTGGGCCTGGGGATTCTGCGCTACCATGCCTCCTTACGAGAAGAAGACATCATGGTGGAGAATCCCAGAGTCCAAAATCTGGCTCTGGAAAAGAAACAACCAACTCCAGGACCGAGTCCCGGAGACACGAAAGACAAAAACAAAAGAAAACAAACCTCACAGGAGAGAAAACCCAGAGAAGAAAAAAGAGAAAAAAATAGAAAACAAAGCAAGAGCCAAAGCAAAAAAGGGGACCCAACATTTTGCAAACAAAATGTAGGGATGGGTATGCAAGGCATAACACAGGTTTTGAAGGAGACCCCAAAACCCTTTAACAAAGTTAGGAAAAGATAAGCATAGAAGACTGTAATAACAAAATTCTGTCACAACAGAAGATAAGAAACAAAAAAGGGCTTACCCTCATATTACATAGCAAAGTTCATTATAAAAAAAAACTAACTTCGATAAACTTCTAGCAAGACAAAAATGAAAAAACTTTTAGCGAACAAAACAATCCAGCCAAACATATCACTTCTCAGATGCATCCATCTGGTCTTCCATTATCTGCATTTCCTCCATCTGAGATTTTATGTTTTGGATCGAGTCCCACAGATTTGTAATATCTTTAATTTGGACCACATTCTTCTTTCTGGAGCTTGATCTGGTTCTAGATCCTGGGCCTAGAGTCTGAATTTCCTATTTTCCATCTTCCTCTTGCTTAGCTCTATCATTATAATTCCCTTCTAGCAGGGTGTGCAACGCTTTCAAATTATTGACAGAAGTTTGCATTCTCATTTTGATATTCGTAGTCAACTTCCTGAGCATGACATTATTGTTGTTTGTCTTCTCGGTGATATTTTTCATCTTGTTGTTGATCATAGTACTTAACTTTTCTTCCAGCGTAGAATTATTATTTTTTTACCTTTTCAAAAACATATTTACCTTGCTGATACATAATCGCATCATTCCTAATTTTATCCACAATCTCCTCCAGCAGAGAATTTCTTTCTTCAAGGTCCTTGCATTTTTCCTGAAGCTCCTTCATATCATCTAGCACCCATTTATCGATGTTGTACCCGTACATGGCTTTGTTTCTAGCTTCTTGGAGAAAAGTGAAATTCATATCTCCTTTAACTTTAAAGTCCTTATCCCAGAGGTCTTCTTCCAGGCTTCTCTAATTCTGGTTGTTTTTCTCCTCATTTTCACATGTCAGACTCTTTAGGGGAATAGAGTTGATTTCACAGTAATTATGCTCTTTTTGGACTTCCTCCTCTAGCTTGACAGGTATTTTATCATTGTGGGCCTTTTCATCTTCTTCCTCTGCTACCTTATTCTCCTCATTATTACCTGTTTTACCATTTTCCATTTTATTATCCTCAGGATCCACAGACTCTTTATTAGTCCTGTTCTCCAGAGTTTCTTGAATTTCATCTTTACTCTTATTATGCTCCTCCATTTCTTCATTATTATTGTGCTGGTCACCAATTTAGGTATCCACTAGATTCTCAATCTTATCAAATATCTCTTCCAAGATAGTGGTTTCCATAGTCAGGCTTTCCTCAATATCCCCATTCTCGCCCCTAGGCTCAGTCATAGTAGGGTTATCGATGTCGACCTCCTCTCTATTTCTCTTCTCCCTGATGAAAACCTCATCCTCAGAAGACTCCACATCCTGCTCATCTTCGGTCCTCATACTTTCAACATCATCATAAATAGTCAGGGAGATATCTTCTTCAACAGGGCCCTTGCAACTTTTTTTGTTGGAAGCTTTGCTGGTCTTACCAGAAGGCATCTCCAAACTTTTTCTTTTAGCATTGTCTATCTTCTTAGGAATCGGATCAGGAATGTTCTTTTTAATATACTCTGTTATCAGAAGGATGAGCCCCTCATGTAAAATAGGGAGGCCTTAACTTTGTGATTTATAATTCTTTGATTGAGAGAACTTAATAGATAATAAGGGAAAGAAACCCTAATATCATGTCTGAAATGATTAACGAGCATGAAATGGTAGTTGTAGACCTTAGAATACCTGCCATCGAGAGTAAAATACTCCATGATCGCTTTGATGACAAATTCCCAAATGCACTTAATGTTGGAGAGATTAACATAATTCAAGGCACCTTTGATAAGCATCGCCCACTCCTCATGCTTTTTCGGGAAAGTTTTATACGCTTTATTTCCCTCTTTTTTCATCTTTGGAGAATTGCATACCCTCCAATGGGAGACCAGTAATTTCAAGAAAAGGTTACTTTGAGCTTATAGAATATATTGCTAAAAAATGTAGAATAATACTTTTATTTTTAATCATTATTATACACCATAAATGTTAATACAAATTATATTAGAGCATAAGGGAAAGTATGTGTTGTATAACCTTCATTGTTGGAGAAAAAATGAACTACTTTAATAAAAATTATAAATCCCAACAAGAAAGTGGTCCTTAAATTAAATATGGCCAAATGTGCATCCAACGTACTATATAAACAAAGGAATATATTATCTAGAAGAAATCAAATGGATTTATGTTTAATGGCCTTCTAATTTTAAAGTGTATGGGAAAAATTTATATTTTAAATTTTTTTTGTGTATAAATATTAATATATATTTTGTTTTCAAATTATAAGTATAAATATTAATCGTATAAGAAAATGTAGATAATTAGTTATATCATTTGTTAAAATATCCCAAATTATGATTAATTACACATTAAATTGTATTGATATAATTATATTTATTATTTTATGTAATATTTCATTTAATATAAATTATATCATAATTATATATTATATTATAATATATAGTTAATATGCAGTAATTTTTTCATATAGCACAAATTAAATTATATTACTCTATATTGTAATTTAATTTGATTTTAAAATGATATTATAAGTATTCTATTTCAATTGATTCATAATTATTTTCTTCTAAATCATTGGAATTTGTAGGGTGATTTTCAACTTGAGTTTCATCATTAGTCACATATAGACATAGTAAAATTATATTATAGTTATATTTATAAATATATATTATATTATCTAACATAAATTATTATATAATCAATTCTCTATTTAGTCATTTGTTGTGTAAACAACTTGATTGCTTAAATGGACTGCCATTTGACCTCATCTATTGCACAAATTTATGCAACTATCACACCCAAAAAGTTCCTTATTGACATTCATAATATCTTGGGCGTACCCATTGCCCAGCAAGGTGCAATTGCTAGTATATAAAGTAATGAATATATTACCCTGGTATAGATAGAGGGCAGAGTATCTGGAAGTTTTTTAAGTGATGAATCACATGTGCCAGGCTACTCATTTTGGGTGTGTGCAAGGGCATCAACTATCCAGCCATATCTTTCGATATGGCTGAATTTCCATTGTTATGCCATGGCTACCGTACTCTTGACATACTCTGATGTACATGATATTTTCATGCAATATTGACATAAGTATAAAAGAGATACTTTAAACTTTTTTATTTTAAAAATTTTAAACTAAGAAGAAATATAATCTGAGATTTTTTTGTCAGTTTTAAATATAATTTATTTTATTCTTTTAGTTTAGTAAAATAATATATTAATATATTAATAGTATTTCATTTTATTAATAATATTTACATGTTTATTTTTTTAAATTTTTGTTATATTAATTATTAATATATTATAATATATAGTATGTAATTTAGTGATTTTAATAAATATATTGTATAAAAAATTTCATGACATTATATATATAGAGGGATAATATTATTAAAATTTTAATATAATATATGATTAATTTATTTGAAAATGTAGAAAATATTATTTTTAAATATAATTATATAATTACTTAAAAATATATAATGAAATAATGGTTTATAGTCTATAAACTCAAAGAATTGATGTAGCACTAGTCTTGCTAATCCCTAGTTTCCACTAGGGGCTCCTAGGTCACTCACTGACCCAATAAGGTTCTTTCACCAACCCTATTCTCCTTAGGACTCTTCTCACAAGATCGTACTTTTTCAACTAGTGAAAAACCAACAATGTAAAACACACACTCACCATAGCTCTTCAAAAGACTCTTTCTAGCCATTCTTTCTCCATCTTTCCAAGATGCTCCAACTGATCCAAATTGATCATTTCTCAATCCACAGAGCAGGAGAGGGCCTTGAAGTTGTTGTTAGGATCCTTTCCACCACCTGCAACCACACTGTGCTTTGAAACCCTAATCGAGCTCCAAGAATCCCACCAATTGCTTCCCAAATAGGGCTATAAGCAATTAGGCCTAATTACACACCTTTCCTGCATTAACTCACAAAAAGTCTTAACAAGTGTCCAAACAAGTTTAGGATCCAGATACCCTTTAACAAGACACTAGAGATTTTCTAGGTCTAGGGTCCCCAAGCTATTCTTACAACTCTCCCTATAATCAAGGCTAAAATTCAGGGTTTTGAGGCTTTTAAAACCAGTCTGATAGAAACTTCATTCTATACACCAATCTGCATTCACCAAACCTTCCCATGTAAATTGGGACTTCACAACACATTACTCTACCACTTTGATTGAAGCAATGATTGCTTTAAATCCACCAAATAAGCTCTGTAACTACTGATGACCCCTAGCCATGCATCACTGGCTCGCCTAGGGCATCACCTTAAAAATGGCTGCCTTCCTTTCCTAGGCCCCTCCTTAACTGTACATATATTACATGGAGTCACCTTACATAATCAAAGAGCCTGTGCAAATGCCATGGTGGAAGATGGAGTTATGACTCCATTTGCAGACAATACCCAATTCAAACCAGCGATTGGACAAAAACTAAAAGATTTTTCAAAAGTAAACAAAACTATTCAATATATCAAACTACCACCACACAAAGTCTTGTATCAACCTAAATTACTCAAATAAATTCTTACAGAAGTTGATTTAATCTATTAAACAATCCAATCTTCACAAAACACATAAATTGCAACTGTATTCTAAATTCACAGTCCGTACACAAAATGATTTCAACTTGCCAACCCTTCCAAAAGCTTGAGGATAGCCTTATGTAGTTGAACAAGGCACTAAAAATTTGGTTTCAGATAGTTATGGAACCAATTCCATCGAAGTTGCATTCTTGCAACAAATGTTGTCAATGTCATTGACAACTTTTACAACTTTTTGAAAAAGCTTTCCAAACTTGGTCCAACATTGATTAATCTGAGTGACATCCTGTGATAAGAGAACGTGCCCCATGGAGTAGTGAAGGTCATTTTTTGTTGATATGCTTTCTCTACCTCTATCTGATTGTACCTTGAGAAGCTGTCCAACATGGATATCATCTTAGCTCTAGCCACGGTCTGTAATAGGTGGTCCATGTTTGGAAGACAATAGTTATCCTTCAAAGAAGACTAGTTAAGGTTTCTAAAGTCAACGTGAATTCTTATTTCCTCATTTTTCTTCCTCATAGGTACTATATTCGCTACCTAGGTGGAATGATGGATAGGGTATATCATCCTAGCCTTAAGCATTTTATCAACTTCCCTGAATATAGCATTAGCAACCTTGGGGTTGTAATTCCTTTGATTCTACCTAAATGGAGCAACATCGGGTTTAAAGGGAATTTGATGTTTGAATTTCCCACACATAAAGCTCTTTAAGTCTTCATAACTTCATGCGAAGACATCCTGGTAGTGTAGGAAGAGTTTTCTGGCTTCTTCCCTCTCTTCCAAAGTACAAAATTTCCCAATGTTGATCATATTAAGGTTTTTCTCACTCTCGATGTTTATTCCCTCATATTCACCAGTAGTAGGACCTCTCTTAGTCCTCTTCTTTTTAAAAAAGGCATCGTGCCTATTGAAAAGTTTTTCAAGTGTGACCAGGTGAGGAGGGATTATATTACCGTGCAGCTGGATGATCCCTGACATATCTTTCTTTTGTTTGTCATGAAAATTTCCTTTATGACTACTAGGAGCATCTTTATGAAAGTCAACGCTGCCTTCCAAAAAGAGAAGAAGATTCCCATCATCCTTAAACACCTGCCAATCCTCCACATTTTTAGGTACAGACGGTCTATACACAACCTCTATTGCTTCCCTGTGAGGCTTTCCTATGGTTGTTGTGCCTAAAAATTCCCTCAGAGTCAACATTATAATTTTGTTTAGGGTTGTCATCCCTAAGGTCTCGAGCACCATCTTTACTGTTTTAAGCACTATTTCCCTTCATTTTCTTCCAGATCTTATACAATGTGGGATCAAGAGTTGTCCAAAAGCCAAAATTTTCCTCCTTAACATTTTCCTTCTTAAGCCTTGAGAGTACATTGAAATACCTTGTCCACATGGTTGTTATTTTCTGACGGAGCTGCAAACCGAACACATACTCAACAAGTGACGACTTAGCCCGCTCATAAAATGTCGTCAGACTAATTTTCCCTCCGGGAAACCTAAAATCCAAGACCACCCTGACATCACAAAGCTCATCCTAGGTGGACCATTTCTTTTATGATGGTCATTCACTTCTTGAGAATAATCTAGGTTGAGAGCCCAAAATAGCTAATCTTGAGAATAATCTCTAAAAATCCAAGGGTTCAGGAGAAAGCTAATTGTAACTAGGACAGGAGAAAGAAGGTTGAGGTTTATCCATCTTTTTTCCCTCCAATAGTCAGAAACCAAACTACCTATCTGCCTCTTACAAACCTCCGCAAGTTGGGGAAATTTAGGATATTGGATCAACGACTTCTCCATTAACCGCAAGTCCTCCCAGAATATTATCTTTCTATCATTCCCCAATTTCCAATGTGCCCCCTTCCCTGCAATACTTTTAGACAGAGTAATTCTATTCTAGATAAAAGAACCGTGCACTCTGTGAGACAAGGAGAAGAAATCCTCTAGCCCAGGGGAGTCGTAGAGATATTTTAATTTAAGAATTTTCTTCCATTATTTCTCATCACCATAGATTCTCTAAATCTATTTGGCCAATAAAGCCTTGTTGACATCCCTGATTATTCTAATCCCTAAGGCCCCATATTGTTTTGGCCTGCAAATACTCTCCTAGGATAACAAATGGAAATGATTCTTCTCTTAAATTGCCGACCACAAAAGTCCTTTTTGAATTTTCTCAATAAGGTCTGCAAACTTGGAAGGTATGGGAAAAGACTTAGAGCATACATTGATAGGTTTTGGAGAAAAGACTTGACGAGCAGGATGTTACCAGCTTGTCTGAGGAGGGAACCTTTCCAACCAGCCAATTTTCTATTAAATCTATCAATAATTCCTATCCAGAAGGATTCCAGAGGTTTAGAACCCATAGTGAGACCCAAGTACACAGGGAAACTGCGCAATATTACAACTAAGGATAGTAGCCATCCTATGTTGTCTAAGAGCAGGAGTATTGGAAAAGAACAAAGAGATCTTTTCCTATTTGATCAGTTGACTTGAAGCTTTAGAATAAGAAGAAAGAGAAATATTCATATTTTAAGCTTCCTTGATAGTAGAAGACCCCATGAGAACTGTACCATCCATGAACCCCTCATGGCAGTAGGAGAGGTTCTGAGAAGAGGGAAGAAAACCCTTTAGCAAACCATCTTGAACAAATTTAGAAATCAACCTTCTCAAGATTTCCGCCAGAATAGAAAAAAGGATGGGGGAGATAGGTTTCTCCCATGGGAAGGCCTCTAGAAGGAGAGAAGAAGTTCAAAGAAGCATTATTCATAATAATCAAAGTAGAGGTAGTAGAAATGTGCTGATGAATGAGGTTGATGAACTTCACATCAAATTATAAAGAAGAAAAAACTTTGCAGAAGAAGACCCAATCAATCATGTCATAGGCTTTAAATAGATCTTGTTTCCCATGCTCTCTTTGGTGGATCAAGAGAACCTGTTATTGACCATACCTAGTTTGACTCATAGGGAGCACAATGCTAAGATCAGAGTGATCCCTTCCTATAAGGAGATAAAAATTGTTGTTTTCTCCTTTGAAGGTGATAAATTTCCAGGGCCAGATGGCTTACCACTATTTTTCTTTCAAAATTTTTGGAATATTGTGGATAAGGATGTTTGTGCTACGGTCAAAGAGTTCTTTGGCTCGAGGTCTCTTTTGAGAGAAGCCAACTCCACTTTTATTTTTCTCATTCCCAAAAGATTTGGTGTAGATTCGGTTGAAGGATTTAAACCTATCAGTCTCTGCAACTCCTTCTATACTATTATTTCCAAAGTTATCATGCTCAAGATTTTCTCGATCCTCCTAGTTGATATCTCCCCACAACAAAATGGCTTTGTTTTGGGAAGACATATTTTGGATTCCATAATTGTTGTCCATGAAAACATCCATTCATTGGAGGCATCTCAAAAGCAAGGATTCCTCAGGTCGGCCAAGAGGAGAGAAGAAAAATTATCTGACAACTCCTTAATCTCCTCCTCCTCCATCTTACCTTGGTTGCTCGAAAGGTAGAAAATTTTTCTAGCTTCTTTATATTTTTGGGCAGTCAGATGAAAGAACTAGGTGTTCTTATCCCTTTTTTTTAACCAAAGAGCCCTCAATCTTTAGCACCATAAAAATTCCTTATTACAAACAATATTATGGTAATCTACCAACATCGTGTTCTCTATAGCCTTGTTTTCCTTAGATAAGCCCTCCTTCTTGATAATGTCCTGTGGGTCTTTGAGATCCAACTGAATAATGGACTTAGACTGGAAGATGTCACCAAAGACCTCCTTATTCCACGTTCTAACTTTATTCTTAACCAACTTAAGATTCTTAAAAACCTTGAACATGGTTGTACCATCAATATGAATCTCCCACCATTCCACAATTTTACCCTCCAGCTCAGGATGGAGAAGCCACATTTTTTTCAAATCTGAAAGGATTGTTCCTTCTACCAGAAAGAGAGCTAGCCAAAAAAAGATATGGGATAATGGTCAGAACCAAATCTAAGCAAGGAAAAGAGAGAGCAGGAATACCTCAGGAGCCAGTTAGTAGATATAAGATTTTGATCAAGTTTGACTTGTATAAGACCATATCCATCTCTTCTGTTAGACTAGGTATAATTCCCTCCTCTAAGGTACACATCCATTAGTGATTGATTATTAATAAAGTCCATGAGATCCAAGATACTATCGGTTTGTGAAGACAAACCTCCAAATTTCTCAGAATCACTAAGAGGAGTATTAAAATCTCTCATCACCATCCAACTATCATATGGGAAGCTTCTTCTCACACCTTCTAATCTTTTTGAAAGCTTAACCCGACCAGACGTAGAGTTAGGAGAATAGATGTTAGATAAGACCCAACAAAAACCATCCCTAACATAATTAATTCTAACAGAAATAATATTTCTATTAGCTTCAATGATATCTCCATGAATAGTTTTCAAATTGAAAAAAGTAGCAATACCGCCAGAAGATCCTTTAGAACTACAACCTATTACACCACAATTCAAAAAAAAATTAATTTTTCAACTTTCTCTCTAGACATTATAGTTTCTTAAATAAGGATAATATCTGGCTTATGATCCCTATCAAAATTCCTAAGCAAATATTGCTTATGAGGGCAATGATCTTCATTTTTTACTTGGGGAGAAAATGTCATGGATGGTATGTTGTCTCCCATCTTCAATACTTTGTCTAATTTCCTACTCTCTCATGAATTTGGAATATCTTCTTCCACTCACAAAATTTGGGGTTCCGGTATCAGTTTTCCTTGCCTTAGTAGCAACGCCACCTTGTGAGCCCCTATTTCCATTGTCCCCCTTTCCTTCTTGATTCTTTTTTCTATTTACCACATCATTCCATGGCTCATCTTCATTATCTTGAGAGGATTCAGGCTCCTCGAGAGAATCTCCCTAGCATCTCTTAACAAACAAGGTTTCAGGAATCATCTCTGAGACATCAATGCCGACATTGTTCTGTACTTCACCAGATATAGTAGTCTCTTGGTGCCCATCATTATTTACTAACGAGTCCTCAATCCTGGATAAGAGATCACTATGTCTAGCATATTTTTCTTTGGGAGGGCATCCCATAATCTCTCCTTCCATTTGAGAATCTAGATCATTCTGACCAACATTCCAACTGGCTTCATCTCCATAAAATTTCTTGCTAGGATCATTTTTGACCATGTGTGGGACTGGAGGATAGTCCTTATTTTTTTCTAAAATTATTATAGAGTCCTTAGGAAATTCTCCTTTTCCCCCATGTTCTACTCTCCACCATAACCAATATTGGGTTCATTACATGGGACCTTTTCTTTCCAAACCTCCTTGATATCTTTCTTTTGTTTTGGCTTTGCCTTCTTCTCCTTCTGGACTCTATGACAACAGTCCTTTTCTCTATGATTTGATTTCATGCAAGTAAAAAAGAAAAAGGTATTGTGTCAAATTCTACCAGTTGTATCCACTCCCCCAGTATAGACATAATATTGATGCTCAGGGGAAGATCCTTGATTTGAAGGATATTAACACATATCCTTGCATAGACAAGCCAAGATCTGGAATTCTTCATGGGATCAATAGAGAGAGGTTCCCCAAAGGAACTAGCCAACCCCAAAAGTACATCCTCATGCCTATATTCCAGAGGCAAACCATAAACCAAACTTAGACATGAGCAGAAACAAAAAGGATGAATCATTTAAATCCAAGTTCGGAGACTATTTCTGAAGAGCCAAAGATGACCTACCAACTATCCAAGGGCCTCCACACAAAATTTTAGACTTATCTTCCCCATTAGAAAATTCAAAGGAGAAAATCCTTTGGAAATTTTAGGAATATCAACTTGCCCCTTAAGGAACCACTTCTTGTTGGCATATTGTCTAACGACTTTGATATTGGGCTGAGGCCTCGCAATTATGGAAAACTCTCCCTTAGCTAGATTTGAGACATTGTGGGTTTCACCCATAACAAAGAAGACCATTTTCCACCAACTTCTTTCTTCTTCTTAGGGGCGTCAAATAGAGTGTTCCTCCCTTCTAGACCCACCACGTTTGGCCAAGGCCCACCTGCACCAGATATATGTTTTCCCCCAATAATCATGTTATCAACATCCTTGGTTGACTTCTAGCCATTCTGAAAAGGACCTGACGACCCTCCAACAAGTGGAGCCCCACCTGCAGTGCCGACTGAAAGAAAACATCCCCTGTCTGTAGCTAAGCCAGCTGCAGGGGAACTTCCATAGACAAATCAATCATTTAAATTTGAAATCTCTTTCCCTCTCGATGACTCCGTCATCTTCAGATGAGCCCACACAAAGTTTAACAATGTTAGTTTAAATGACAGATTCTAGTTTCTTTTTGTAACATTGCTAAATTGAAATCATATGATATATTCCAATGCTAAAGGATCACAGTGTTATGTTGTTATCGTCATAATCTGGAGATTCATTATCTTGAATTCAACACATTAATTTATGGGTTGACTTAAGGACAAGAACCCCCAGAATCATTCCTTTATGTAAATCAGTTGTATGATTCTTTACTCGCAGAGGATAAAGTAGAATTTGTGAAATAGCAGTTGTTAGAATTAGAGATAAGATTTTCGTGTGATCGTTGTTCCAGCCTGGTATTTTCTTAATTACATTTTACAACATAGTAAAATGGAAATATTTATAGTTTACCCACATAAACATTTGAATAAATTAGCATACACTGATACTTGTAGATGTATTTGCTTGTATCTAGTTTAAGTAGATATAAATAAGGTATAAGATGGAGTTATGTATTTATAAGACAATCATACATAGGTACATACCAATATTTAAGTACCTATAAATAAATAAATAAATATATGAAACATTGTTGGATGTGGGTTTGTTTCTTTGGCACAAGGATAGGTGAGATATATAAGGGCCGAAATATTATGAACTAAAGCAGGACTAGTCTACTGAAATTTAAAAAAGACATAAAAGGAACTCTCTAATTAATTAGCAGAAAATATAGAGTGACTATTAGAAGTTAAGCATAGTATATGTGATAAGTCTTTGTAAACTCTTAAGGGGTATTGGTTTGAGGAAATCTATGATTTCATTAATAAAGTACAAAATATGTTGAAATAATATTCTTATTAGTGACTAGTTAATATGTTATAATAAGTTAAAAGGAATACATGCTTCTATATAACATCTTTAAGGTACTCTCTGAAATGAATATGTGCTTCTGTGTTATATTTTATATGCTGACAAGATTAGTGGCAATAAAATGGGTATGAGATGTCTCGTAGGAACAAGTACTAAAGGAAAGGCATTACAAACCATGAGAGAAATCCTTCCTCCTTCAGACAAACAAGATGAGGGATAGTGCACATACTTTTTTTTCTTCTATAAGTTGTAACTAAGGGTGTACCCTTAGAAGGCCATATGGATTAAATTCGTATTATGAGATGTTTTAAAGTGAATAATTCCTTCACTCCCTACTCTGTTTGTAATTCTAGTAATTGGACACTTGTCCCGGGCTGTACTGGAGGTTTTCTTCTCCGTTCTTTCCTACCAATGTCTGCACTGAACGGAGATACATGCATATTTCTTCATGATATAATAAAATCTTTTGGCCTTAGCCTTTTATTGATAAAAAAGAAGAAGAGTTTATGTTGAATAAAGACCTAACCATAACACAACCAAATTAAACTCTAAACCTAATTAAACACTAAAATAAATTTATCTTTAAACCTAAGTCTGATTGAACCCTAGCCCTAAACTAATTGAACCCTAGACTTAATTGAGCTATAATCTTTGACCTAATTAAATATTAAACAAAAATGAGCATTAACCCTATCCATAAATCAAATTATACCCAAAGAGTAGTAGAACAAATAAATTTAATTGTAACTTTAAACAAATCAAACCTTGACTCTTACGCTTAGAAACCAATTTAAAACCTCACATTAAACATAATTAAAGAGTACACCAAATTGATATATAATTCTAAACACAATTGAACATTAAACAAAACTCAATTATAACCTTACTAAATTATGGTTAACATTTTAGTTCTAACTTTAATTCTAATTCTTACTCACATATATAAATATATGTATTTAATTAATTTATATCACAATAATTTAATTTTTTATTAATTGTTATTGTAAAATAATAAATAATACTTCATCCTAAATAATTCCTTAAATTAGTATTTTAAATCTAGTACTACATATTGAGTAGCGGTTCTTATTGTTAATTTATTCATTAATATTGATTTAAAATTTATAAGAAAAGTTAGAAGTAAGAGCATAAAGGATACGTGGTCTTTATATGAATAAGATGTAACTTGACAAGGGAAAACTAAGAGAATAATTTATAAGAATTAATCACAAAGTACAATATATTCATGAATAGTATAAAATGTTGATCTCCAAGTTATGTCTTCTATTAGTGTCACACACTTAGTCATTAACAAGGCAGGTTGGTCGGTCATCACTGCAATCGAGCCATACCACTAAGGCTGAGTAATGTATAGACCGAGCAGTAGTTATTGCCGAGAAAGTCAATGGTTACCAAGCATAATGAATGTCGAGTTGCATAGAACAGTTAGTTCCGAGTGATAACATATGGATATGTTGAGTAAGACAGTTTTGACTGAGCACCAGAGATTTCATATGTCGAGCAAGCCAATTTTGATATATGTGTTTGGAATGACACAAACACTTAGGTTAACCATTTTGGTTGGCTTCTAAATATGATTTAATGATCATAAAAGATATTTAATTGATTTAATTATGCGCTATGGCTGAGATCATTAATCCCTATGCATTAATGTTACCAATCAAAAAATAGGAATGCTTAAGAGACAAAAGTGATGAATCTAGATCGTTGATTTTGATATGGAAACTTCATCAATTTTATATATAAGGAAAGATACAAAACCCTAATCATGTATGCAGATAGAAAGAGAAGAGATCGGGTGTGTATGCAGAAGAAGAAGAGTTTTTGTATATCAGAAGCATGGACCAGACAAAGTGACCGAACAGAGCAATGAAGGACATAAAAGAATTATATCATATTTTGAGATCAGTTAAGAGTTGGAAAGAGGAGATCTGACATCAGCATTTGAAGTGAAAACTGAAGGATCGGGTAATGATACATTCTAGCAAGTGAATCAGGGTAAATATCTTAACAGAGTAGTCCTAACAGACTTTTGTAAATATCCTAATAGAGTGCTTACTTAGATGTAATTTTAAATCCTTTAATAAAGGTAGATTAAATAAATATGTAAGCTCTTAACAAGGCAGACCCCTCTTAGGGTAGAACATCATAAGTGGTCAAAACTTTGTAGCCCTAAAATGCACACTTTGTTACTGTAGTAGTGAAGATTTATGGGTGTCATCTCCACCCCAGTTTTACCTTTCAAGGGTTTCTGGGTTATCAAATCTTTGTGTTATGTGTTTATCATGGATGTGATTAGTGTATGCACCCTAAAATGGCCGCCTAGACTATGGGCCCCCATTCTTCAATTTATCAAATGACCAGAATCAATTTATCAAATTCCTGAATCAATGCTTTGCAACATTTTCAATTCAAATCAATTTCCTTGATCAAATCATAATTAATT
>MU226565.1:1614314-1624701 GCA_018584345.1 Thuja plicata
AGTGGTGGGCTTTTTCCTCTTACTTGCCTTTTTAGGGATTTATCCCACATTGCTCTTGAGGATGCATTCCTCTCCACACTTTCCTTTATAAGGAGCCATCTCCTTCTCATTTTAAGGATCAAATCAGGGATATAGAATTTTTATGCTATTGTTATGCTTCAGGTTTGGAGAGCAATTTTGGAAGAGAATTTGAGCACTTGAGCTTGGATATTGCAACTTCTCTCTTCTTGTCTTTTACTTTCATGCCCCATGGCAATCCATTTAGATTAATTTTGCACTTGCATATTAGATTAGATTCATGTTTCCTTTCATAGATCAATCTTGCATTTGTATTCCTTTCATATAATAATCATGCATTGTTATCATATAGATTAATTTTCTTTCTTGCATTGTTATCATATAGAATAACTTTCATTTGCATGCATACTTGATGATCATGGAGACTAGCATTTTTTCTTTTCCTCTTTGAATCTCTTGTTTTATGGTGTATTTGCATTGCTACAAACTAGGTCAATCTGAGGGTCTCCATTACAAACCCTTTCACTCCATGAATAGAGAACTATGAGTCGCCATTCGAGACCTCATTCTTGAGCAATCTTGAATATAATGACTCATAGAAGTGTGACACATTTTTAGCACACATTTTTGGCGACCACAGTGGGAGAGAACATCTATTTCTATCATCACATTTGAAAATTCCTTCTATCTTCTGTCTATTATTCTCTTAGTGTCTTTAAAGCTCTCATTTTGAGCCAAATATGACCACACCATCGCATCCGGATCGCCGTTTCGGGTGAAAATGATTATAAACTTGCCCATATTTGATGAAAGTCAAATCTGTGGCAAATATTTTTGCCCAAACAAGCTTGCATGGAAATTGAGGCAGATTTCAGATCATCTTTACACGTAACCCAAGGCAAATTTTCAAAAAAAAATCTGCAAAAAAAGTAAAAATAAAAAATCAATTTTTTTTTACTATGTTAAATTTGACGGCCATATGACCGTCAAAATCTGGGCCTTCTATGACGGCCCCCAGCCCGTCAATTTTAATGTTGCAGTATGCTGACGTTAGCAAGGTTTGAAAAGTCTTTGCCTTCACCATTGGAGTTTTTGAAATTGCAGTCTTACTTCAAACGATCATATCTTGCCCATTTTAGGTCCAAATTGAGTGCAATTTTTTTTTTAATTTTGGGTAGAATTATCTGAAGATTTCTGGGTTGTTCTTATTTTTTGGATGTGAGACATAGAATTATCAGATATTGTAGGTTTTCATCGCTATACCTGTCTAATCCTCTGTTTTGCAGCTTTCGAAGCCTCATACGAACTCATACGGTAATATATTTGAGTGAATTTTTGTTTGAAAGTGCATGATTTTTCATCTACATTCTGAATATGCAATCAAATTTCTGAATTTATGTTTTTTCTAACGCTGACCAATCTTTGGCTTTGTTGTTCTTGATGCTTATCTTTGATTACAGCCTAACAGTGGTTTGCAGGACGTTGAAAAAGAAGACTCAAACAAAAACTACTAACGAATTATCTTGCAGGTTGCCTTGATCGATAGCGCGCTAAATGTTGTGCTTGAATTTTGTTTTGTTTTATTAAAATAGGAACCCACATGCAATAATTCTAAAATGAACTTCTATTTGGTATTTTTAGGAATGACATTAATGTCAGGAAACTATTGTAATACATAAATTTTGGTTGTAAGATCTCCTAGATAAGATTTGCATAATGAGAATTGCATATGAAGGAAACCTTAAACCAAATTTAGATTTGTACATTTAATTATCATGATAAGGAATGTAAAGCTTAAGAAGTATTTGCAAGAAATAGAGCAAGGTACCTACCTCACATCATAACAGGTCTGGAAAAACTCACTTTTTGTTGTTTGTTTTGAGTTTCTAGAAAATCCAAACCCTGATCTGAAACAGAAAAGTAGAGATAGACAAAACCCATAAATATTTTCACGATCCGACACCATCCTGAGAAAAATGTCAATGTTGACCCAATAATCTCACCGCTGACCCAATAATCTTGATCTTGACCTGTGCAGGTCCGATGAAAGATCTGTTTTCAGATCTAGATAGTTTGCTAAAAAGGGTATCCAAATCTGTCCCTGGATCTGCTGTTCTGTACTTGTAAATTCCAAAATGATACCTGTAAATATCTAAAAAAGAGGGGTTTTGGGGTGGCTATATAGGGTTTTGCCTTAGTCAAGCCCCCATTATGGTGGTCTCCACCTCCAAAAATAGCCGAATATAGAATGTATGTGTGTATTGCTCTTTGGAAAGAATCTTTGAATGTGTAATGTCAAGATCTAATCCTCTAGATTAAAAACCCTAACATGAAATAGTAATGAGAAAGAAATGCATAGATTTGAATATGATAAAGAAAGCATACCAAGCCCCCAAGGCTAAAGTATTCCTACCAACTCACAATCCGTAATTGCTACCCCATGATAATGTCCTTTGAATGGTTGAATGTTGAGAATGGTAGATATAGGAAGGAGGGAAAGAGGAGCACTTTTTTTTTCTTCAAAGAAGATCTACAATAGCTTGTCCACCAAATGGTTGAATGTATTAATGCATCATCACAATTTGTCCTTCTATATCATCCACTTTCTTTCTTGCATCATCATTGCATCATGTCATCTCCCGATTTCGTTTCATGATGAAATGAAGGCAAAAGAGAGTGTTTATATAAAGGTCTCAATATAGGCCTCTTAGGGCAATGCAAGGGACTCAAATTCAAATTTTTTCTTTAATTATGGTCCAATTACAATCACCAACCAAGGAGGGGATGTATTAATTTGAATATCAGAGAAAACACTTTCGTACCTGAACCTGGGGATCTATTTTAAGTTTAGATCTCCGATAAGCTCCTGAATTGAAAGTGGGGACCAACACCCGAAAGAGGTCAAGCTCAACCTCGACCCTGACCTAGGTTAAGGTCGACCGTGACCCTGACCTAGGTAAGGGTCAATCTCGACCCTAACCTGAGGTTTCAGGCAGGTCACCTAAAGATTTATGTGAGATTCCCAGGTCAGCTGGGGACCTATGAAGGTGAGGGAACATGTCAGAATGCTGAGAAAATGGATAGAGGCCTAGGGAGAGTATGATGAGGGATAGGAGGGCCCACACATAGGTCGTACCTAGAAAATAGAGTCAAGTAGAGGGAAACTAAGGAGAATCCATAAGATCCTAGCCCTAATTTTGCCTAAACATGCAGAATTAAGTGCATATGTATCCTAAATGTGAATTTAATGTGCAAGTGTACCTTATGAAGGTGCTAAACCTACCAAAATGGAAGTGCTTCCATTTTAAGATGATACATTTAGTTCCCACTTTAGCTTAGATATGACACTACGTGAATATGCAAGCTAAAGTAAGAAAAACATCATAAAGTAAAAAGGATATAGCTAAGTCCTCAATGTGGAGATCCTGCAAGAAACCATTAGTACCCGCAACCTGTAGCACACAAGGTTAATGAAAAATCCATAGAGTACCTAAGCCTTACTATGATGATCTTGAGAAGTATATAAAGCCCCTTATGCCCCCTATTTTGGCTTACTAATTGGGAAAGATGAAACATGGTGATAAGGTTAGATTTATACACTGAATATGCAGTTTATTGAAAAAGTATTTTCCTAAACTAGTTAGAAGGATCCTAAACCTTCCTAAAATGATTCAAGAGGTTGGGTATCTAAATCATGATTCCAATGCTTCTGACGACACTGAAAACAAAGCTACCAAACTCAAGTTATGATGAAAAGAGTAGATGTCTATCTAAATGCATATAAAGGGGAATTCAATTTTAACCTAAGTAAAATGAAACCCTAACAAAACCCTAATTTGCAGCTATAAATAAGAGGAAAGAACACTTATCTTCTCATTCTTACCATTTTTAGAATTTGGAAGAGTGAACAAGATGTTGAAGAGAGAAGAGATTTGAGCAAGACGTATGGAGGTCCTGACAGAGCGCCTGGCCAACGGACAGCCACTGCCTGAGGTATGTTTCCTATTTTTGATGGTTGTGATTGAAAATTTTAGGTTTTAGAGGGTAGGTCAACCCTGACCCAAAAAGGTCGACCCTAACCTAGTTATGTTAACCTTGACCCTGTAAGGTCGACCCTAACTGGGAAGGTCCAGGCCTTTCTAGGGGCAATGTCGACCTTAACCCAACAAGGTCAACCCTAACCCAAAAAGGTCGACCTTAACCCAAAAAGGTTGACCTTGACCAGGTCAAGTAGGTGCTGAAAATATTTAATGATGGAATACTGATATGATATATGTTTGTGCTGTCAGGATCTTGTCTGCCTTCGAGAGCATCCCTTCGGAGGGTTACTACTGACCGTCAAAGAGAACTTATCTGAGTTACAGCAGGAGGATATACAGTTTTTGAGAGATATGGGATTGTACTGGTTAGTAGTCCTACCATAGATGAGGTTCCATCAGTCCATGATATAGGCCATGATAGAGAGATGTGATGAGGATACATGTTCCTTCCATCTTCTGTTAGGGGAGATCACGATCATGTTGGAGGATGTATCCAAAATCATACGACTTTGAGTCTGAGGCAAGCCTATCAGACTGAGTGCACCGCGGGGTCCTATTGAGATTTTTGTAGATGTGGATTCGACAGGGGACCCATCCAATCTTCCTTGATGACTACCCCACATGTGATCCAGGCCCTTCTAAGAAGACCTGCTAAGGAGGTGACATACCAGAGGAGGAGGAGGAGTAGGATCATAGAGATGAGGAGGAGCCCTTCCCCGAGGGAGATCCCATGGAGGAGAGAGCAGATGAGGGAGCATACAAGAGAGCATATGAGAGAGTAGAGGATATGCCCCTAGGTGGTAGTACTGGTGCAGATGATCAGGTGACCCATGTCATTCCATTGATATCACGCCGACCTCCCCGCTTACATACAGAGACACCACCACCTAGACCTAGACACAGTGAGCGAGGAGAGGGTAGTCACTCCATGCCCCCACCATCTAGATCCTTCGATGATACACAAGAGGGAGATCCAGGTATGATTTATGTAATTGATTAAAGTAATTTATGTAAAAGTTTTTTTGCTAGAAGAAGTACTAAAAGATAGATATGTTTGAGTTCTGCAGCTAGCATAGGAGAGTGGATGAGATTTATATCTGAAGTTTTTAAGGATACATGTATATCCTACTAACTAATAGTTAGTGAGTGAGAGTCCCTTATAGGACAAAGGGATCTTGAAAGACATGCAGATATCTTCCTATGTGTACAGCGAGAATTGAAACTATGTAAAGAAAGAGAGGAAAAGTTGATGGCCAATCTGCAGAGAGCTCAGGAGCGTAATCATGAGATGAGCATATCGAGGAGATGGACATATACTACCATTCTGAGATCCTTAGCCTCACATCACAGATCCGAGAGACCTGGGAGCCACCGACCCTTAGAGCATAGAGACAAAGATTGATAGATATGGCGCATGTGCCATATATGTACCAAACTTGAAAGAAGTTAATTTATGAAAAATACTATGTTTGAACAGTTAGTTCTATGATTGATTACTTGTATTTTAATCAATGCATAAAAAACTTAATAGAGAGAAAAAGAAAGAAACTATGTATGAATGCATTCAAATTTACTTGACTTATAAAATAGCTATTCTATAAGGAACACACACATACATAAAGAAAGAAAGACTTATTTAGGGATATTAATGTTTGAGATGCATAATATTAATAGGTTCCTTAAGAGGGACACCATTCATATCAGAAATATTATAAGCACGTGAAGTAAAATCCTCAATTACCATGAAAGGTCCAAGCCAGTCAGGGCTAAACTTCCCTTTCTCACCAGGTAAAGCATTTACATTCCTTTGATTTTTGTATAAGACTAAGTCACCTACCAAGAATGATCGTTCAATCACCTTGTGATTATACTATTTCTGAAGTGATTTATGATAAGCTTTAATATGTTCCAAAGCATTTATTCGTTGTTCATCTAACATTTCTAATTCTTGTAATCGTTGTTCCTGGAAAGTGTCTTTGTCAATTATCCCATGAATGAAAAATATAAAGATGGTATTTCTAATTCCAAATGCATAATAGCATCAGTACCATAAAAAAGATTATAAGGAGTACTTGTGGCAGTACGGACACTAGTTCTATAAGCCCACAAAGCATAAGTAAGTTGGGTATGCCAATCTTTCGCATGCTTGTTAACTATTTTCTTTAAGATTTTTTTGATGACTTTATTTGATGCTTCGGCTAGTTGACCATTAGATTGAGGGTAGTAAGGAGTAGAAAATCTATGTTGAATACGATATTTCTGCATGAATTTTGTGACTTCTTTGTTCTTGAAAGTAGTACCGTTATCCAAAACTATCGTTGAAGGAATACCAAATTGTGCTATAATATGATTAAGGATAAAATCACAAATAACATCCATAGTAGTGGAATGGAGAGGTATAGCCTCTACCCATTTTGTAAAGTAATCGGTGGCTGTGAGGATGTACTTATGTCCTTGAGAAGAAGCTAGTGAGATTTTTCCAATAAGGTCAAAACCCCAAATACAAAAAGGCCACAAAGCAACCTGATTACGAAGCTCACGAGCAGGAGCATGAATTAAATTTCCATGTTGCTAACACTGAGGACACTTTTTAACAAACATAAATGAATCTTGCTCCATTGTTTGCCAATAGTATCCCATTCTAAGAATTTTATTAACTAGAGATTTTCCACCAAAATTCCCTCCATAAGAACGAGAATGAGCTTCTACTAAAGCTATGAGTACTTCGGTTATGCTAAGGCATCTTAATAACAAATGATTGTAAGAATATTTTTAAAGTGTATCCCCTAAAATGATATAACGGGCTGCAAGCTTTCTGATACAATTACTCATGTTTCTTGTGGCTGATTCCGAAAAAGTATTATCTTTCAAAAAATGAAAGACATGTGAATACCATTCATCCAAATGCAAGTTAAAACAATCAGCGGTAACCTTATTAGAAATTGAAGGGTGTTTAAGAGTGTGTATAGTAAATTGAGAGTCTTTGTGATTATTCTCAAGACAAACCAAAGAAGCTATGCTTGCCATGGTGTCTATGTGTCGATTATCCTTCCTAGGTAAAGTCTGAATTGTATAGGAAGAGAATTGTGAAAGAGTATCTAGAGCCAAGTCTCTATATTGTGTCATTTTATCATTCTTAGTCTGATAACCTTCTTTGATTTGTTCAACGATTAGTTGCAAATCACCATAAATTTCCAAATTTTTAATATGAAGGGATGAAGCTTCTCGTAAGACATCTATAAGAGCTTCATATTCTGCAATGTTGTTGGTACATGGAAAAGTTAATTTATATGACATAGGGATTGGTTTCTTTGTGGGAGGGACCAAAATGATGCCCACCCCACAACCTGTCTTACATCGAGAACCATCAAAATATAATTCCCAAACATCTTCCTGTTTAATTGCAAAAATATTCTCATCTAGGAATTCTATTGAGGTAACACTTGTATCAGAATGGGGACAAGGAGCTTCAGCCAAATAATCAGTTAAAGCTTGTCCTTCAATTGACTTTTGAAGGATGAAATTAAGATCAAATTCTGTAAGCAACATCACCCACTTTTCCACATGCCAAGAGAGATCAGTTTTTGAGAAAAGGTGTTTTAGAGGATCAAATTTAACAATCACATTGACCTCAACATTCAACAAGTAATGCCAGAGTTTTTGACAAGTATAAACTAAATTCAAGCATTGTCTTTCCAATTGAGTATATCGTGTCTCGTAGTCTTGCAAGGTCTGACTAATATAGTATACTGGTCTTTCCTTTCCTTCACTACCATGTTGAGCCAATAATGCACTCACATCATTGGATGTAGCAGAAGTATATAGATAAAAGGGTTTATTGAATTGAGTAGGTTGTAAAATAGGTGGATTAGCGAGATATTCCTTAAGTTGTTCAAATGAGTGTTTACATTCCTGGTTCCAAGAAAAAATAGAATCTTTTCTGAGTAAGGAAGTAAAAGGGATAGTTCTATCAGCTAGGTTAGAAACAAAGAGGCAAATATATTATATTTTACCTTGTAAACTACACAATTTAGAAATGTTCTTAGGAGGAGGCATGTTAACAATAGCATCAATCTTTTCAGTATGTACCTCTATGCTTTGTTTAGAGATTATGAATCCTAATAATTTTTGGAATCAACTCCAAAAGCACATTTCTTAGGATTTAGTCTCATGTTATAACTCCTAATTATTTCAAATATTTGCCTTAGAATAAACACATGATCCTCTCTTTGTATGGATTTTTCCAAGATATCATCCACATAATCTTCCAAAATCTTATGAACGTAATCATGAAAAATCAAAGTCATAGCACATTGATAAGTTGCTCCCGCAGTTCTTAATCCAAAAGGCATCAGGACCCAATAGAATGTCCCCCAAGGTGTTATAAATGCAGTCTTAAGTTGATCCTCAATACGAATAAATATTTGAATATAACCCAAAAATCCATCCATAAAAGACAATAAAGCATGGCCCGTTGTTGAATCCACAATCATATCAATATTAGGAAGTAGGAAATCATCTTTTAAGGATGCTTTATTTAAATCTCGAAAATCAGTGCACATCCTTATCTTCTTCTCTCCTTTAGAAATAGCCACAATATTAGAAATCCATTCAGAGTAATCAATAGAGAGGATGAATCAAGCACCTAATAGTTTTTCGATTTCAGCTTTAACTAATAAAGCAATGTCGGGATTCATCTTGCGAATCTTTTGTTTCACAGGTTTAGCATTAGGTTTTAGAACAATATTGTGAGTTATAATCTTAGGATCTATACCTGGCATATCTGAATATGTCCAAGCGAAGATATCTTTGTATTCACATAAGAGGGAAACCGATTGATCATGTTGATCTTGACTCAAACATTTTCCCATCTTGATTGTTTTTTCATAATCATTCTCATCCACTTGAACTTCAATGGTCTCAGTTATTAATAAATTACTTTGCATGGGAAGATCCATTGGTAAAGGAGAAATATCTTGTTCATCATGCTCTCCAAAATAGACTTCACTATTCAGACAATAGAGCTTTCTTCTTTTATGATGAAATGTAGGTAGATCTTGATAAGCCCCTAGAAAATCAGCGAGGGCTTCATCCTCAGGGAAGATATCCAAACTAGGTTTTTGATCCATGTCAAGGAGAAGTGGAATAACCAATTTCAAATGTCAACCATAGAGGTGATTGACATTGAGAGGAAAAACTGATGGTTGTATATAAGGATTGAATCCTATTCCATAAGTAAAATCACAACCGTCATTTTCCAAGGGCACATGTATACCTTGTTCATATTTACCACAACCTTTTCCATCAAATCCTGATTTCTTGAGTAAATGATAACCATAACCATATCTATCGGCCATATCCGATTGAGTCAAAGGAGCAGCATATGGCACAATGTCATAGCAATCAGGTTTTATTATCTCAATTGTTTCATTACGGGAAGCAGCAAAAAAGTTACTTTTTAATTCTTCTGATAATGGAGAAGGAATAAAAACTTGTTTTTCAAACTCGTTTTGTTCTTTCATAAATTCCAAATCTGAAACTTTATATTCTCCTATAAAAGAAGGATTAAAATCCAATGTTCCCCAATCATCTTCCATCAGAGAGGAAGGTGGAGTTTCAGCTTGTTTGACTTCAGATAGTTGTTCAGGTTTCTTACTTGGTTGGACACGCTCCGAAACCTTAGCATATTCTGTATTTAGGCAAGGATTTGGTGCATCATCTACATGTAAAGTGTACATCAGATTGTTGTAAATGAACCTAACCTTACAATGAAGAGTAGAAGGAACTGCATGCATAGTATGTAACCAAGGTCTTCCTAATAAAATGTTATAATTGAGTGGTCCTGGCATAACATGGATAAGAGTGTAGAGGAGAATGGGACCAACTTTAATAGGTAGCGTAATAATACCCATAGTTTTCTTTGCGATGTTATCAAATCCACAAATATGAATATTATCCGGTTGAATGGTTGTAATATCGGCCTTAATTTCCCTAAGCGTATCCATGCTGCAAACATTAAAGCCCATATCCATTGTCAATTAATGTCCTGCGAATGATACTTTGATTGATAGAGACAACAACCATAAGAGTATCATATTGATTCTACACCTCAATAGTAGGTAAATCATCATCAAAAAACACAATAGGAGGTACAGAAGGCATAGTGTGTTAGAATAATTCAGGGATAACTGAGAGGGGGGGGGGGTGAATCAGTTATCAACAACTTTAAATATTTATCTTAAACTTATTAATCCAGATTGATACAAAGTAAATGCACATACAGATAACACATTACACAACACATCAATTTGGTTATGGGGAAACCAAAT
>MU226565.1:1657849-1683417 GCA_018584345.1 Thuja plicata
ATATTTCCCCTTCATTTGTGTAATTTTGATGAACAACAAGCTAATAATAAATTGTTTTCGATATTCAAGTTATTTTTAATACTATACTTGCAAGGTTTTGCATCATCTTATGTTGAACTCTTTACTTATAATATTAATGGCTGTCAAAAATATTGCTATCAAGTGGATGCTTTTAATTACAACGGTCATGTCATAGATATCTGAGGGACTCAATTTTATCTCACACCCATATGCTAATTCATATCATAATCTTAATCCTAACAATAATATTCATCATAACCATAACCAATATTCCAATAACATTAACACAAATGATAAACTTCAATTAAACCTACCATAATACTAACATTAAATAATGCTAGATGATATCATTCACGATAACCACAATAAGCGTTATCTAAAATTCTAATATGTACATCACATCACTAACTTTAATTGTAACTATAATACTAAATACGATATTGATCATAACTCTAAACCATGCATATCACTAAACCCTAAACCCTAAACCCTAAACCATTATAATAATACTAAACCTAAATCTAAACTGTGTTTCCCAACCCTAATTGTACTAGGTATGTATTAAAAATATAATTATAATGGCAACCCTAGGTTAAATACTAAGGTTAAATGTGATACTAACCCTATTTCTAAATGTAACCCTAATAATACCTATAAGCTTACTCGTAACTCTAACCATAATTGTAAATCTAACCATAACCATTTTCTACCCTTAACCATTAACATATTACTATTAGTAACCCAAAAATATACCCTAACACCAAACCTAATTTGACCATTTACCCTATTCATCGTACTAACCAGACATAACAATGACATAAACCTAAACCCACAACCCTAATCTTAGCGTAACTCTAACCCTAACCTTATCCTTAACCCTAACCCTAAATCTAACCATAATCATTAACATAATACTACTTCTAACTCTAAAATATACACCCTAATCATACTATGATCATGACCCTAACCCCTAACCCCTAACCCTAACCCTACACCCCTTACCATTAACCTAACTGTAACCTAACCCTAACCATTAGGATGATACTAATCCTACCCCTCACTTTACACCCTATTCCTAAAACATACATCCTAACCCTAACCCTAACTCTAACCCTAACCCTAAACCCTAACTCTAACCCAAACCATAAAATTCATCATAACTCTAACTCTAACCCTAACCCTAACCCTAACCCTAACCCTAACCCTAACCCTAACCCTAACCCTTACTCTAACCATTAAGATGGTACAAATCCTACCCCTCACCCTACACCTTATTCCTAAAATGTACATCCTAACTCCTAACTTTAACTCTAACCCAAACCCATAAACATACATCCTAACCAAAAAAATCACCGTAACCCTAACCAAAAAATCCCCCTAACCCTAATCCTAACCCTAATTATAATCATATCTCTAACCCTAACCCTAACCATAACTCTAACCCTAAACTTAACTCTACTCCTAATCCAAACCCATAACCGTACATCCTAACCATTAAAATTATTGTAACCCTAACTATAATCCTAATCATAACCCTAATTAAAACCCTAACCCTTGCTAGATAACCATTCAGATGATACTAATCCTACTCCTCACCCTACACCCTATTCCTAAACTGTACATCCTAACCCTAATCGTAACTCTAACTATAACCTTAACTCTAACCCTAACCCTAACCCTAACCCTAACTCTAACCCTAATCCTAACCCAAACCTATAACGTCCATACATCCGAACCGTAAAAATTACCCTAACACTAACTCTAACTCTAATCCTAACCCTCTCTCTAACCATAATTAAAACCCTAACCCTGAGCCTAACCCTTGCTCTAACCATTAAGATGATACTAATCCTACTCCTCATTATACACCCTATTCCTAACTTGTACATCCTAACCCTAACCCTAACCCTAACTCTAACCATAATCCTAACCCTAACTCTAACCCTAACTCTAAACCTAATCACAACTCTAACCCTAACCCTAACCCTAACCCTAACCCTAACCCATGACCATAATCTAAACTATAAAAATCATCCTAACCCTAACCCTAATCCTAATCCTCATCCTAACCCTAACCCTAACCCTAACCCTAACCCTAACCCTAACCATAACCATAACCATAACTCTAACCCTAAACCTAACTCTACTCCTAACCCAAACCTATAACCGTACATCCTAACCATTAAAATTATTGTAACCTTAACTATAACCCTAATCATAACCCTAATTAAAACCCTAACCCTTGCTAGATAACCATTAAGATGATACTAATCCTACTCCTCACCCTACACCCTATTCCTAAACTGTACATCCTAATCCTAACCCTAACTCTAACTATAACCTTAACTCTAACTCTAACCCTAACCCTAACCCTAAATCTAACCCTAACTCTAACCCAAACCCATAACCATACATTTGAACCGTAAAAATTACCCTAATGCTAACTCTAACTCTAATCCTAACCCTCTCTCTAACCATAATTAAAACCCTAACCCTAAGCCTAACCCTTGCTCTAACCATTAAGATGATACTAATCCTACCCCTCACTATACACCCTATTCCTAACTTGTACATCCTAAACCTAACCCTAACCCTAACTCTAACCATAATCCTAACCCTAACTCTAACCCTAACTCTAAACCTAATAATAACTCTAACCCTAACCCTAACCCTAACCCTAACCCTAACCCTAACCCATGACCATAATCTAAATTGTAAAAAACATCCTAACCCTAACCCTAACTCTAATCCTAACCCTAAACCTAACCCTAATACTAACTCTAACCCTACCTTAATACTAACTCTAACTGTAACTGTAACCCTAACCCTAACCCTAACCCTAACTCTAACTCTAACCCTAACCCTAACTCTAACTCTAACCATGAAAATCACCCTAACCCTAATCCTTACCCATAACCGTACATTCTAATCGTTAAAAATCATCCTGACCCTAACCCTAACCCTAATCCTAACCCTAACACTAACTCTAACTCTAATTCTAACCCTAACTCTAACCCTAACTCTAACCGTAAACAATCACCCTAACCCTAACTCTAACTCTAACCATAATTCTAACCCTAACCCTAACCCATAGCCATATTCCAAATTGTAAAATTAACCCTAACCCTAACCCTAACCCTAACCCTAACTCTAACTCTAACTCTAACTCTAACCATAACTCTAACTCTAACTCTATCTCTAACCGTAACTCTAACTCTAAATCTAACCCTAACCCTAACCCTAACCCTAACCCTAACCTTAAAAATTAATCTAACCCTAGCCCTAACCCTAACCCTAGTTGTAACCCTAACCTTAACACTAATCCTAACCCTAACCCCAATGCTAATGCTAACACTAAGTCTAGCCCTAACCATAACACTCTCTAACCCTAACCCTAACTATAGTTGTAACTCTAACCCTAACCCTAACCTTAACTATAACTGTAACCCTAACCCTAATCCTAATAACTCTAACTGTAACCGTAACCATAACCCTAACCCAAACCCTAACCCTATCCCTAACTCTAACTATAATCCTAACTCTAACCCTAAGCCTAAGCCTAACCCTAACCCTAACCCTAACTCTAACTATAATCCTAACTCTAACCTAACCCCAACCCTAACTATAACTATAATCCTAATCCTAACCCTAATACTGACTCTAACTCTAATTGTAACCCTAACGCCAACCCTAACCCTAACTCTAATTATAATTGTAACTCTAACCCTAATCCTAATAACTCTAACTGTAACCCTAACCCTATCCCTAACTCTAACTATAATCCTAACTCTAACCCTAGGACTAAGCCTAAGCCTAACCCTAACCCTAACCCTTACTCTAACTATAATCTTAACTCTAACCTAACCCCAACCCTAACTATAACTATAACCCTAATCCTAACCCTAATACTAACTCTAACTCTAACTGTAACCCTAACCCTAACGCCAACCCCAACCCTAACCCTAACTCTAATTATAACCCTAACCCTAACCCTAACCCTAACCCTATGCCTAACTCTAACTCTAACCCTAACCCTAACCCTTACTCTAACTATAATCCTAACTCTAACCTAACCCCAACCCTAACTATAACTATAACCCTAATCCTAACTCTAACTCTAACTGTAACCCTAACCCTAACACCAACCTCAACCCTAACCCTAACTCTAATTATAACCCTAACGCTAACCCTAAACCTATGCCTAACTCTAACTCTTACTCTAACCCTAACTCTAACCATAACCATTAATCATAAAATGTCTTCCATGTTGCGCAACGACTGCTACTAGCTTATATATATATATATATATATATATATATATATATACGCCGAGAGTAATCCTTCTTGAGGCACCTATTCCACACGAAAAATAGGCGCACTCGAGAAGGATTACTCTCGGCGTATTATATATATATATAGGTATATATAAGCTAGTAGGATAAAATTTTCTCTAATTGGATTACGGGAAAACAAGTTAGGGTTATGTGGTACCTGCTACATGAACCTTCTCATACGACTCCTGATTCTAATCGAAACATTCATACTTACGTCTAGTAATCATGATAACAGTGTTTAAACTCTATAAGCTATATTTTAGATTGTTGTGCATCATTAGCTAAGGAGGCATGAAACATGAATGTGTGTTGCTTTCTTGTAACAGATCTTAACTTGAGTTTTGGTAACCATGGAAAGAGTTGTAAAGATTTGGGAGGAGTGTGATTCAAAGGCAATTCATACAATATAATAAGTGAAAAATGTAAATGTTCTGATCTATTTCCATCATAGTCTTGATTATTAGACTAAACAAACTATAACGGTCTTGTTTTTGGTCTAAAACATTTGACATCACAAATATTCAAAGATATAGAAGTGTACGCCCTAATATGCATACAACAAAAGATAAAAAAATATCTAATTCTCAATTAATTAACCCCTTTCAAGCAATGTAATGAAAGAATGAACCTGGAATGTGTATTCCTAGTCTCTTCCAATGTCTCTTTTTTTCCCTTTCCTGTCCTTTGTGTCTTTAAGAAAATGACATCTTCCTCTCTATTTGTCAAGAATCAGTTCTCTTGGTTTTTAACTACCTTTTCTTGCCAACGCTTTTCCCTTCTAATTTCCCATGGGAATGATTATACATAACTTTTTTTAACATTAAATTTTCAAATGAAAATAATCTTATCAATATGGTTTTATACACAATGTCTTATTAAATTTCTAAGAATAATGAATTACTATATATAAAATAAAAATATATGTGATATTCACTCTTGTGCACACATAATATTGGAGATAAGAAAATAATACAACATACACTCGTTTATAAAGCATAACATATACACATTTACAAGTTCTAAAATTAAAGCTAATTCTCTATGTAACGTAATTGATAATTTACTTCAAATACAATATTTGATGGTCAAAGTTAGTATTGTATTTTTAAAGTACTAGGAAACCCACAACAAAACCCATGATTTTATTTTCTAATAACACTGAATTTCAAAAACAAAATTGATCATTTCAAACACTCATTAATTCATATTGATGTTAAGGTTAGAAATAAAAAATTTTGAAACTATCATGTAATGCATATACTACGTGATGTGTGTGTGTTACATCTATCATAACCGACCACTACTAAGGAGCTAACCCCCTTTACCTAGGCCACACCCCCGCCTTCAACTTGTGAACCACTTAGACCACTCGAATTTGTATTAATAGGTTAGTACCAAAAACCATTATCATAATCCAAATATGCATCATAATTTCATTTCTTTTATCATCGTGAACATCTTTAATCATGCATCATTAACATCATTTAATTAAACACTCGACTAATGAAAAATATGCACAATAAATAGACATATGTCAAATTAAGAAGCACTTGATTAGAAGTCTGATGTCATCATAAAATAACTCAAAGAATCATGACATAATAAGCATATATCTAAAGATGTAAGTTGAGAAAGAGACAGACATCATCTCATGATATAATGAGCACTATCTCATAACAGTATAAGTTGAAAAAGCTAAACACATCATCAAATAGTCATAGAAAAATAGATACACACACAATTGACTAAAGTCTACGACTATGAAAACATTGTGATTAGAGTCTAAGAGAACACCCAATCACCTAAAAAATACAAGACAAAAGGTCGAGACATGACATAATTGAGTTGGATCAAGCATATCAGGCATAGGAGGTTGGGAATGCTAAAATGAGGCTTAGATGAGCAAGAAATTGCATAAGGATGTAATTTACAATACTATAGTTTTTCAATGGTTAGGCTTGCTTGCTTTCATAATGGGTTATTGTTTTAACATTTGAAGTTAATTGTAGAGTATTTTCAATATGAATCAATTCTAATTTTCACAACATGTGATAGTAATACAGAGTTTTATTAGCATTATATCAACCTCTTGCTTAAAATTTCAATGTATACATCAATTGGGTTGATGGATAGACATCTTGAGTATGATATTCTATGATCATTTTGAGTCTTTTAGACTAATTTATATTTTTGCAACAATTTGATTCTTTAATTTTAGAATATGATATTATATAGATTTCAACAATACATATCAAACATTTATGTTATTTTATAGTGCATCCACGCTTGTCTTGTGAACCCCGAATGCTAATACTACTGGAGGTATATATTTGTATCCATTTAATTTTATAAAATTGAATGGTTTACTATTAGTATATATGCATATCATGTTAGTAGGTCTTAGTCAGTGCATCAATTCACCTAATTATTTCATTAGCACAGTTTGACATTGAACAAGCTAGTGTAATCAACCATCATGTCTTCAACCAACTAAGACATTCTATCAGTGACTTGGATTAATTATTTTTATACACTACAGAAGTGTTGCTTGAGGTTAGGTGTGCCACCTAAGTGCTATGGATAGTTTGTCACCATTCTATTATATTTGGATACATTGTAGTTGTTAGTAATAACTGAGAGGGGGGGTGAATCAATGGCCTCAAAAATATTCCAATAATCAACCCAAAAAACTTATTACCACAATATTAAGCACCTAGTTATCTTAAGTCCTATAAGATGAATGCCTCCAACCCTTATTATCAAAATAATACTGCTCAAAATACTTTGTTAAACCTTCTACTATATGTTTACCGAATAACAGTCTGTTAATTTACTGAAAGACAGTAAATTATCTAGAGTATACTGATCAATCCAAATTAGCTATGTGTAATGCAAAACACTAAAGTAATGACTCATAAACACATTGACACATGGATTTTTAACGTGGAAACCTTGTTAAGGGAAAAACCACTTGGGATCGGTAACCCAAATTTTTCACTCTTCTGAAGTGAGCTCGGTGAAAATCCAACCCAATTAAAGGTTACAAACACACTATTAGGTTTGACCTTGTTAGAGGATTTAAAAGTTTAGTCTTTCACTTGATATCAGGCATCTCTATGCTACCTTCCTTGATCAAACACTCACTTGGCCTATCAATAGGTATCTGGCATCTCATGATATCTTCATGATCAAAATTTTTGATACTCCTTGGGATGTATCTCAATATATAAAGGATCTTTAAATCCCACTCAGTTAAGAGACTTTCTGAATCAATGGTTAGACTGAAACAGTATGATATGTTCACATATACAACTTATACTTGCATATTTTTAGATCGATTGTAATCTCATAAAACTATTCTGATCAATATATCTTGGTTTATACCTTTGCTCCACTTTGATTCTGCTCGGTGATGCTGTGCTCTATTGCTCAGTTTCCACATAAAGATTTAGCTCTTTCCTTAGCTTGATTGATCAAGACTATATGAATTTTCTCTTCATCAGTTTCTCTTCAGCATCCTCTTTTCATTCATTCACCCACCACACTTCATAATGAATTGAGTTGTCTCTTTTATAGACATGATATCACCGTTGTTAGGTTCTTGATTTTCTTGATCGTGGCGTGATCCATAATTCTCGCCAATTAGATTTAAAGCAAAAATCATGTTTTACCTCGTAGAGATCTTCTTGCCAACTAGAAAAAATAGCTTTAAATCCCTTACTTATCCCTGGCTTTATCTTGTTGATGAAAACAAAGATAACTACCAGTTAACTCCATATTTAGCTCTGCCATCTAGATATTTTGTCATTTCTAAACTCACGTTAATTTTGGCTTTTAACTCTTTGATAGCTTTGGTCCACACTCCAGTTCTCCTCGGGCTTCTCCATCGGTTTACGCTATATTTTTGGCCGTCGATTATGCTTGTGATTCTTCTCGTTGGTAATGCTCATCGGTGTTCTTTCTCGGGCATCACTGTGACTTTGACTTTCGGTGATTCTTCTCTGTCCATCTGTGTCCACTCACCGTCAGTGTTTGAAGCCATATTGTGAATGCTTGTCTTTTATGCATTACTGAAAGCATAATATTTATCTCTTTGATTCTCTGAAGTCTTTGACACTTTGATTATAATCGATTAGATTATATCAAGTTGACATCAATGACAATACAATCTATTAACTGATTTAATGTCTTACATTATCCTTCTGAATTTCGGTGATCAACTTAACATCTTCAAACATTCAATTAGTTGCATGTCATCAATCCCTCCCTTTGGCATTGATGGAAACATACTACATTATCATACTATACTATCACTAATACAATATGAAATATACAGTTTCATCAAGCTTTCCTAATGTAAATATTACAAATTTCTGGTTTTCGGTAAGCTCAAAATAGCTTAGATTTTTTTCATGTAGAATGGTTGTCTTCAATCTTCAATCCCTTCTCTGGATGGATGTATCATCTGATATCTCTGTTCTGATATGTGCTCTTCCTTGACTGTTCCTCTTCTTGATAATCTCTTTTTCCTTTGACAACAATCTTTCTCTTTGTCTGAATTCTCTCCCTTTTTTACTTCTCTCCCTTAGATGGATATTTCATATGTAATCAATTTCTCTCCCTTAGAATATTGATTAACTCTTTCTTTCTGATTGTCAAGAAGTTCACCTTATGGATAATGATATAATCTTTTTTGATCAATGAGATAATCTCTCTCTTTATATGATAATGGAATCATCTCTCCCCTTTTATGATAATGAGATCATCTCTCCCTTTATGATCATCTTTCCCTTTATATGATAATGGAATCATCCCTCCCTTTGACAATGATGCCAAACAAAAATAATCATCTATATCATGTTCCATCCCTTTACATAATATATTCCTTAAATTTTCCTATCCATCAACAATACAATATCTCTGATTTTCGTCCATATTTCTACCTTGTTGTGTACAAATGTATTTGTTTCTGTACATCTCAGTGTTTGAATCAACATGACTGATCTTTAGATTTGGTATAGGCCGATGCAACCTTCTAGTCAGTTTACTGACTGATAGACAAGGGTTGAACCCCTAGTCTCTGTCTCAGGTACTCAAATGTATCCTTCGATAATGGCTTGGTGAATATGTCAGCTAATTGTTCCTTTGATTGAACATATTCTAGTGTCACTTCATTTTCTTGCACTTGTTCTCTTAGATAGTGATACTTGATAGCAATATGCTTAGTCTTAGCATGTATGACTGGATTCTTAGAAATTTTCATTGCACTGGTGTTATCACAATAGATAATTACTGGTTCAAGAATATTCATATTCATACCTTCCAGCAATTGTTTGATCCATGCAATATTGGAGGAATTTGCAGAAGCATCTAAATACTCTGCTTATGCAGTAGACTAAGAGATGCATCCTTGCTTCTTGCTGATCCATGTGACAAGTCTGTCACCCATGAAGAATGCTCCTTTAGTTGTGCTCTTTCGGTCATCAATGTTTCTAGCCCAATCAGCATCTGTAAAGACTTGTAGCTCAAATTTTCCTTCTCTTTTGTACCATAATCCATAGTCCTTGGTGTTCTTCAGATATCTCAGAATTCTCTTGATAGCAGTCATATGTGATTCTTTGGGATTAGCAGAGAATCTTGCAACTATTCCAACTGCGTGTGCTATATCTGGTCTAGAATGAACAACATACATTAGTTTTCCAATAATTGATCTATATAAGGTCTTATTTACCTCATTGGATTTGTCTTCTTTTGTCAGCTTACATCTAGTAGCCATAGGTGTTCCAACTGGTTTGGAATCTTCCATCTTAAATATCTTCAACACTTCCTTGATGTATTTAGACTGAGTGATGTATATGCCTGCATCTTGTTGAAGAATTTGTAGACCAAGAAAGAATTTGATCTCCCCAAACATAGACATTTAATTTTTCCTTGCTCATTTCATTAGCAAAGGATTTGCATAACAATTCATTTCCCTCCAAAATGATATCATCAACAAAAATTTCAGCAATCAGAATATTACCATCGGTATCTTCTTTTAAGTACAGATTACTATTTTCACTTGTTCTAACAAAATTTATGCTAATTAGATATGAGTGAAGTCTTTCATACCAGGCTCTTGGTGCTTGTTTCAATCCATACAAGGCCTTATGTAGTCTACATACCATGTTTCTCTTGTCTTGATCAACAAACTCTTCTGTTTATTCAATGTATACCTCTTCTTCCATGTATTCCATTTAGGAATGTAGATTTGACATCCATCTAGTATACCTTGAATCCTTTAAATGCATCATAAGAAAGTAAGATTCTAACTCCTTCTAGTCTAGCAATGGGTGCAAAGGTTTCTCCATAATCAATACCTTCTTCTTGTGCATATCCCTTGCATACTAATCTTGCTTTGTTTCTAGTGACTTCTCCATTCTCATTCAGCTTGTTTCTAAATATCCATTTGGTACTGATGACATTCTTGTCATCTGGTCTCTGTACTAGTTTCCATGTATTATTCTTCTCAATCTATTCTATTTCTTCATTCAGAGCACTAACCCATTCTTCATTCTCAAGTGCAGTGTTAACAGATTTAGGCTCAAAATCACAAAGTAAACATCTGGTGTTTAGTGACTTACTTCTTGTTCTTGTTCCAACCTTCTTGTCTCCTATGATTGGATTTTTTGGATGATGTCTTCTGACATACTTGTAAAGTTTCGGTTTATCTCTTTGTTCATCATTCTGATCATCTTCTTGACCTTTGTTCTCATCTCCATTGTTCGGAACATCATCTTGAGGATTATCCTAATTTTTGGTAATTGCAGCCTAATGCTCGGGTGCAATGTTCTGATGTTCGAGAGCGACACATTGTTTCTCGGGTAGAGTGTCAGGTTCTATATAAACAAACCTATTGTATTCCTCTGGTTCCTTTTTTTTCTTTTCTGCAAATTCATCTATTTTCACATTTTCACTTTCAATGATTTTGTTAGATGACTTGTTAAGACATTTATAAGCCTTGCTTTTGGTTGAGTACCCTAGGAAGATACCTTCTTCACTTTTGTAGTCAAGTTTTCCATTTCTATCATCCTTCAATATATAAAATTGACTACCAAAGATTCTGAAGTAACTTACATTGGGTGTATGACCATACCAAAGCTCATATGGTGTCTTCTTTGTGTCCTTCTTCAATTGTACTCTATTTAGTGTGTAGACAGTAGTATTGACAACTTCCCTCCAAAAATTTTGAGTGATGCTTTTCTCAATCATCAATATTCTTGCATAGTCAACAATTGACTTGTTTCTCATTTCAACAATTCCATTTTGTTGTGGTGTCCTCGATGTGGAAACCTGTCTTTTAATTCCATGCTCATTGCAATAGTCAGTGAATTCTTCTGAAGTAAATTCCCCTCCTCTATCTAACCTTAAGCATTTCAATTTCTTTTCACTTTGTTTTTCTACCATTGATTTATACCATTTAAACATCTTAAATGCTTCTGATTTATCTTTTAAGAACATGACTGTCATCATTATAGAATAATCATCAACAAAGAGAATAAAATACATATCTCCATAGTAACTCTTTGTCCTCATGGGTCCACATAGATCTGTATGGACTAATTCTAGAATTTCATTAGATGTATGGATTTTACTCTTGAAACTAGAATTTTTCATCTTACCTTTTTGACAATTCTTGCACATGATATGCTTGGGCTTAGTCATGCTCAGTAAGCCTCTGACATTTCTTTTCTTGCTTATCTTTATCATGTTGTCAAATTTCACATGACATGATATTTTGTGCCACAACCATATATATGTCTTTGTTTCTATCCATAAAATAAGTGGTGTTAGTGTCATCAAGATATAAAAGGTTACCTTTTGTCTGCTCATTGGTACCAATCAACCTTCCTGATTCATTGAAGATCTTAGCCTTCTTATTTTCAAATGCTACTCTGTGACCTAAATTGTTTAGCTATAAAACACTTAACAAATTATAATTCAGTCCTTTTACCCAGTAGACATTTTCACATTTTATCAGGTTATTCAACATTATGGTTCCTTTACCTTCAACTGGACAAGGTTTATCATTTCCCATTCTCACTGAACCACCATTATAGTATTCAAAAGTCTCAAAATTCTGTTTATCATAGGTCATGTGGTGAGTGTAGGCACTATCTATGATCGAGACATCATTTTTACTAACTTTAGATATGAGTGCAGTTTCTACATACCTTTCTTCATCTTCATCTGAATCATCCTTCATGGCTACAAATACCATCTTGATGTCTTCTTCGGATTTGGTGTCAGTGTCATCATCTCTATTCTCAGCTAGGTAACAAGCTTTCTTCCCTTTGTCCTTATAGTCTAGGTTATCTCTCTTGTCAGATTGTCGATTACTTCAGTAATCTCTATTATCACCTTTATTAAAAAAATTCTCATATGATCTATCGTTTCCTCTGTCATCTTTTCTTCTATTTGGACATATTGCAGCAAAGTGTCCAACCTCTTTACAATTGAAACATACAAGTGGTAATTTACCTTTGTATCTACCTTTGCCTCTCTACAATCTTCTGGCCATTAGTGCTTCAATCTCATCAAGTCCTTGATCCTCATTATAATTGTCACTATCATTTCTAACAAAATGTCTATGACTTGAGTTACTTATCTTTAGAGAAGATTTGAATGCATATTCTATAGATGGTAAGATGCTATTGTCAAAGTTATTCATCTCAAATGAAATTAGTCTACCAATCAGACTATCTAGAGTAACTGTATTGTTTGCAACTGCTCTCATTTCTTGAATATCAGAAACTCTAATAGCATATATAGGCAATAAGGTTTTTAAAATTTTACTTACCATTGTCTCCTCTTCAAGTACACCTCCAACTCCTTGGATAGAATTTACTACCTCTTTGATTATGTAGCTATACTGAGTGATATTTTCTCCTTCTTTCATCCTTAGGTCATAAAACCTCCCTCTTAGGGTTTCTGCCTTTGCTCTTAGTACATTGGCATCTCCTCCATGTACAATCTTCAACTTATCCCACATTTTCTTTGCGGATGTGCAAGTTTTGACATCTTCAAACTCAACATCGGAGAGTGATGATGCAAGTTCTATTATCATGCAGTTATGCTCATGCTTTACTCCTAATTATTCAAGAGTGTGAGGTCCTATAGGAAACACATATTCAGTATCTAATTATTGAACAATATGTTGGAAAGTAATCAATTTTGTGTAAATATGATTTAACTTTTGGTTTTCATTTATGGAAACACATCTGGGTTTCAGACCGAATAGATAAGTTTTGGTGATTCAAAAATCGACTAAGTGTAGAAACAAACATTATACAGGAGTGTTTTGGGTGTCGAAGATCGAGATAGATGATTTAGGGAAAGAGGGATTAGAGGAAGATAGTATGGGGTATGTATGACCTCCACCTAAGATCAATTTTGTTTCATTTAAGTCTACGGTGAGTTAGACAGAATTGAAGACAGATAGACTACAACAGAATAGAAAAACAAGGCAGTTTGATAGTAGCAAAGATTGAGGGAGTATGGCTTGGACTCCAGGAAATAAAAGTTGTATTTTGGTTGTTGATAACCTCCACATTAACTATGCAAGAGTTTCGACCATGAATTTAGTGTTTACTATATTAAATGTATTTTGTATTGAAGGCTGACTTAGTAACATTTTTAATATCATACTGAGAGTTGGCTTTGTAAAGTTGTGAGATATATGTAAGATCTTTTTTTTTATAAAGATTGTATGGAAGTATGGATGTATGGATGGATATGTTGGATAATTATTGAGCAAATATCAGAGAAAAGAATGGCAAATATCATTGAAGAACTATAAAGTAACTATCTAAGCACTAGTGTTTCTTGTTTTGTTCATGATTAAGAACACTTTGTGACCTGGATTATATTGTAAGAGATGTAAGCTTAGTTGGCCCCTAACAGGGTGTTGTAAACCTTTAATAGGGTTGTTATTCTTCTAAAAAGGAAATGTACTATGTAATATTCAGCTCCTAACAGGGCTAGGTCTCTTTACAGGGACATTATACTTTAGTGCATGCTTGTGGGTACCATCCCCATCGGGGTTTTCCCTTGGCCAGGGTTTTGTCAAAAACAAATATGGTGTTATGAGTACTGTGTCATTTAATTATGTTCTTTACTTTACTGCAAATGTATGATCAATAATTAATTGGTTGAATAATTTATCAAAGTGCTATTATACTGATTCACCCCCCCTCTCAGTATAATCCTATCCTAATGATTGGTATCAGAGCTTTTGGCCCTTGGAGAGAAAGTCTAACAGCTTGAGGGAGATCAGAATGGATTTGGACAGTTTGCAAGAAAAATTTGATGCTTCACTTGAAGACCTTGATAAAGAAAAAGTAGAGAATGAAGAATTGAGATTCAACATGCGAAGAGCTGAGAAATTCATAAAGAAACTCAAAGATCAACTTGAGCTTTCCAGAAATCAAAGACAAGATCTTATGGTTCAGATAAGGTGAAGCAACTAAAAGAAGAGAATGAAACTTTGAAACTTGAAAATGAGACTATGGCTAAAGAAATACAGGTATAGAAGGATGCAAAGAAGAAAGTTGAAGAAGCTTTAAATAGTGCATTAGATCAAATGAAGAATGAGGCTGACAACTACAAGAACAAGTATATAGAAATGGAGAAATGCAATCAGATTATAAAAGGTGAACTTGTTGAAGCAAAGAATCACATTGAGAAACTTCACACCAGTAGTGATTTGATTGATGAACAGAGAGACAAACAAAAACCTAAAGGTGATATGACTGGTATTGGCTTCAAGGAAGCTAAATGTTCAAAGAATCAGGAAGAGAAATCAAATGAGAAGATTGATGCTAAGAAACCTTCTATTGAAGAACCAAAACAATAGATCAGACCCTTCAGAGGTAGATGCTTTGGATACAACATATTTGGACACATGAAGAGAGACTGCAGAGGTAATGCCCCTTTTAGAACTTTTTTTGGTTATTGTTTTAACTGTAATGGATATGGGCACAAGAAAGAAGAATGCAGAAAACCTAATCAATCAAGATATAGAAAAGATAATGGAAGAGAACCTACAATGAAACCTACATGCTACAAATGTAATAACATTGGACACATTGTGAAATAATGTAAGTTGCAAGTCAATCAGGAAAGAAGACCTCCTATATGTTACAAATGCAATAATCTAGGACATATAGAGAAATTTTGTAGGTACAATGGATCAGATAATAGAAGAGTACCACCACCTATGAATTCATAAAAGAATGGAAATAATATTGGTAAGAGTGTTACAGATGTAAAGAGTGATTTTGAAAGTTGTTTTAAGAAGGCAAAAGATAGCAACAGTGGTAAGATATGGAAGATCAAAGAAACTAGTGAGACATCAATTCAGGGAGAGTTAGTAGAGGCTACTGGATCTTCGCCTGATGGTAGCAAGATAGAATCGACCTAATTGGCAAATCATGGCCTTAGGGGGAGCATTGGATACAAATAATAGATTATATCCTGCCCTGAAATTTGTGGATTGAGCTCATGCAAGCTTGGGTATAAGCTTGGCCGACATCATGAAGTATACATCTAAGAGCGCAACATCATCCGACACACATATTTTGTTCGCGAGATCTAACAGCCGACTGGATAGTTTTAAGTGTAAGTTAAATTCATAACCTAACTTGTATAAAGCACCACTTTATGACTTATCTCTTTACCATTTGACGAAGAGTAAGCTAAAGAAATCAGAGAGCAAAGAAGTTCAGATTATTCTACATTGGCCGTGCATGATCAATTAAAGGATAAACTCAGAATTTAGCGACAGAAAGGTATTTCACATCATCTAATCCATGGATGAACCTATTATTTTTGATGTTACAGATAGACCTAGGTATAAGTTTAAGAAACATTCATTCAAATCACGCGAAGAGGATCTAGAGGGAGCATTTTCCCAAACCCCGTATGGTGTGTTACACGTTGAATATATTAGGGCTTACATACATTATAAGTATGACATACTAGGAATTGATGACATATCAACTAAGATAGAGTATATGACTAACAATGGAGTCATGAGAGAAGAATACAAGCATATCAATCAAATTAGCATAATGAAAATACTAGATTTATGCAAATTTGATGAAGATGAATGGTTCAAAATACTGTTAAGTAGGGTTCATGATCAGTTTATCTTGATTGGTGATCAACCGGTGAAGATTTGTAGTGACCTAATTCATGAAATCACTAGATTGGACAACACCGGAGTCATTCCTATTGTGGAGAAGCATGTGAAGAAGAAGTTGAAACCCTAACTCATTCTAAATGGGACAGATGGGCAATGACAGTAAATGACATCTTTCAACAAGATGTAAGATTGATTGCAATGATACTTGGGTACAAGTTCTACTATAGTAGCAGACCTAATTTAGTATCTACTGGAGTCATCATGATGGCATGGAGAATGGTTAAATAAAATGTAAATTATAATCTATGCAAAGTTCTGGCACAACAATTCCTTGAGAATGTAAATCTTGTAAAGAAGGACAAATCGAAAACCTTCAGATTTGGTTTATTATTGATGCATATGTTCATTCATATTGAGCACAAGTTTCCTAGTTTACATCCTAGTGGTTGGAAGTCTGGAGTACCCACTGGTATATTGATTTCATAGAGCTACAAAAGATAGAATTCTACTTGGGTTGATGGTGAATTATTTGGTATGATCAAGATTTTACAGAGATGGATGAAGACAAGGTACAGAATACATGAAGACATTATAGAGAAATACAAAGATACAATTTGTTTCATGGTTGAAATTGATTGTGCGTGCTTTGAAGCAGTCATACCTAGGAAGAAATGGTGTTACCCCATGGGTTATGAAGTGAGTTCTGAAGTGCTCACCATGCAAGTAGAATATGTCCTTGCATCAGAGATTGACACAACAGAGGAAAGATGGGGAACTTATGAAGAAAAATCAGCAAAAGTGAGAGAAGAATAGATTGGAGGTCTGAGGAAGAGAAAGATAGAAAATCTTGTACATGATTGCGGAGTTAAAGTAGGACTGACAGGAGAGGAACTTAAAGAAGTCAAGAAGAAGATGACAGAGAGATCAATTGGACTAGAAAGTGGGAGTACTTTAGCCCCTCCCACTCCTGAGGTAATCATGGTAGATAGTCCACCTCCTCCTCAACAGGTAACAACACAAACTGAAAATATCACTTCCAGAGTAACAAAATCAATCATACAAACATCAACTAAAGAGAAGAGCACAGCATGAGAAGAGAAGAAAACATAAAAACACATTTGGAAACCTGACATGAAGATGCTAGAGAAAAGAGCATTAGAGCAAGGAAAATTGGTTACAATTGATAGATATTATAATAGGTATGAAGAGACAGACAAAATTAAAATTGAAGACATTGTGATAGAGCACCTACTTACTTTTAAGAAGACACTATTATAGATTGAAGGAAGCACACCCATAGACCTTTATGGGAGATTGGAAATAAGAAAAAATGTAGCACAAATTGAAGATGATACAATCAGAAACCAAGAAATAGATAACATGCTAACTGTGATATCAGTCCAAGAAAGGGACAAAATTTACAAGGAACTAAAACCTCTCCTAAGTACCAAGGTGAGATTATTGAAAATCATGGCTAGGAAATATGATGAATTCACTAAGGAAACTCAGAAGGTATTACAAAAGATTCTGATGTGTTCTACTTCTAGCAAGCCCTCACCTCCTAAGACCACATTGCCCACACAATTGGGAATGGGTGAGAGATCTAAGGTGAAAGAGACATCTACTGAGAAGAGCGAAGTAGATCCTCCACCATATTTCTATGTTTTTGGTGTAGTAGTAACTCTTGACACATCTAAAGATGAGAAGGACCCTTTTTCAGGGAATATGGATACTTCTGTGGTAGATGAGGCAGAATAGAAAATGGAAGAGGAACAGAAGAAGGAAGAAGAGTAGAAGGAAGAAGAAAACAAGATAGATCAGAAAGAGGTAAATACAACATCCATTTCATTGTTGGCAAGCAGTGATATAAATGTTGATAGCATGGATGAAGTAGAGCTAGTAAAATTGGCATTTACCGTCTTAAACAAAGCAAAGGAGAGATCAGAACAGAAAGGAGAAAAGAAGGAAAAATTCATCAAAAGATAAATTGATACTATAAACAAATTTCTTCCAACACCTATTATTTTCTAGAATAAAGATGGCATTGAGAATTTGAGAATCACACTTGATGAATTTGATGGACACTATAAGAAGCTACTGAAGATAGAAGAAGAAAAGGTAGAGAAGACTTACTCTGAGAAGAAGCTAACAACAGTCTGAAAATCTATTACATGGGACTTAGGCATTGTAAAGAATTTTTTAACAAATGCAAGAAGCTGTATTGGGCATGGGAGAAAATTGTTCAGTTATTGCATGAATCCTATAAGGCATATTTAGAATGTAGAAGACATTTTTGCCAAAGAGAGGGAAACTCTAAATAGTATGATGGATGGTTGTGAAACATCTTCACAATCCACAACTGAGATAGAGAAAGAGGTCACAAGGATTTTGGCTAAACTCGGTGTGCTGGATAATGAGAAAGGGAGAGTATTGACAAGGTTCAATTTGCTCAAAAGTTTTATCACTCCTAAGTTATCAATACTTGAGGTTCATCTTTCAAACTTGGAGAAAGTGACAGATTCACTGGATAAATCTTTGCCCACTGACCTGAAATAATTTGATACCACATCATTTGTACTGAATGGCTTAGTTCACATTAGCCAAATTTTGTTCAAGACATGGACTGCAGAAGTGAAGATCTTGGAAGATTCATTTCTGGATATCTTGAAACTGGTGAGCAAGAATTAAAACCTTTGTTATAAATGCACCTTTTTCATTTTTGTCAAAGGGGGAGAAGAGAAGCTATATATATATATATATATATATATATATATATATATAGAGAGAGAGAGAGAGAGAGAGAAGAAAGATTATAGAAGAGAAAGATTAGTTGGAACACTTATTCATTTTTTTGACAAGTGTTGCCATCAATGCCAAAGGGAGAGATTGTTAGAAAGTAATCAATTTTGTGTAAATATGATTTAATTTTTGGTTGTCATTTATGGCAACACATTTGAGTTTCAGACCGATTTCAGAATAGATAAGTTTTGGTGATTCAGAAATTGACTAAGTGTAGAAACAGAGATACATAAGTGTTTTGGGTGTCAAAGATCGAGATCGATGATTTAGGGAAAGAGATCTTAGAGGAAGATAGTATGGGGTGTGTATGACCTCCACCTAAGATAGATTTTTTTTTGGTTAAGTCTATGGTGAGTTAGACAGAATTGAAGACAGACAGACTGCAACAGAACAATGAAACAAGGCAGTTTGACAGTAGCAAAGATTGAGGGAGTATGGCTTGGACTCCAGGAAATCAAAGTTGTATTTTGGTTTTTGATAACCTCCACATTAACTATGCAAGAGCACCAAGTATGAATTTAGTGTTTACTATATTAAATGTATTTTGTATTGAAGGCCGACTTAGTAATATTTGTAATATTCATACTAAGAGCCAACTTTGTAAAGTTGTGAGATATGTATGTAAGATCTTTTTTTTTATAAATATTGTATGGAAGTATGGATGTATGGATGGTTATGTTGGACAATTTTTGAGTGAATAGAAGAGAAAATAATGGTAGAGATCATTAAATAACTATAAAGGAACTATCTAAGCACCAAGGTTGCCTGTTTTGTTCATGATTAAGAACACTTTGTAACCTGAATTATATTGTAAGAGTTGTAAGCTCAGTTGGCCCCTAACAGGGTGTTGTGAACCTTTAACAGGGTTTTTATTCCTCTAACAAGGAAAATTACTATGTAATATTCAGCTCCTAATAGGGCCAGGTCTCCTTACAGGGACATTATAATTTAGTGCATGCTTGTGGGTACCATCCCCACCGTGGTTTCCTTGGCCAGGGTTTCCTCGAAAATAAATAAAGTGTTATGAGTACTATTTCATTTACTTATGTACTTTAATTTACTGCAAATGTATGATTAATAATTAATTGGTTGAATAATTTATCAAAGTGCTATTATACTAATTCACCCCCCCCTCTCAGTATAATCTAATCCTAACACAATATCATTTCCAATACCTGATAGGTGGAGTCTTATTCTTCTTTTTCATGATGCAAGATTGTCTTTGTTCAACTTGGGCACATATTGTCTGTTCATCTTGTGATCTTTTGCTTGAGTTGTTAAACTCCTTTCTAAGCACACAAGCTCTAATACCAATTGTTAGTAATAACTAAGAGGGGGGGTGAATCAGTGGCCTCAAAAATATTCCAATAATCAACCCAAAAAACTTAGTACCATAATATTAAGCCTCTAGTTATCTTCAGTCCTATAAGATAAATGCCTCCAACTCTTATTATCAAAATACTACTGCTCGGAATACTTTCTTAAACCTTCTACTGTATGTTTACCGAATAGTAGTCTGTTAATTTACTGAAAGACAGTAAATTATCTAGAGTATACCGATCAATCCAAATTAGCTATGTGTAATGAAAAACACTAAATTAATGACTCATAAACACATTGACACATGAATTTGTAATGTGGAAACCCTGTTAAGGGAAAAACCACTTGGGACCGGTAACCCAAAATTTTCACTCTTCTGAAGTGAGCTTAGTGAATATCCAACCCTGTTAAAGGTTACAAACACATCGTTAGGTGTGACCTTGTTAGAGGATTTAAAATTTTAGTCTGTCACTTGATATTGGGCATCTTTATGCTACCTTCCTTGATCAAACACTCACTTGGCCTGTCAATAGGTATCTGGCATCTCATGCTATCTTCATGATCAAACTTTTTGATACTCCTTGGGATGTATCTCAATATAGAAATGATCTTTAAATCTTGCTTGGTTAAGAGACTATATGAATCAATGGTTAGACTGAAACAGTATGATCTATTCACATATGCAACTTATACTTGCATATTTTTAGATCTATTGTAATCTCATAAAACTATTCTGATCAATATATCTCATTTTATACCTTTTCTCCACTTTGATTCTGCTCGGTGATGTTGTGCTCTGTTGATTGATGTCCACAAAAAGATTTAGCTCTTTCCTTTTCTTGATTGATTAGGACTGTATGAAGTTGATCTTCATCAGTTTCTCTTCAACATCCTCTTTTCATTCATTCACCCACCACACTTTGTAATGAATTGAGTTGTCTCTTTTATATACATGATATCACCATTGTTAGGTTCTTGATTTTCTTGATCTTGGCATGACCCACAATTATCGCCAATTAGATTTAAAGCAAAACTCTTGTTTTATCTCGTAGAGATCTTCTTACCAACTAGACAAAATAGCTTTAAATCCCTTACTTATCCCTAGCTTTATCTTGTCGATGAAAATAAAGATAACTACTAGTTAACTCCATATTTAGCTCTGCCAGCTAGATATTTTGTCATTTTTGAACTCAAGTTAATTTCGGTGTTTAACTCTTTGATATCTTTGGTCAACACTCCAGTTCTCCTTGGGCTTCTCTATTGGTTTATACTATGTTTCTAGTCATCATTTATGCTTGTGATTCTACTCGTCGGTGTTCTTGCTCGGACATCACTGTGACTTTGACTTTCGGTGATCTTTGTCTATGGGTGTCCACTGACCGTCGGTGTTTGAAGTTATATTGTGAATGCTTTTCTTTTATGCATTACTAAAAGCATAATCTTTATCTATTTGATTCTCTAAATTCTTTGACATTATTATTATAACCGATTAGATTAAATATCAAGTTGACATCAATGACAATACAATCTATTAACTGATTTAATTTCTTGCATTATTGTTATGCATTTCGGTGATCAAATTAACATCTTCAAACATTCAATCAGTTACATGTCATCAATATTTATTAGTATGGTTGAAGAAATATATGCTCTCACCTTGCTCACCCTGAGATTTGGGTGATCAAAAAGAGTGATGGCATTGCATATTCATTTTATATCCAAAAAATTCAAAAAAAACTATGGTTATTTTTTCCTATTTAGTTTTATTTTTGTTTGATGGGTATTGTTTAAACAACTATCATACATCTTAAGTACCTTTGTGATACATATATTATATAGTACCCCTTACACCCCTACTTTTCTCAGTTTAATTTCAATCCCTAATGTAATAAGGTTTTAACTAAGCATCATTCACATATCCTTCTAGTAGTTCACCCATTAGAGTTTTCAAGTTTCTTATTTTTCTCAATTCATTATAGTAATATTATATCTCCCAATTCCAATTATTTATTATTAATATTGTGATCATGCTATATTTTTTTTTTCCCTTTCCCTAACTTTGATAATAAGCCACAATCAACTAGTTTTCACTTAACTTCTCTAAATCTATCATCCTTTCCTTATTTTTTCTTCATTCAATCTTTGTAGATATTATTATTTATTAAGGAAAAAATAGGTTTTGAAGGGACATGAAACCCTTTACAAAGAGATTATATTATAATAATAGTAAAGGCATAGAGACAGCTAGACAAGACCAAAATTCTACAAAACGTGAAGTTGGCAACAACAAAGAGACAAACAAAGACCAACAAAAAGGAACCACAAAACTAGCACCCAGAGTAGAGTTAATTTAGATTTTGAAGGGACCAAAAACCCTTTATATAGCATTATCATGATATTAACAATAAATAATTGGAATTGGGAGTTATAATATTACTATAATAAGTTTAGAAAAATAAGAAACTTGAAAACTCTAATGGGTGAACTACTAGAAGGATATGTGAATGGTGCTTAGTTAAAACCTTATTACATTAGGAATTGAAATTCAATTGAGAAAAGTAGGTGTGTAAGGGTAACTATATAATATACGTATCACAAAGGTACTTAAGATGTATGATAATTTTTTAAACAATACCCATAAAAAAAAAAAACTAAATCAGAAAAATAACCATAGTTTTTTTTTTTTTAAAATGGATATAAAATGAATATGCAATGCCATCACACTTTTTCAAGCTGGAAACAACAAAGAGATAGAAAAAGACCAGAACAGAATAAAAACCAGCAAAAAGGAACCACAAAACTAGCGCCCAGATTATTCTAAATTAATCTATCTGCAAAGAGTTTCTGGTGCCTTCAAAACCTGTTATTTCCTTAATCAAAAACAATATCTACAAAGATTGAATGGATAAAAAACAAGGAAAGATTGATAGATTTAAAGAAGTTAAGTGAAAACTAGTTGATTGTGGCCTATAATCAATGTTATTATTAAGTTAGGAACTACAAATTTTATTGTTAATGCAATACCTAAACATATACTACCTACCAAAAATGTTAATCTGTAATTGGTTGTGTCTTAGACCCATAGTGCTAGAAGTAATTGTTTGTCGCAATTTGATGTACTACCATTACATACTTTTATGAGAACATTATCAAATTCTTTTATTTCTCTACTCACTAATACATTTCACCCTAATTTCTGACCTAAATTTCCGATGGGGCATTATATTTCTTTTGCTTGGTCGGATTATAGAAGGAAAATTTTGAATTTTTTTTTAATCCATGCCTGTGTTCATCGGAATTCTGACGAGAATAGGCATAAATTTAAAAAAAAAAAATTATATTCATTATGTTACCCCTAAGAGAAGTAGTCTTATGTGCCAAAGACCATGAAGGGCACAAAACAACATGTGACAGGGGGCATAAAACAACGAGGCAGGGAAGCTTTACTCATCATTGCTGCTTTACTCGCCATTGCTATATCAACAACACGGGAAATTAAATTCCTCTTCAACTATAGAAGAGAGGGCTCATAGGTAAGACATGATTTCATGAAACTACTATTACAGTATATTTATATCTTATACAAAATAATTATCCCGACCCCAATTAATGCCTATGCCTCAAAAACTCGGCAACAATATAGAGGTAGGCCTCTCTTAAGAAAGAGGGCCTACCTCAGAATAACATTTTAGATCTCATCTGGGCCGGGTTACACACCATTTCATGACTCTGGGTTCAATTTATCAAATGTGATTACCATTCCTAAAAATCATTGTTACCGAATGTAGGGACCGAGTATTCTCCATGATGAAGATGGTTCATTGTGTTCAATTCGTGGGTGGGTTTTACTATAGTGGACAATAGCAGGAGCTATAGTTAAGATGCATAAAAATAGTTCCCATTTGAAACCCCCCTTTCTTGATGGAATAAAAGGTATAATGAGAGATGTCTTATCCAATATTCAACCATCTCTAACTATAAGAAATCCTCCCCAATTGGTGAGTTAGGGTGGGCTATCGAAGGGGCTCACTGCCAAAAAATAAATCTATCTTTCCCGGTCCATCCAATCACCTAAATCCCAAAATCATTTCATTATTTCATTTTGTTCTCACAGTGGTTCATTCACCCACCCTCTCTCTAGGCACCTTGCCAATGAATGGAAGAAGTCAGCTACATGGTGCAGGAGCACCCAAACTAAATCAAATGATTCTATGGACCCTAGGGGTTCCTTCAAGGTCCTAAGAGGCCTTTACAAATGTTAAGACACTAGGGTTAGACATTGGATCACCATGTAAGGCCATAGTACCAAGATTGGCACAATATGAGCCCTTGGGTCACTATGAGTCATTTATGATCCCAAACCCTAGAAATAGGTTGTTTTTGAGTTTTTAGTGTTTGGATCCACTATGGATCACCTAAATAACATCTTGACCAAATTTGGTCATTAGATTAGCAAAATTGCAAAAAATGTAAAAGTTGCTCGAAAGTTGTCAAGCAACTTTTGAGCAAACTTAACAAATTTTCAAAAACTAACTCCCAAACGGTCAATTCGGTTAAAAATTGTCATGTAACCATTGGGTGCCTACAAAAGCCCTTTTATGTGGGTGGTAGGATGATGATGTAAGTTGATATTTGAAAATCAATAAAAGTAACCATTTTCTTGCATTCTGAAGGAGGCATTCACCGTGTACGGTCGGGTATAGACAGAGGGGCATGTGAGTTTGAAGCCAAGAGTGAGGGGTATGAATCTAATTCCATTTTTTTTTTGTCTCATGTGCTGATCGATCTTGGTTTGAAAGTTATCCAATTTTCAAACTCACTGCCTGAATTGTAGGCCCTAATTCAGGGTTTCTTAGGAAATTAAGTGTATCTTCACTTTCCACCATGGGAAATTAATGACCCTTGGTGGA
>MU226565.1:1683467-1695849 GCA_018584345.1 Thuja plicata
TCTTGGTTTGAAAGTTATCCAATTTTCAAACTCACTGCCTGAATTGTAGGCCCTAATTCAGGGTTTCTTAGGAAATTAAGTGTATCTTCACTTTCCACCATGGGAAATTAATGACCCTTGGTGGAAATATTTTTCTTATGATTCTTTTCAATATTATACAAGATAGGTTCTTCAAGTTGCAGGGAAATGGGAATGGAGTGATGCCCTAGGTGTATATTCATATGTATGCACCTATCCTGATTTAGGACATCAGTCATAACTTCTGTTTGGGGATTGACCAGAAGCCCTAAGTTGGAGGAAGAGTCATTTTTGCACACCCTCACATGATCCAATAGTCATTTTGGGCATTGGATGTATCTAGAAGACACTTTTAGTGTAAATGGAGGCCTACTTAGGGCTAATCGGTGGAGCAATTTGGTGTGTCTTTCTGTCTTCCTCTCAATCCTGAGTTCCAAGGCTTAAGTCCTAAGTCTTTGGCCATAAAGGGTATCTGAAACCCCAACCATTTCATAAATTTATGTGGGAGAATCTCAAGTAAGATCAAATTTCCTTCTGAAAAAGGCTACAAGCATAACCTTGGGTTTGTGAAGCAACCATGGTATATGGATTGCATTTTAGTGAAAGAACCATTAGAACTAAGAGATAGGGACCTAAATAGACCACATCCACAAGAGTAGGTCACCCTTGGTCCTATATGTCATTTTGGGGTTATTATTGTGAATCAGGGTCATTTTCTTGAAGGGCCAACCTAGGTAGTTGGTCTTGAAGGATTGGTGAAACCTAGTGATTAGGTTACCCTTGGGGTTTTTAGGGTTGTGATAACCTTACTAAGTCTTCCTTACACACTTGTGATGAGTTTCAAGCATTTTGGCTTCCTAGTTTGGTGATCTAGGGTACATTGCCCTACTTGGGTCACATCAAGGCTTCCAGTTGCCCACTTTGCATCACTACACCAACTATTAATTCAAGACCCTTAGCAACAAGAGCCTAATCCTACCTAATAAGTTAGTGGTGAATCAACCAAGAATAGAATGAGTTGCAACCAACAAAATTATATATATGTGAATGAACTAATACAAATAATTAATGCATCCTTATGGTAGTGTAAATATCACAACTTAGGGAAAAATCATGAAAATTGATGAAATATTAAATAGTACCCTAGCTCTTCAAAATAATGCAAGAAGCAACAAAGAAACTCAATGATAAACTAGGATCCATGAGTTTAGCTCAAAACCCTACCTACAATATATTATTCTTATATTTCAAACTCTATCTTCTTTGATAGAAATCAACATTTCTTCATAATATCACTATCCCATACATAAAATATCATTTTTATTTCCTTCTACAACTGTCCAAGCATAGATCTTGAAAATTCAAGATGTTAAAGTATCTGCAAGGATGAAGTGAAGAAGAAAATTGAAATTAGTAATTGATATTAAGAGGGAGTGTTGAAAAGTATATTCCGAACTACCCCTATGCATATCCTTTGTATGGTAAACGTGTCACAGTCCCATCTAGAATGTTCTCAGGTGGAAAGAAAATCATTATTTTAGGTCTAATCTTTCTCCTACATAGATGTTAAGCTATCTATATATTGCATGATGACGTATTTTATATTCACTCTCCTCTGGGAGTCCAACTCTATAGAGTTATCTAAAGCTATGAGTGTGTATATCAGAAGATAGTAATATGTGTATAATGGTGCTAGTATGAAGAGAAAAAGGTCATTTGAGCTTGTGAAATATAATGTTTTGAAATAATGAATAGAAATATTTTATTTTATTTTATTTCTTCTCCCCTGTTTCATGCCTCTTTTTTTTTCTCCCCTACTTCCTTCATATTTCATAGTATTGTTAAGACAACTTTGAGAGCTCGTTGAACATGTTCCAGTTGTATTCAATAATGTTCACTCCTGTATTATGATCTCATCAAGAGACCTAAGGATTTATTGTTTGAGATTGAGAGAGAAGGAAAATGCAATGAGTTAGAGAATACTAATTTGAAAGCCATTAGAAGAGGGGATAAGCAATAGTATGATTAAAGAAGCCTCAGTTGGAAAGGATTTGGCAGGTGCTTTACAACTATTGAAGGAAAGAAGTGCATTCAGTGAGACTATTGATTGGGGTGAAAGAACAATATTTGTATCCCTAAAAAGGACTCACTAATTTTGAAATTTAATCCTAAAGATTAATAAGCTATAAAACAAAATATAAATGTAAACAAAGTTGAGCAAATGGTATATTACAAGTTTACAAGGGAATTAAAAATTTACCAACATAAGGAATTACAATTGACGGAAAAATATTGTCAAGAAACCTCAAAGAGATATCATGAATACCAAAACCAAGGAAAAACCTAAAAATAAAAATAGAAAAAGGATTGTGATATAAACCCTTGATACAATTGGCCAATATATAGACATTAATTATTTCAAAAAGTGATGAAGCACTTCACTAGGACAAAATTCCTAAAGATTTTAAATTTCAAATACAACTTGTTTTACAATCCAAACAACTAAGGGATTTTATTCCTCGTAGCAATAGGAAATATGAAAAGAGTTAATTTTTATAACTTTTCCAAAACAAAACTTGGCAAGTAACCAAGATGCAAAGAATTGAAAAAATTTCTCATAACCATAGAGGGCACAAAATAGCAGGCAACGGAGGGCACAAAATAACGAGGTCAGAGCGAAGCTTTACTCACCATCTGCCATATCAAAAACACGAGATAGGGGATTGAGCAATTGAATTCCTCTTAAACAATAGAAGAGAGGGCTCGCAGGTAAGAAATATAATGATAGTGTGTTTTACTACATTAGACCAGATATTAAATAGCTTAATAGATGTTATAATTTAAATATTCAAATTTGAATCACATTGGTTAGTTGACACCATTGACCTATTTATGTGCATTGGCTGCAGAGGTTCAAAGAATTAGAGCAGACATTGGTGAAGGCATTTCTCAGGTTTAATGACCTATTTAAGTGCATTGGTTGCAGAGGTCTCAATCTTTGCTGAAAGTCCCGACGTTGCTGAAGGCATTTCTCTAGGTTACGATTTTAGACAATTACCCTGTTAATTTTTTATTTGAAGTTGAAAACAAATATTCCTATAAAATAGTCCACTATTATTTAAATTTGCATGTGTCTATTTTACTATTTTCAGCTATTAATAACACGAATTGTACACATTCTTAGTATTTATATATGTTGTTAGACTAGGTTATTTGGTTTTTAGTTGATAACTTAGTGTTGCTAAACATTACTATTGGATTGTTTTATATTCCTATAGCTTGAACAAATTAAATAAGCAGTGTTATGCTTTCAGTTCAATTTAGGCATAAACAAATTTATGGCTTTAATATTTTATTTTTTATTATGTTTTTTTAGAAGACGGTTAATTCATTCCTTAGCATTAGTTATTTCCAATTAGAGTAGATTGTTCTAGTAAGTTTATGATTTTTCCTTTCAATTACTTTTCATCTCAATAGGTGACAACCAAAATGATATATGGATGTGTTGAAAGCTACAACTGAAATAATTGTTATATTGCCATTGATATCAAACCTTAACTCATAAGACACTTGCTATCTTGTAAAGTACCATATCAATTGATTGATGAAGAAGCTTTGAAAAGAGGAGATAACAAGAAGACCTAGTGAAATGGTTGATTTATGTGAAAATACAATGGGTACTTCATGAGATTACATGTTGGTAAGGTAATATTTTGTTTATCTTTAATACCAAGTGAAGTTTGGATGACTACAAGTTTAGTCTTGACCGAGTAACAGAGTAGAAGATTAAGGAACTTATGTATTTTCCGAGTGATGCAAGTGTCGACTGAGCACCAGTACATGTAAAAAAAATTTAGTGTCGATCGAGCATTAGTATTTACTGAGCTTTAGTAAATTACTAAGTTATCTAATGATGACCGAGCGGAAGAACATAGTATTGACCGAGTGTCAGTATTTTGACAGTTTGATTAAGATTTGAGATCCCAGCTGACATAGTTGATTTCTTGGGATATGTGAAGTATATTTAACATAAGGATGATTGTTGTAGAGAATTAAATGAGCATTTAATATATGTTTAACCCTTTTTATTTATGGATTCAAGAAGGATTTTTAGGATGTATTCTACCTTTTAAATGGAAAACAAAATGTTGGAAGGATTCTTTGGATCTAACCAAACCCTAAGATCTACGGTGATGATTAAGTGGCAAAAGATCTAGCTACCTTATCAGAGAGGTATAAGATTAACCTAGTTGGAGGCTAGGTGGGTAGAGGTTAATTCAATTGATTGGAAAATCTAAGAAGAAGGTATACAAGGCTGAGAAGAGCAGTACAGGATTGCACAGTGGTGATTTCTTAATGGATTTCCAAGAAAATCTGAGTTTGAGATGACAATGGAGGCCAGTCATTGAATTAGCATTTGAGAAAAAAAGGATCGGTATTTGCAAAGTGAGTTGTATGTTTCAGATCACATTACTGTTACTTTCTAACCATTGTATTAGTGCAAAATCCTTCAAACAAGGTTGACCTAACATTCATATTGTAAATCCTTTAATCAAGGTGACATTCTAATGGAATGGTCTAATCCCTCTAACAAGGCTCACTTTTAACATGGTGATTAAATCCTTTAACAGGGTCACATTTAGCAGTGTGTATTGTAACCTTTAATAGGGTTGGCTCCTCACAGAGCTTACTTTAGAAGAGTGAAAATTGGTAGCATGTTACTGGTGGTTTTTCCCATATTGGGTTTCCACATTAAATCCTGGTGTTATACTTGTGTGAATTTTATTTTATGTTGTACTGTTAAGAGTTTTATATTCTACAATTTGATTACATTAGGACATTGAACTGGAATTTTATGTTACTAGTTATATTCTATAGAGATTGAGTGGATTACTGAGTGGATTTGAGGTGGTTAAAGTGTTAGAGAGTTCAATTGGTACATCTCAACCTAGGATAATTGATTCACCCCCCCTCTCAGTTATTATGAATCATTCTAACAATTGGTATTAGAGCATTGTGGTTCTTGTAAGGAAAATTTTGAAGGTACTTGAAGGTAAAGATCAAGATGTATAAAAAGGAGGTACCGAGGCTGAACAAAGAGCAATTCCCTACATCACAAAGTTTGATGATGTTACATCTAGCTAGAATTGTAGAAGCAGCTAAATATTATGTGTAACATGACTACATAACAGTGCCTATAGTTATGACTTCTCAACAGATGAAAGAAAAATAAGAACACAACCAAGAAATGTTGGAGATTGCATCAACCCTAAGTTATCCTAAATTTGAGGATATAAAAGACTGTAAAATTGCAAAGAAAATGTGGGATACACTAGTAAATATTTATGGAGGTGATAAAAATGTACTGAGAACCAAATCTGAAAGCTTGAGAGGTAATTTTGATGAAATAATAATGTTAGATGGTGAAACTATTGTTCAATATTGTAGCTGAGTTAAGTAGGTCGTAAATGCTATTAGAGGAGCTAATGGATCTATTGATGTTGATATTGTTGTTATAAAGGTACTAAGAACTATACTTACTATTTATGCTATTAGAGTATCTGCTATAGAAGAACTGAGATGTACTCCTGGTAACAACTTAACTCTGGAAGGTTAAGTTGGTAGACTTACTTCTTTTGAGTTATCAAATTTTGATAATTTCACTCCTCACAATGTTGATTTTGTATTCAAATAACAATTGAATCTTCATAAATATACGAAAGGAAAAGAAAGACATGTGAATAGTGACAATGACACTTTTGATGATGATCTTGATGAACTTGAAGCACTTATGGCTAGAAGACTACTGAGAGGAAAAGGAAAATTCAAAGGTAAACTTCCTATAATCTATTTTTCATGTAACAAAGTTGGCCCTATTGCAGCAAGATGCCCTGAAAAAAATGACAAGGATCATAGAAGAGAAAATAAGTACAAATAAAAAGGGATGATAGCTATTTCAAAAGGTATAAAGACTATAAGGACAATGGTAAGAAATCTTTCTATATTGCTGAAGAAGAAACTGATAGTGAATCTGATAAATCCGATGATAATGATGTAGAAGTTGTTTATGTTGCTATGAAAGATGATTTTGATGAGGATGAGAAAACTTCACTTATTTCATATATGAGTAAAGATGATATATGGATAATTGATAGTGGTTTCTCACATCACATGACTAGTGATAAAATTGAAGTTGAAACCTTAAGCTATTGCAAAGGTGGTAGTGTTAGGTTTGGTAATGAAAAATCGTGTCCTCTAAAAGGAAAAGGATAAATAAAACTGACTGATAAGATCACATGTGACAATTCTTATTGGGTTGAAGTTCTAAAATGTAATTTTTTGAGTGTTTCTTAGTTGAACACTTCTAGATACTGATTTGATTTCCATCACAGAAAGGCTAAAATATTTTATGCTACTGGTGAACTGATTGGAAGTGGTGAACAGACAAGAGGTAATTTGTTCTATCTAGATCTATCTTATGAGACATGTTTCATTGCACAATATGATGATGTATGGTTATGGAATAAGAGGTTATGTCATGTGAACTTTGACAATTTGATAAACATTAGTATGATTAAAAGAGTAAGAGGCATACCAAGATTGAAGAAACCTAATAATGTTATGTGTAAGAAAAGTTAGTTAAGAAAAATGACAAAATCTAGTTTTAAGAGAAAACCTATACTTTAGATAATGTTTTGGAATTGGTTCATACTAAACTTTGTGGACCTATTGGTGTACAAAGCTACCGTGGTGATAAATATTTCATATTGTTTTTTTATGATTACTCTAGAATGATGACTGTGATGTTTCTCAAAGAAAAATATGATTCATTTTAGTTGTTTAAGTGGTATCTGGCAAAAGTTGAAAAAGAAACAGGTAAGAGCTTGAGATGTCTGAGATCTGACAGAGGAGGATATTTTATATCAAGTGAGTTAAAATTATTCTATAATGATAGAGGAATTAAAAGACATATGTTTTCTCCAAGAACTCCCCCACCTAATGGCATAGCCAAGAGAAGGAATAGATCAATAATGGATTGTGCTAGAGCAGTGATGATAGAGAATAATGTTGCACAAAAGTATTGGAGAGAAGTTGTAAGTACAATAGTCTATACCTTGAACTGAGTACAAGTCAAGAAAGGTACTTATATTACACCTTATGAGTTATGGTATGGCTATGCACATAATGTAAAACAATTTAAAGTCTTTGGAAGCAAATGTTATATACTAAAGGATAATAGAAATGGAAAAAGTGATAGTAAAAGTGATGAAGGCATATTCCTAGGTTAATTCACTAAGAGAAAAGCGTATAAGTGTTTGAATTCTAACAATAACAAAGTTGTGAAAAGTGAAAATGTTAGAATTGATAAATATGCAGAAAAGAATGAAGTTGAATGCAAGAAAGATCCTAAAGACTACAGATCTTTTGTTTACATGAATGAAGGAGAGCTCGGCTGTTTTCCTGAACCAAAAAAAGAAGCTACTGAAAAATAGAATGGTGATGCTGAGCAACAACAAGAAAATGTTGAGACACAAAAAGAGGTTGTCAAGCATCAGGAGAAAACTATCAAGGAATCTAAGAAAGAAGCAGAGACACAAAATGAACCAAAAATTAATTTACATGATGAATTTGAGGAAGAACAGCAAGATCAAAGGAGACCAGAGCATACTCTAGAAAGATATGTAAATAGACACCATAAACCAAATCAAATCATTGGAGAAAAAGATTCTAAGGTCAGGACTAGAAGCAAATTGAAAAATTAGACATGCTTATTATGTGAATTTGAGCCCAAATCAGTGAACAATGCATTGGATAATGAAGACTGGATACACACCATGAATGAAGAAATTGAACAAATTGAGAAGAACAAAACCTGGACACTAGTACCTATACCAAAGGACAAGAATGTTATTGGAACCAAGTGGGTATTTAGAAATAAGTTGAATGAACATGGAGGAGTTATAAGAAATAAGGATAGACTAGTATGCAAAGGTTGTGCGAAAGAAGAAGGCATTGACTATGGTGAGACATTTTCCCCAGTTGGTAGATTGGAAGGAGTTATAACTTTACTTGCTTATGCAGCTTACAAAGGATTCAAAGTATATCAAATGAATGTCAAATCAACATTTCTAAATGGAATAATGGAAGAAGAGGTATACATTGAACAAGCTGAAGGATATTTTGATTCAAGCAAGAGGAATATGATCTGCAAGCTACACAAAGCGTTGTATAAATTGAAGCAAGCCCCCAGAGCATGGTACGAGAGATTACATAATTACTTAGTCAAGATTGGATTTACACGAACTAATGACAACAATAACCTATACTTAAAGTGCGAGAAAGGTAAAGGGATATTGTTAGATGAAATATTTGTTGATGATATCATATTTGGAGGACAAGATGCTTTATGCCAAACATTTTCAAATGAGATACAAACTGAATTTGATATGTCTATGTTTGGAGAGATCAAAGTATTTGTTGGTATGCAAGTATATCAAATGAAGAAACGTGTCTACATTACTCAATATAAATATATCAAAGAGATACTGAAAACCTTTGGCATGGAGGACTCAAGACCTATAAGTACACCTATGGATACTACACAGAAACTATCAAAGATTGATGAGACAGTTGAAGTCAATCAAACCCTATATATAAGATCAATGATTGGGAAGCTACAATATGTTATCCGCAGTAGACAAGATATTACATTAGTAGTTTGGATTGCTGCAATATTTTCTACAAATCCTAAAGATAGTCACATGATAGCAGTGAAAAGGATACTGAGATATTTGAAAGGAAAAGAGGACTATGGATTATATTATATGAAGAATGAGAAGTTTGAATTGAAAGTTTATACAGATGTTGATTAGACAAGTAAATTTTATGAAAGAAAGAGTGCCAGTGGTGGTGCATTATTTTTAGGAAAGAGATTAGTCTCTTGGAAAATAAATAAATAGAACTGCATTTCTGAATCAACAACAGAGGTTGAATATGTTGCAGCAGCAGTGAATTGTTCAAATGTACTGTGGATCAAGCAATTGTTGAAAGGTATGAAAGAAGAGATCAATGAACCAGTTGTTATTTTCTATGATAAAACTAGTGCTATTAATATTTTAAAGTAACTTGTGATGCATACAAAGACCAATCATATTTCTATCAAGTATCATTACTTGAGAGAGCTAGTACAAGACAAAGAAGTAAAACGTAAATATGTAAATACAAAGGAACAATTAGCTAATATATTTACTAAGGAATTACCTAAGGATGCTCATGAGTATCTAAGAGGAAACTTAGCAGTGATTCCCATATCTAAGGCTAACTTGGATCACATGGAGGGATTGCATCAAATGTATTATATAGAATATCTAACAAATTGATGCAAATATGATCATACTTTAGGAGTTGTTGATGGGGAGCTCCCACTCCTAGAGATTTCTTTCTCTCTACTAGATCGTTTCTTGGTCTTTCTTAGGGTTTCTATCACCACCCTAACTAGAGGATTCATATCTGATCCTCTAACTCTCTAGGAACTCTCCAACAAGTTCAAAATCACACTAAGTCCCTCTCCATATCTCTTCACATCCATGGTTTGTCTTGGTCACTTTCTTTCCCAATTTTCCTATCTCCCTAGTGATAAGATTCCTGACCTTCCTTAGATCTCTTTCAACTCCCCTAGATCCAATTTTGTGTATCTTTCACCCTAGTTTCAGTCAGGTTCAAAATTTCTAGTTCTTAAGGCCTTATAGCCTTTTAGGCCTAATTAGCCCTCCTATTCACTGAAAATGTGGATTTCCTCCCAAAATCTCTTAACACCCTTGGGAACTAGTTATAGATTCCTTGTGGGTTTTTCCTATACTCTATAATTTCCAAGGTCTAAAGTTCCCCCTCTGTCCATACACTGGTTATCCAAGAAACCCCTATTTTCACGTGTTTTAGGGAACATGTACAAATTCTAGTTTCTTGGTTCATTTTGAATGCCTTCCACAACTCTAATGAACTTCTCCTTGCATCCAACTAACAAGGAATCACCTCTCTACATTTCCTGACCATAGATTGGATTCTACCAGTCCACTAAGCAAGCTTTCTTGCTACTGTTCCATTCAAGCACCTAACCAAAATGCACTTGCACTCGCCTAGGGCTTGATGATAAAATTTCTTCCCTTGCACAAAATGACTCCAAAACCTATATACACAATGTACATGGATTCCCCTACTTTAATCCAAGAGGCCATAGGATTTTGACGATGAGAATTCAAGAGGGAGGCATATTTACATAGTTGCCTCAGAACCAGACAGCGAAATAGTAATAACAAAAGAATTTACAAAACCTTTGCTAGTCACACAAAATGATTAATTAAATTACAAAAAAAATAACTACATGCCAACATAAAAGTTATCAATGCATTAATTTAGCAATTTCAATCCATTAAACAACTGGATCAAAACACTGTTAAGAAAATACAGTCCAAATCCTTCCTTCCTCACACACAGTCCGTACAATATGACAACTAACTCTTGGATTAGGTTTTTGTCCACCTTATATACCTTATCCTAACATGTCTAGACCCTCATGTCAGGATTTGGGCACCATTAAATCCCTTTCCTAATTTTTAGGAAATGTTGTCATGACAATTTTGTAAACTTGCAAAAGTTATCATGATAACTTTTACATCTTTTGCTCAAACGACATTTTGTCACTTAAAATGACCCAACTTAGTCCTAAAACTTATCATATGACCTTAAAACACTCAAAAACATCAAAACCATGAATTCCACTCCACTTTGGAGTTTTGGTCAACCCTTTGACCTTTTGGTTGACTTATAAGGATATAGACCCCTAGATACAACTTGACCTCACCAATTACTAAACCATAATCATCACTAACTCTAGACAATTATTAAACACACTTGGGACTTTATAACTTATTCCTTATTAACTTATGGTTGGCCAACCCAAAATACAAGCCAAAATGACAATAAGATCTATTAAAAGACCTTAGGGTGCTCCTGCACCATTCTCCCACTGCAAAAAATAAATGAGGGTACCTGTAGTGTCAGGAACTCCTCACCGATTCCATGTTTATTGAATTCACTTTCAGCTATACAAGTAGCTTCTGACTCTGGTTGTTGTCTCCACTTCACTAGATGTTCCATATATATCTTATGCCTCATCTTCTTTTTCACTCTAGAATCCAGTATCCTTTCAGCTTGTGGTTTGATCTGATCCAGAGTCTTGAACTCCCCCACATCCTTGTTCACCTTAGTACTGTACTATACTTCATCCATTTTTGGTGCTTTATACTTTATCAAATCTTTCACATTGAAGATAGGAGAAATTGACATCTCCTTGGGTAGTTCCACCTTATAGGCATTGGGTCCATACCTGGCCAAAACCTTGCAAGGCCTAATCCTTTTCATATGTAGTTTAATAGGTATCCCCTTTTGTAGCCTAGCCTTGTTCAAAAACACCATTACTAGATCACCTACTTCATTAGCATGACCACTGATGCCTTTATATCCTTTTAGATCTCTAAACTCAAGTACACCCCTTGGGTGTAACCCATAGACAATCTCAAATGGACTCTTACCAATAGTTTGATTTGTGCTATCTAGTGGTACCCTAAATTTTGATAATTTAGAAGTGCCAATCCATTATCAAGAAGCATGTTTCTCCATACTAAAAAAATATCAAAGGAAGGAAGCTTTATGACACAAAAAAATAGAACTAACTAATCGAAGCCTTCAGAAAATGCTGGAATTTAGACCTGCTACAAATATGATTTTGACAGAGGATAACGTTGGTCAAATTTTAAAGATCTAAAAATGACCCAGTTCAGGAAATCAAATTTCCTATCTCCAGAAAAAATATTAGATTTTCACGAGGTGTTTAAGATTTTTAACCAAAGACAAATCCGAAAGTTAGGTAGTTATTTTTTAGTTAGTTTATTTTTTTTTCAAAATAATTTATAATAAGAGTTGTGTCTTTTCACCCTAAAGAGGTGTGAAAGCCACTCAAACACATATATATACATAATTTAAAAATTAAAGAGAAGATGAGACAACACAATATAATACAATTTCACATATTTGGATAGTTTTTAATCAACAAGTATAACATGGACTTGGATGTACTATTTTTTCAAAATTAATAAAGATAAGTCTTTTTTCTTTCACATGTGTAATAGTCTCATTATCATTTTACAATTAGTCCTTCAGATAAACCAATAGAACTTATTCAAAGTGATAGTTTGATGTGCATGCTTCCTTATTTGATTCATAGTCTATATTTTCAATTGGTTTTCTCATTTTGCATGGTTAAATTCGGTTGATTGAGGCCTTAGTCAATTGGTCTGTCATCTGA
>MU226565.1:1698987-1717470 GCA_018584345.1 Thuja plicata
TTTTACAATTAGTCCCTCGAATAAACCAATAGAACTTCTTCAAAGTGATAGTTTGATGTGCATGCTTCCTTATTTGATTCATAGTCTATATTTTCAATTGGTTTTCTCATTTTGCATGGTTAAATTTAGTTGATTGAGGCCTTAGTTAATTGGTTTGTCATCTGAGAAGTATTACCCTTTTGAAATATCTCTGAATTTGTTTTAGGTTGCATGTACATTCCATAGCACCTTTGAAGTGATAAGTTTTCTTGTAAAACTGTCTCTGAGGTTGAACATAAGACTGGAATGATCTTGACTCTATTGCCCATGGTAGAATAAGGCACTGGTCTAATCATTATTTGGATTATAGTTATTCAATTCATTGTTTATAGTTTTAAGATATCTTATGTATCTATTCATTTCAAATTACATACACATTTACTAAACATTCTTTCAATTACTTAAAGTATTTCAATTTACAGTTCATGATATATTGCTTTCAGTTAGATTTCTTTCAAGTTCCTTGCCATACTTGAGAGAGAAGGTTGAAGTGTTTCTTATCTTCTATAAAAAGCCTTGTAACTTGAAGGATAAGTCAAGGTATAGGCCTACCAGCCTTGGTTTTGCAGAGCCAGAATTGCAGAAGTTCCAACCTTGTTTTGGTTGTGATTTGTTAGTTGGCCAAATCACTTGGGTTTCCAAGCATTGGATTGGCAAGTCCAAAGGAAATTCAATTCAGTTTTTTTGGGCACCAACACTATCATTGTAGGCAAATTCTACCTATGGTATAACTTGCTCCCAACTTTGTACATATGCTTTTGTCAAACATCTCAAAAAATTACCAAGCACCCTGTTGATCACCTATGTCTGGCCATCCGTTTGAGGATGATAAGCTGAGTTATGCGACAAGTTGGTTCCTAGCGTTCTCCAAAGTGTCTTCCAAAAATGTCCCATAAACTTCACATCTCTATCTACAACTATGCTTGTTGGAAAGCCATGTATTCTCACTACCTCTTTAAATAACAAATGGGAAATATAGCTAGCATCATGTTTTGTCTTGCATGGGACAAAATGGCTAATCTTGCTAAATTTTTCCACTACCAAAAACACACTCTCTAAACTAGTAGGTGTCCTAGGTAGTCCCACAATAAAATCCATACTTATGCAATCCCATGGTCTACTTAGGATGGGAAATGGCTGATATAAGCCTGCATTTGATGAAGTCCCTTGTGCCTTCTGACACACTCCACACTACTCTACATATCTTCTTATATCTCTCTACATTTTTGGCCACCAATAGAATCTCTCCACTAGATCCAAATTCTTGTTCAATCCAAAGTGTCAAGTAAAACTCCCATTAAGTTTTTCTTGGATGATATTATCCCTCATGGATCCCCTTGGAACACACAATTGTTTCCCTTTGAATAAAAATCCATTCTGAAGAGTGCAGTCTGCATGCTCACTATGAAAGTGATTCTCAAACTCTTTGTAGACCTTGTAGATCACTGAGAATTCTACATCTCCTTCATAAAGGTCCTTGAACCCCTCAACCCCTATACTCTACAAATGAATATCTTGTATGGTAAGTATCCTTCTACTAAGGGAATCTACAAATTTATTTTGTACCCCCTTCTTATTCTTAATAGTGAAGGTGTATGACTGCAAAAACTCCATCCATTTGATGTGTCTCAAACTAAGCTTGTCTTGAGTATTGATATAACTCAATGCTTGGTTATCTGTAAAGACAAAAAACTCTTTAGGAAATAAATAATTCCTCCATTTATTTAGGGCTTGTACAAGAGAATATAGCTCCAAGTCATAGGAAGAGTACCTAGACTTTTCCTCATTCAATCTCTCACTAAAAAATGCCACTGGCCTGCCTTCTTGGCTTAAGATAGTCCCCATTGCTATGCTTCTTGCATCGCACTCTACTATGAAGGGTTTGTCAAAACTTGGTAACAACAATATAGGTTGGGTGGCTACTTCTCTCTTCAACCTTTCAAACCCCTCATTAGTTTCCTTGGTCCATACAAACTTGGTTTTCAACCCTCCTTTAATGTTCTCTAAGACTGGAGCATAGATTTCACTGAATCTTCTAATAAACTTCCTATAGAATTGGGCTAACCCATGGAAGCTCCTAACTTCAGTCCCTATCTTAGGAGTAGGCCATTTCAGTATGGCCTCTACTTTTTCCTTATCCATCTTCAAGTCATCTTGGGAGACTACGAATCCTAGGTAGACTAATTCTTCCTTCATAAACTCACTCTTTTCAAGATTGATGGTGAGATTTTCTTCCTACAACCTCTTCAACACTAATTCCAAGTGTTTCATATGATCCTCCTTTGTTTTTATAAATATGAGGATGTCATCTAGGTAGACAACTACAAATACACCTATGCAATATTTCAAGACTTCATTCATCACTCTCATAAAAGTACTAGGTGCATTGGTAAGCCCAAAGGGAATAACTAACCATTCATATAACCCCTTTATAGTCTTAAAGGATGACTTCCACTCATCACCTTCTTTCATCCTAATTTGATAGTAACCACTCTTCAAATAAATTTTAGAGAAGTTCTTAGCACCCCCCAAACAATCCATTAAATCCTCTATTCTAGGAATAGGAAATCTATATCTAATAGTTATCATATTAATTGCCCTAGAGTCAGTACATATTATCCACTTACCTCCCTTCTTAGGAGACAACACCACTAAGACAGTACATGGGCTTATGCTCTTTCTAATCAACCCTTGGTCCAAAAGTTCTTTTACTTGCATGTCTATCTCCTTGTTTTGTTTCGGTGTCATTTTATATGCAACCTTGTTTGGAAAAGATGCTCCTAGAAAAAAGTCAATCTGATGACTTATCTCCCTCTTTGGTGGTAGTGTAGCTGGTGTACCCTCACATATTATGTCCTTAAACTGATCCAATAGTTGTTTCACTTCTTCTGGCATAGGTGCTTGCTTATGAATCTCCTCCTCTTTTGGCTTCAACATGATTTCATAGCCAATTCCTTCCTCTTTCATGTCCCTTAGGAATTCCTTCCCACTCATCAATAGTGTACTGGATTTTGTCTTCTCCACTAAGTCTTCCTCTATCAAAGACTAAATTTTGAAAGTTACCTCATTCTTCTTGAAGGAGTACTTGTTCTCGTTCCCATTATGGGCTGCTTCCCTGTCATACTGCCATGATCTGCCAAGAAACAGATGGCATGCATCCATTGGCAACACATCACAAATTATCTTATCTTGATACTTGCCAATGGTGAATTCTACCCACACTTGCTCATTTACCATGATGTTTTCCCCCTTGTTTAACCAAGTAACTTTATAGGGACACACATGTGGAATCTTGGTGAGTTTTAACTTCTCTACTACCTCTTCAAATATAACATTATCTGTGGACCCTAAATCAATGATAACTTTACATACTTTTCCCAATATCTTGCATTTGACTCTTAAAAGAGCCCTTCTCTTCTTATGCTCATCTTTAGTGGGTGTCTTGATCAAGATTCTTCTCAACATGAGATGCTCTCCCTTCTCTGAATCTAGACTCACCTCTGATTGTTTAGAACAATCCTCTTCCTAGACATAGGCAATCTTTTTCTCTCCTTGTGAAGCTAAGGGTTTGTCAGGGCATCTATATGCAAGGTTCCCCAATTGTCCAAAGTTGTAGCATTTCATGGAAGAAAAGTGAGAACTTCTTCCAAACCCCCTGATCTTCCTCTTCCACTATTATAAGAACCCCTTCCTCTATTGTATCCACCTCTATTTCTTGACTCATGCCCTTGTTCTACATATTTGGAGTCACCTTGTCTCCTACTGTCATTGCCCCTTCCACTTGAACCACCTCTATGGCCACCTATATTGTCTCTACCCCTTCCTCTTCCTCTAGAGTTAGAGTATTGCTTCTTCTTGAGTTTCTCTTCCACTTTTAAAGCCATTTGGAAGCAAATATGAATGGAGGTTGGGGTAAAAATATTGTGTTCTTCTTGTATGTCCCACCTTAATCCATTAAGGTACTGAGAAAATTTGATGCTCTATGTGTCCTGTATTCTTGATCTAAGACAAAGCTTCTGGAATTCTTCTATATATGATGGCACATCTAGGTCCTTTTGCCTAAGGTTTTTCCTTTTATTATGTAGCTGAATGTCATAGTATTCTGGAGGGTAGTTCTCCTTCACCTTTGCCACCATAGGTTTCCAATTTTCTATGGGATTCTTTCCCTCTTTCTCCCTTTCTTCTTGCAAAAACTTCCACCATGTGAGTGCTTTCCCTCTTAGCCTAGACTTGGCTATCTTTACCTTATGTTCTTCTATGATTCCATCACATTTGAAGTGGTTCTCCATGCCTTCAATCCATTCCATAACCATCTCTACATCCATCTTACCAAAGAACACTGGAATGCCTTCTAGAGCCTTTCCACTCAATTCTTTGAGTGCCTTGAGAAATTGTTCCTTAGGTAGAGGAGGGTCACGCTCTGGTTCTATCTCCTCCACTACTGGTTTCTTTCCCTTATCCTTATCTTCACTCATCTATTATTTTATCTTGTTGGTTGTCTCTACAACCTCTTCCATCTTTATCTTCATTTCTTCCATTGCTTCTTCAAGAATCATATTCTTGTCTTGCTGCTCTGACAAGTCCCTTGCCAATTCAGCATTGGTCACCATGACGTTCTCTCCTATGGATTCACTCCTCTCTAACATACACCAATCAACTCCCAAGCCTTTCAATGGCTCTAATACCAATTCAATGGGGATTTCCCACTCCTAGAGCTTTATTTCTCTCTACTAGACCTTTTCTTGGTCTTTCTTAGGGTTTCTATCACCACCCTAACTAGAGGATTCCTATCTGATCCTCTAATTCTCTAGGAGCTCTCCAACAAGTTCAAAATTACACTAAGTCCCTCTACATATCTCTTCACATCCATGGTTTGTCTTGGTCACTTTCTTTCCCAATTGTCATATCTCCCTATTGATAAGATTCTTGACCTTCCTTAGATCTTTTTCAACTCCCCTAGATCCAATTTTGTGGATCTTTCACCCTAGTTTTAGTTGGGTTCAAGATTTATAGTTCTTAAGGCCTTGTAGCCTTTTAGGCCTAATTAGCCCTCCTATTCACTAAAAAAGTGGATTTCCTCGCAAAATCCCTTAACACCCTTGTGAACTAGTTATGGATTCCTTGTGGGTTTTTCATACACTCTAGGATTTCCAAGGTCTAAACTTCCCCCTCTATCCGTACACTGGTTTTCCAAGAAACCCCTATTTTCATGGGTTTTAGGGAACATGTACATAGTTTGGTTTCTTCTCTCATTTTGAATGCCTTCCACAACTCCACTGAACTTATCCTTGCATCCAACTAACAAGGACTCACCTCTCTACATTCCCCCACCATAGATTGGATTTTACCAATCCACTGACCAAGCTTTCTTGCTACTGTTCCATTCAAGCACCTAACCAAAATAGACTTGCACTCACCTAGGGATTGATGCTAAAATTGCTTCCCCTACACAAAATGACTCCACAACCTATATACGCAATGTACATTGAGTCCTCTACTTTAATCCAAGAGGCCATAGGATTTTGACCATGGGAATTCAAGAGGGAGGCATATTTACATAGTTGCCTCAGAACCAGACAACGAAACTCTAATAAAAAAAGAATTTACAAAACCTTCACCAGTCACACAAAATGATTAATTCAATTCCACAACAAGTAATTACATGCCAACATAAAAGTTCTCAATCCATTAATTTAGCAATTTCAATCCATTAAACAACTGGATCAAAGCACTGTCAAGAAAATATAGTCTAAATCCTTCCTTCCTCACAGATAGTCCGTACAATATGACAACTAACTCTTGGATTAGGGTTTTTTCCACCTTATATACCTTATCCTCACATGTCTGGACCCTCATGTCAGGATTTGGGAATCATTAAAACCCTTTCCTAATTTTTAGGAAATGTTGTCATGACAATTTTGTTAATTTGTAAGTTTTGTTGATGATTAGTGACCTACACTTAGTCATTTACTTAGGAAGTTTTAGTTGGTTATCACTGTGACCAAGCTAAACATTCAAGGCTTAGAAACATTTTTGAGCAAGTTTCAGGTTGCCGAGTTACATCATGTCGAGCCAAGTAGAATATTAAGTGTCGAGCGACAAAGATGTTTAGTGTCGAGCAGAACAATTTTTGCATACATGTCAGGATTAATTTAAAATTTGATGTAAACGGTTTAGGCTGACTTGTATGAGATTTGGGCCGACATTCGTACACATTTAATATATTTCTACTAAGTTAATTTTTCATTTAATTATTTTATACTATGCATGGCATGGAGCCAATCAGGAAATCAATATGCATTGAAGGCATAAACAATAGATCTTGATCATTGATCTAGATCTCACTGCCAGATCTAAAAAGATATAATAAGATTGCTTCTAACACTAGAAAATGCGTGTGTGAGCAAGAGATATACAAAGAAGGGTTGTTGTTCATTAGAGATGAACAGTAAGTCATTTTTTGAAGAAGCCTAGGTCAAGCAGAATGACAGAGCAGTGAAAAGCAGAGAAAAGACATATCATATTGAGAGATCACAGAAGGTATTGGATAGAGTAAATCCGCCATCAGCATCTAAGTGCATAATGAAGGATCATTACTTGGAACATTCTAACAGGTGTATCAAGTGAAATCTCTTAATAGAGTGGTTCTAGCAGACCATTTTCAATCTCTTAGTAGAGTGCTTACTTTACTATAAGTTGAAATCCTTTAACAAGGTAGATTGTAATGATCTTTAGTTCTTAACTGAACAGACCTTTAACCAGGTAGATTGCATATTGCAATCAAACTCTTGTAGCCCTAATAGGCACACTTTATTGCTGTAGTGTGAATATTTTTTGGGTGTCATCCCCACCCCAATTTTACCTATTTGGGTTTCTAGGTTACCAAAATTTTGTGTTATGAGTTACATATTTCATGTTATTGATGTTATCTGATGTTAGGTTAAATTCATATATGTATGAATGTGGATCAAGTCATTTTAAGAGGTTAAGTTTTAAGATCTGATTCACCCCCCCTCTCAGTATCTTGCTTTCCCCATTATTGTACTTCCAACAATTGGTATCAGAGCACAATTCACCTACAAAATCTTTTAATCAGCTTGTGGGAACAGATCTTGAGATGGAGGTTTACAAGTTTGGTAAAGTCATTGAAAATCAGAAGATTGAGATCCAGCTAGCATTACATCAGCTTGAGATAGCAAGATAGGAATTGAAGAAATCATTAATAGCTAGGAAATATTTGGCCAAACAAATGAATGATACTCATTACCAAGAAGATGACACTCTAAATCTATTTCAGAATGGAGATTCTACTGAGAGCGATGCAACAATTGTAGATCTGCTGGAAAAGAACAATGCACTGTGTGAAGAAGTCAGAAACTTGAAAAGAGAACAAGAAATGTAGACAATGAGATTATGTGAAGTAGTGGAACAAAAGAAGAAAGCTAAAGATGACAAAGCTATGGCAGAAGAAGATAAAAGAGTGATAACTTTCAGACTTGATGAAAGGACACATGATGTTCAAATGATGACAATTAATCAGGTTAACTTGGAAAATCAACTGCTACTTGAAAATTAGGAGATTAGTAGGAAAGATATGGAAATGATAAATCTGAGATCTGAGAACAATCAATTGAAAGATGATTTGAGATCTGAGAAGGAACTTAATGAAAGATTGAATAAGCCTAATGAAGCTTTGACTCATTTTGAGAATCTGATGGAAGTATCAAGAAGGTCAAAAGATTCTTCTGGATTAGGTCACACTAAACCAAAGACATCTGCTAAGAAAGGAGAATCATCTAAGAATGGGGAAAGGAGGAATGCAAAGACAAAGCACAACAAGCCTGTTTTCCACTACTATGGAAAACTACGTCATAAAGAAAACATTTGCTGAAGCAAGAAAGGTAAGTCCAATCCTAAACCTAAGTTTAATGGTTACTTTTTTTCATTGTAATAAATTTAGACATAAAGCACATGAATGTTGGGCTGAAGCAAGTGATGCACCTCCCAAACCAAGATTTAATGGTTAATGTTACAAGTGTCAAAAACATGGTCATAAAGTACAAGATTATAGATCCAATGCTAAATAGAAATGGACATCAAAGACACAAACAAAAGCATCTAAGCAAGGCAATACTTACAACTGGGATTATAATACAAGGAAGATTTTTCATTACTGTGAAGAATATGGACATGCACATGAAGACTAGTTGAAGACACATTTCAGAGGGAAATCTAAGAGTTGGATGAATGGAAGCTTAGTCTATTTTAGTTGTTTGAAGATAGGTTACACTAAGAGAGAGTGTAGGAAAAGAGTTCCTTCTCCTACTATTGAAGAAATAAGACCACAAATGAACCGGACATGGGTAAGGAAAATAGAGCCGAGTAGCAGTTAATCCACTGAAGCTGAGGTCACCCAATCCAATGGATCAGATGATCACACCATTTCTAATGAGCAATAGAGGTATGTAAGGAACTGCATTTAAATTTCAAATATTACATCAGTTCCTAATATGTAAATGTGCCAAAGTCCATATTTGCATATGTTAAGATGTACTAGGACATGTTTGTGGCAAGTGCTGAGAAGAGGTATCTGCACTATAGGTGCTAAGTTGGTTGCCTGAGTAAGTTGTGATGGCCAAGTATGGTAAGCCGATTAGTATGCAAGTTGATTTAGTCGGCCAATGATAGCTGTCTTGCACTAACCTAATGGGAAAAATATTTATTGCTTACCTATCTTGACCCTTCGAGTCTATATAAGGATGAATGGTCTATTATTCATTTTACCTTGCAATTTTCAGCATTCACAGAGCAATCGAAGAAGTTGCAAAATTTGATCTTAGCAAAGTTTTTTTCGATAATTTTGTCAGCGTGCCGTCGGCAACCCTAAGTTGAATAGTGCAAAGTGATTTCTTGCTCAGGTACTCTATTCTTCATTCTCGAACCCTAACTTAAAGAGATTATGGCTGCAAGTTCTTCCGCACCAGTAAAAGGAATGGAGGAGGATCTAAATCGAATTAAGTTAGCAAGGAGTGATGCATGTGCACCACCAAAATTTTGTGCCATTCCTGAAAGTGCAATTCTAAGTGATCTAAATGGAGCCCTCTCATCAATCTCACCAAAGGTACTTATGATTCATGATGTTAGATCCTACTACATGGTTAAAATTGGTGAAATGGGTGATAGAAAATTGAGAAAGTCCTATGAAAAGTTATGTGAAAATGGAATTTTGAAAGATGAATTCAAGCATCTAGCCGACAAAGGGTTAACTTGTGCCCTAGATTTTCTGATAGAATTCAAGGATGAATGGATTAAGGTTGTCCTAAGCTGAGTTCATAATATACATATGTGGCTGGACAATGGAACAGTTAGGATCACAAAATATATTATCCATAGAGTAATTGGATATCCTATTATCAGTGGTAAATGAACTATGAGAGATCAAAGTAAAGAAGAGATTATAGAAGCTAACACTGGAGCTGTCTAGAACAATAGAGATATGACCATCTCTACAATTGAAGACTTAGAAATTGCCTTTGGAATGAGAGTGATTGCACACAAGTTCTATCAGTCGAGCCGACTGGATAGTGTTCCCTGTACAGCCGTGGACTAGGCATGGAAGATAGTAAAAAAGAATCACACCTACGACCTTGCCAAGCTGTAGTTGACACAACTAGCCGAGAACTTACTATCAATTAGGAAAGCCAAAAGCTCATCATGTAAGTTTGGCTCTTTGTTAATGTGTATAATCTTCTATGTACAGAAGTCATTTCCTACACTAGGAAATATTTTTTGGAAGAAGGATAGACCTAATAATTTACAGATTAGTGAATGTATTCAGCAATTATGCAATAATTTCAATAGTATTATGGGAAATTATTTTGTGGAATTCAAAAAGAGAATGAGGTTGAGGACCAGAATTCCCAATTCACTTGTGGAGAAGCACTATGAAGAGATATGTTTCTTAGTTGATACAGATTACACCTATATTTAGGCCGTGACACCTAGGGTATCATGGCTGGAGCCATTTCCCTATGAAGTTAATATTGATGAAGCATCAGCAGCTATCACAAAACTCCTAGCAGAGGAGATTGATACAAAAGATAAAAGATTTAGAAATTATGATGAAGCTAAGGCAAAGATTTCAATGAATCTTAAGGCAGGAACCATAGAAAGAAAGAGGAAAAAGATTGTGAAAAATCTGATAAAGATGGTTGGCTTTCTGAGTGATGAGGAGCTAGAGGATGCACCTCTAGACATTTCTACTGGACAAGGTGAAGATGTATTTGAGGAACAATAATTAGAAGTCAGTGAATCTGAAGAAGAGATTACTACTAAGGAAAAAGGAAAGAGACCAGCAGTAGCCAAGGTAACCAAGCCGAGTAAAGAAAAACCTAGAGTTACCCCTCCCATTGCAAATCATCCAAGGACAAGGGCATCTGCTGCCACATCACCAGTAGAGAAAACAAAATTTTATGTAAAGAATATTGCAGAAAGTAGTTCTAGATCGAAGACAATATTTGCAACAAAGGCTATGTCGAGCCTACAAGTCAAGAGACCAAGAAGGAAACTGCATTTGGATCCATAAAGTGATGAAGACAAGATAGAAACTGATGAACCCAGCAACAAACCAACATCACCAATCAAGAAACCCACAGATATTAATGAGGTATGTGAGAACTTGAGAAATTTTGTAGGGTTATCTGGTTTTAAGTTTATCAAGTATGAAAAATTGAAGGTAGAAGACAAGCATAAGGTTCAGGAATCTCTTCTAGACATGATGTGTAATTTCAAATTAACCCCTACAGCAATAGGAAACAATTTTTTGAGTGAGTTATATAATTTTCTATCTGGAAAATGGGAATTTGCACTCACAACTGAAAGACAGATAAGGGAAGGCACCTTAGCTCAAGTCATTCCTGAGCTAACAAAGAAAAAGAGAGCAAAATTTGTTGAAGAGTATAAGCACAAATTTATACCTAAATAGAGAGGTTATGCTATCTTGAAGAATGATATTGTAGGAATTGGAAGGAATTTTTTGGATTGATTGCTCCAAAAGAGAAGAAAAATGATGAAGGAACATCTGAGCCAAAGGATAAAGACATTGAATCCACCCCTGTACCACAAAAATCAATAGTTCAAATTTCTACTGAGCTTGAGAAGACTAGAATAGAAGCACAAGAACAAATAGAGACAGCTAACACTATTGATCTGACAATTGACAGTCCAATTGAAGTGGCAATTGATGACTCTAGCAATCTAGATGTCGAGGGTCAGGATGAGCCGAGAGACTCAACTATAGAATCACCTATTAAGGCAATTGAGGTTGAAGAAGAGAAGAGTACAGAGGAAGATGAAGATGAAGATGAAGATGAAGAGAGAACTCAAAAGGAATTTGAGGATAAGGATGCTCAAAGGAGAAAAGGAGAAAAAAAATGAAGAAGAAGAAGAAAAGGAGAAAACAAATGAACAAGAGGTAATTGTACAACATTCACCTATTTTAGAAGTTGTGAAATCAGTTCTAGATAGTAGTGAGGAGATAAGAGATACTAACAATGAGCCTAAATAGAAAGAGGTAGTGCAAGTGTTGGTTGATCTACCACACTCTACATCATCAACTCCCATTGGAACTAAGACAAGAAGCATGCCTAATCAGCAGGCAATTTTGACTAAAATGAAAGATGCAATGGTGACTACTACTGAAATTGGAAAAAGTACTATAGAAACAAAGCTGAGCAGTAGTTCACCTGAAATTAAGAAGAGGAAAGTTATGAGGAAGAAGTCTTTGATTATTGATGTCACATTAGATGAAGTTATTGTGATTCCACCATGGGATCCCAATGTTTTGTCTTTTGAACAGATTGAGACTCTTCAAGAGCTACTTAAGAGAAAGAAAAGACAGGAGGAACTGAAAAGGGAGCAAAAGCAAAAGCAAGTGCTACATGACATAAAAGATATATTTGTAAAGGCTTTTGACATGGAGGATGAAAAACCTCAAGCCCCTATTCTTGAATAGTTAGTTCATATTGTGAAAAAGGTAAATGATGACAATATTGAAGCCAATGAGAAGCTGTTGCAATTGTCCGAGAGGAAATTCGAGAACAAGGTACTAGCAAAAATCTTAGGAGAGATTGCGGTAAAACAGGTTGAACTTTCTTATCTGGTAGAAATTTTAGAGGTAGTTGCAACAAATGTTTATTCTTTGTATAGGAGGTTATCTGATGTTGAATTCTTCACAAAGGATAATCAATAGGTTTTAAAGAAATTGCACTTAGACATAAAGTCAACTAGAAATTCACTGAGTATGGATGCTAGCACTAGCTCCTTACATTTTAACAGGTTGACTTATGCACAAAGGAGGATAGCCAAGCTCATGGCTGAAGATAGTTGGATTAGGACCAAATTGATTACTATTCAGACAAGTCTGATACCTCATCTGGAGGTCATTCAGAAATAAATTTCATCTGCAAACGAATTGGTTAAGAGAGATTCCCATCTCTCCACTGTAGAAAGCTTAGTAAGTCTAGCTAGTGAGCTAGAAGTGAAAATAGAGGTTATGAAGTTTGTCAAGGATAATTTGGACTCTACATTTGCATCCACCTTATAGCTTCATAAACAATTTTTGGACAAGTATAACTTGACCCCACCTGCAATTAGTGACAAAAACAAGGGGGAATCTGACAAGACTGACAAGGATACAACATAAGGAGATCAGTACATGTATCCATGTAAATATTTTTTTGAAGGCATGTATACCATGTAAATTTTTGTATGTAGTATGATGTACATTCCTAGGGGAGCACATTGTGTACTTAGGAAACATTTTGGATGGAATGAATCGAAATGATAAGTGTGTTTTTGCCACTAATATCAAAGGGGGAGATTGTTAATCCCTAAGTTTTGTTGATGATTAGTGACCTACACTTAGTCATTTACTTAGGCAGTTTTAGTTGGTTATCACTGTGGCCGAGATAAAAATTCAAGGCCGACCAATATTGTTGAGAAAGTTTCAGGTTGCGGAGTTACATCATGCCGAGATGAGTAGAAAATTAAGTGTCAAGTGACAGAGATGTTTAGTGTTGAGCAGAATAGTTTTTACATACATGTTAGGATTAATTCAAACTCTGATGTAAATAGTTTAGTCTGACTTGTATGAGATTTGGGCCAACATTTGTATGCATTTAATATTTTTCTACTGAGTTAATTTCTTATTTAATTGTTTTATACTATGCATGGCATGGAGCCAGTCAGGAAATCATTATGCATTGGAGGCATAAACAATAGATCTTGATCGTTGATCTAGATCTTGTTGCCAGATCTAAAAAGATATAATAAGATTGCTTCTAACCCTAGAAAATGTGTGTGTGAGAAAGATATATACAGAGAAGGGTTGTTGTTCATTAGAGATGAATAGTAAATCATTTTTTGAAGAAGCCTAGATCAAGCAGTGAAAAGCAAAGAAAAGACATATCAGATTGAGAGATCACATAAGGTATTAGATAGAGCAGATCCATCACCAGCATCTAAGTGCATAACAAAGGATCATTACTTGGAACATTCTAACAGGTGTATCAGGTGAAATCTCTTAATATAGTGGTTCTAGTAGACCATTTTCAATCTCTTAGCAGCGTTCTTACTTTACTGTAAGTTGAAATCCTTTAACAAGGTAGATTGTAATGATCTTTAATTCTTAACCGAACAAACCTTTAACCAGGTAGATTTCATATTGAAATCAAACTCTTGTAGCCCTAACAGGCACACTTTATTGCTACAGTAGTGAAGATTTTGTGGGTGTCATCCCCACCCCAATTTTACCTATTTGGATTTTTGGGTTACCAAAATTTTGTTTTATGAGCTACATATTTCATGTTATTGATGCTATCTGATGTTAGGTCAAATTCATATATGTATGAATGTGGGTCAAGCTATTTTAAGAGGTTAAGTTTTAAGATCTGATTCACCCCCCCCCCCTCTCTCAATATCTTGCTTTCCCCATTATTGTACTTCCAACAAATTTTACAAAAATTGCAAAAGTTGTCATGACAACTTTTACATCTTTTTCTCAAAAGACATCTTGTCACTTCCAATGCCCCAACTTGGTCCTAAAAATTATCATATGACCTTAAAACACTCAAAAAAATCAAAACCATGAATGCCACTCCATTTTGGAGTTTTTTTCAACCCTTTGACCTTTTGGTTGACTTTTAAGGATATAGACCCCTAGATACAACTAGACCTCACCCATTACTAAACCCTAATCACCACTGACTCTAGACACATTAAAAACACTTGGGACTTTATAATTTAGTCCTTATTAACTGATGGCTATCCAAACCAACCTACAAGACAAAATTACAAAAATATCTATTAAAAGACCTTAGGGTGCTCCTACACCAGTCACCTAAAGCTGTGAAGAGTAACGTTCAAGATGTTGATTAGTCATAACCAAGATGACAGAGGGAGCATAGAATTCAAAAAGTTGACATAGAGATATCTACATGATGAAGATGTATGTCTTTGGCATTTTTTTCAAAGCGGGAGAATAGGACATGAAAACATTGAGGGAGATATACTATGAAAGAAATGTATAGAGGGAGATATTCAGATATGACATAGAGGGAGAATGACACAGAGAGAGATAAGCTACAAAGAGAAATCCATCCAAGAGGGAGCTAATATTTGTATTGGAGAGAATCAGAATGAAGATAAGGACATTAATGGAAATCTATTTACATAACATACTGTTTGGATTATTTGGTAACCTTTCATGTGTTATTTTCATATGTTTTCCATCAATGCCAAAGAGGGATATTATTGGAAGCTACAATTGAAACAATTGTTATATTGTCCTTGATGTCAAACCTTAACTGGTAAGATAGTTTCTATCATGTAAAGTGCCATATCAATTGATGGATGAAGAAGATTTGAAAAGAGGAGATTGCATGTTGGTAAGGTAATATTTTTTTTTATCTTTAACACCAAGTGAAGTTTGGATGCCTACAATTTTAGTCTTGACCGAGTAAAAGAGCAGAAGATTAAGGAACTTATGTATGTGACAAGTGATGCAAGTGTCAATGGAGCACTAGTACATGCTGAGAAAATTTAGTATCGATCAAGCATCAGTATTTACAGAGCATCAATAAATTACCGAGTTATCTAATGATGATTGAGCGAAAGAATACAGTATTAACCGAGTGTCAATATTTTGACAGTTTGATTAAGATTTGAGATCCTAGCCGACATAGTTCATTTATTGGGATATGTGAAATATATTTAAGATAAGGATGATTGTTGTGGAGAATTAAATGAGCATTTAATATATATTTAAACATTTTTATGTATGGATTCAAGGAGTTTTAAGATGTATTCTACCTTGTAGATGGAATTGAAATTTTGGAAGGATTCATTGGATTTGACCAAACCCTAAGATCTACGGTGATGATTAAGCCAAAAAATATCTAGCTACCTTATCAGAGAGGTATAAGATTAACCTAGTTGGAGATTATGTGGGTAGAGGTTGATTCAGTTGATTATAAAATATAAGCAGAAGGTAGAAAACGCTGAGAAGAGAAGTACAAGACTACATAGTGGTGATTTCTTGATGGATTTCCAAGAAGATCTGAGTTTGAGATGAAAATGGAGGCCAGTTAGTGAATTATCATTTTAGTGAAAATGGATCTGTATTTTCAAAGTGATTTGTATGTTTCAGATCACATTACTATTACATTATAACCATTGTATCAGTGCAAAATCCTTTTAAACAAGGTTGACCTAACAGTCATATTATAAATCCTTTAATCAAGGTGACATTCTAATGGAATGGTCTAAGCCATATAACAAGGCTCACTTTTAAAAGGGTGATTAAATCCTTTAACAGGGTCAAATTTAACAATGTGTATTGTAACCTTTAACAAGGTTGGATCCTCACAGAGCTCACTTCAGAAGAGTGAAAAATTGGTAGCATGTTACAGGAGGTTTTTCCCATATTGGGTTTCCACATTAAATCCTAGTGTTATACTTGTGTGAATGTTATTTGATGTTGTACTGTTAATATTTTTATATTATGTAAGTTGATTACATTAGGACAGTGAACTGCAAGTTTATGTTACTGATTATATGCTATAGAGACCAAGTGGATAACTGAGTGGATCTGAGTTGGTTAAAGTGTTTTAAATTTCAATTGGTACATCTAGATCTAGGATAACTTATTCACCCACACCCCCTCCCCCCCCTCTCAGTTAATCTAAATCATTCTAACAAATGGTATCAGAGCATTGTGGTGCTTGTAATGAAAATTTTGAAAGTACTTGAATCTAAAGATCAACATGTATAAAAAGGAGGTACTGAGGCTGAACAAAGAGAACTTCCCTACATGGAAAAATTTTATGAAGTTACATCTAGTTTAAATTGGAGAAGTAGCTAAATACTATGTAACATGACTATATAACGGTGCCTTTAGTTATGACTACTTGGTAGATGAAAGAAAAATAAGAACACAACCAAGCAATGTTGGAGATTGCATTAGCCCTAACTTATCTTGAATTTGAATAGAAATAAAAGACTGTAAAATTGCAAAAGAAATGTGGGACACACTGGAAACTATCTATAGATGTGATTTAAATGTACTGAGAGCCAAATCTGAAATATTGAGAGGTAAGTTTGATGAAATGAGAATTTTAGATGGTGAAACTATTGTTCAATATTGTAGCTGAGTTAAGGAGGTTGTAAATGTTATTAAAGGAGCTAATGGATCGATTGATGATGATATTGTTGTTAACAAGGTACTAAGAACTCTACTTCCTATTTATTCTATTAGAGTATCTGTTATACAAGAACTGAGATCTACTCCTGGTAACAACTTAACTCTGGAAGGTTTAGTTGGTAGAATTACTACTTTTGAGTTATCAAATTTTGATAATTTCACTCCTCACAATGTTGACTATGCATTAAAATCACAATTGACTCATCATAAATCTAAGAAAGGAAAAGAAAGACATGTGAAGAGTGACAGTGACACTTCTAATGATGATCTTGATTAACTTGAAGCACTTATAGCTAGAAGACTACTAAGAGGAAAAGGAAAATTCAAAGGTAAACTTACTATAATCTATTTTTCATGTAACAAAGTTGGTCATATTGCAGCAAGATGCCCTAACAGAAATGACAAGGATGATCGAAGAGAAAACAAGTACAAAGACAAAAGGGATGACAGAGATTTCAAAAGGTATAAGGACTATAAAGACAAAGGTATTAAATCTTTCTATATTGTTGAAGAAGAAATTGATAGTGAATTAGATAAATCCGATGACAATGATATAGAAGTTTTTTATGTTGCTATCAAAGATGATTCTAATGAGGATGAGAAAAATGCACTTATTTTGTATACGATTAAAGGTGATAGATGGATAATTGATAGTGGTTGTTCACATCACATGGCTGGTGATAAAGTAAATTTGAAACCTTAAGCTATTACAGAGGTGGTAATGTTAAGTTTGATAATGAAAAACCATGTCTTGTGAAAGGAAAAGGATCAATAAAACCTGAGTAATAAGATCACATGTGCCAATGCTTATTGGGTTGAAGGTCTAAACTGTAATTTTTTGAGTGTGGCTCAGTTGAAAACTTCTAGATATCAATTTGAATTCCATCACAGAAAGTCTAAAATATTTGATGCTACTAGTGAACTGATTGGAAGTGGTGAACAGACAAGAGGTAATTTTTTCTATCTAGATCTATCTGATGAGACATGTTTGATTGCACAATATGATGATGTATGGTAATGGCATAAGAGGTTATGTCATGTGAACTTTGACAATTTGGTAAAAATTAGTAAGATGAAAAGAGTAAGAGACTTGCCAAGATTAAAGAAACCGGATATTGTTATGTGTAAGCAATGTTAGTTGGGCAAAATGACAAAATCTAGTTTTAAGAAAAAAACCTATACTTCAGATAATGTTTTGGAATTGGTTCATATTGATCTTTGTGGACCTATTGGTGTAAAAACGTGATAAATATTTCATATTGTTTTCTGATGACTACTCTAGATTGATGATTGCGATATTTCTCAAACAAAAATATGATGCTTTTCACTTGTTTAAGTGGTATCTGGAAATAGTTGTAAAAGAGACAGATAAGAGCTTGAGATGTCTGAGCTCTAACAGAGGAGGAGAGTTTATATCTAGTGAGTTCAACTTATTATGTAATGATAGAGGAATTAAAAGACAGATGTCTACTCCAAGAAATCCCCGACAGAATGGAATAGGCAAGAGAAGGAATAGATCAATAATGAATTGTGCTAGAGGGTAAAAGTACAAACCTGGGTCACACTTTAACAAAGGAAGAGGACCACGACATGCAAAATTGTTGAACTTTAACGACATAAAAGTGATATTTGTGTTTAGAATTTGAAAATGATGTAAACTAATGAAATGTGTAAAATTGGATCTA
>MU226565.1:1725297-1789739 GCA_018584345.1 Thuja plicata
AACAATATTTTATATTTTCCAAAATTATAAATAACAAAATAAAAACAAAAAACATCAAATAATAGTAAAATTACATTAATTTAACATAACAAAATTAAAAAACATTGAAAAAACATTAAAAAAAAAAATTTTAAAAATTCCTACCTATTTTCGGCCGAAGTACTCCTATTCCACTCCTCAAATTGTGGAAGGTGCTCAGTGCAAATGAGCTACTCTAACCAAATTTTGGGGTTTATATAGATTTTGGGGTTCCGGTCAAACCTGGTCCGGCCGAAATTGGTTTGGCTGAACCAGGTTCGGCCGGAACCCCTCTGCCACATCGATGCCACTTGGTGCCATGTGTGCGCCACGTATGTCCGGCCGAAACAGGTCAAATGGTCCCCAAGTGTGACACGGTTCTTTACTTTTACCCTAGAACACTTATGATAGAGAATAGTGTTGTAGAAAAGTATTGGATAGAAGTTGTAAGTACATAAGTCTATACCATGAACTGAGTACAAGTCAAGAAAGGTACTAATATTACACCTTATGAGTTATGGTATGGTTATGCACCTAATGTAAAATAATTTAAAGTCTTTGGAAGCAAATGTTATATACTGAAGGACAATAGAAATGGAAAACTTGATGCTAAAAGTGATGAAGGAATATTCCTAGGTTATTCCACTAAGAGAAAAGTGTATAAGTGTTTGAATTCTAACACTAACAAAGTTCTAAAAAGTGCAAATGTTAGAATTGATGAATATGCAAAAAAGATTAAAGTTCAATGCAAGCAAGAACCTGAAGACCTCAAATCTTTCATTTACATGAACGAAGGAGAGCCCAGAAGTTCACCTAAACCAGAAAAAGAAGCTACCAAACAACAAAATGGTGGTTCCAAGCAAAAACAAGAAAATGTCAAGACACATAAAGAGTTTTTCGAGCATTAGGAGGCAACTTCCAAGGAATTTGAGGAAGAAGCAGAGACACAAAATGAACCCTAAATGAATTTACATGATGAATTTGAGGAATAATAGAAAGAACAAAGGAGAACGGAGCCTACTCTAGAAAAATATGTAAGAAGACACCATAAACTAGATCAAATAATTGGAGGAAAATATTTTGAGGTCATGACTAGAAGCAAATTGAAAAACTAGACATGCTTATTATGTCAATTTGAGCCCAAATCAGTGAAAGATGCTTTGGATAATGAAGACTAGATACAGGCCATGAATGAATAAATTGAACAAATTGAGAAGATTAAAACTTGGACACTAGTACCTAGACTAAAGGACAAAAATTTTATTGGAACCAAGTGGGTATTTAGAAATAATCTGAATGAACATGGAGAAGTTATAAGAAACAAGGCTAGACTGGTATGAAAATATTATGCACAAGAAGAAGGAATTGAGTATGGTGAGATGTTTGCCTCAGTTGCTAGATTGGAAGGAGATAGAACTTTACTGTCTTATGTAGCTTACAAAGGATTCAAAGTATATCAAATGGATGTCAAATCAGCATTTCTGAAAGGAATACTAGAAGAAGAGGTATACATTGAACAAGTTGAAGGATTTGTTGATTCAAGCAAGAGGAATATGGTCAAGCTACACAAAGCATTGTATGGATTGAAGCAAGCCCCCAGAGCATGGTATGAGAGATTGCATAATTACTTAGTCAAGATTGGATTTACAAGAACTAATGACAACAGTAATTTGTACTTAAAGTGTGAGAAAGGTAAAGGGATATTGTTATCTAAAATATTTATTGATGATATCATATTTGGAGGACAAGATGCTTTATGCCAAACATTTTCAAATGAGATGAAAACTGAATTTGAGATGTCTATGTTTGGAGACAACAAATTATTTGTTGGTCTAAAAATATATCAAATGAAGAAAGGTATCTACATTACTCAATCTAAATATATCAAAGAGATACTAAAAACCTTTTGCATGGAGGATTCCAGACTTGTAAGTACACCTATGGCTAGTGGACAAAAACTATCAAAGACTAGTGAGATAGCTGAAGTCAATCAAACCCTATATAAATCAATGATTGGGAAGCTACAATATGTTTTCCATAGTAGACCAGATATTGCAGTAGAATTTGGGATTGTTGCAAGATTTTTTGTAAATCTTAAAGATAGTCAAATGGTTGCAGTGAAAAGGATACTGAGATATTTGAAAGGAACAAAGGAATATGGATTATATAATAAGAAGAATGAGAATTTTGAATTGAAATTTTATACAGATGTCAATTGGGCAGGTAATGTTGATGATAGAAAGAGTACTAGTGGTGGTGCATTCTTTTTCGGAAAGAGATTAGTCTCTTGGACAAGAAATAAATAGAACTGTATTTCTCAATCAATAGAAGAGGCTGAATATGTTGCTGTCATGGTGAATTATTCAAATATAGTTTAGATCAAGAAATTGTTGAAAGGTACAAAAGAAGAGATCAATGACCAGTTGTTATTTTCCATGATAACACTAGAGCTAGTACAAGACAAAGAAGTAAAACTTGAATATGTAAATACAAAGGAAAAGTTAGCAAATATATTTGCTAAGGCATTATGTAAGGATGCTCATGAGTATCTAAGAGGTAAATTAGGGGGTATTCCCCTATCTGAGGCTAACTATGATCACATGGAGTGATTGCATCAAATGTATTATACAAAATATAGATAACAAATTGATGCAAAGATGGTCACTCTTTAGGATTTGCCTAAAGCTGTGAACAGTAATGCACAAGATGTTGATCAGTCATAAGAAAGATGACAGAGGGAGCATAGAATTTAGAAAGGATACACAGAGATATCTACATGATGAAGATGTATCTCTTTGGCATTGTTGTCAAAGAGGGAGAATAAGACATGAAAACATTGAGGCAGATATACTATGAAAGAAATGTATAGAGGGAGATATTCAAATATGACATAGAGGGAGAATGACACAAAGAGAGATTAGCTATAGAGAGAAGTCTATCCAAGAGGGAGATAATATTTGTACTAGAGAGAATTAGAATGAAGCTAACAACATTAATGGAAATCTGTTTACAGAACATAATCTTTGTATTATTTGGTAACCTTGCATGTTTTTTTGTATGTGTTTGCCATCAATGCCAAAGAGGGAGATTGTTTGAAGCTAAAATTGAAACAATAATTATATTTCCATTGATGTCAAACCTTAACTAGTAAGATAGTTGCTATCTTGTAAAGTTCCATATCAATTGATTGATGAAGAAGATTTGAAAAGAGGAGATAACAAGAAGACCTGGTGAAATGGTTTTGTTATGTGAAAATACACTGGGTACTTGATGAGATTGCATGTTGGTAAGGTAATATGTTGTTTATCTTTAAGACTAAGTGAATTTTGGATGACTATAAGTTTAGTCTTGACCGAGTAAAAAAGTAGAAGATTAAGGAACTTATGTATGTGTTGAGTGATGTGAGCGTCAATCGAGCACTAGTACATGCTGAGAAAATTTAGTGTCGATCGAGCATCATTATTTATCGAGCGTCAATAAATTACCAAGTTATGTAATGATGACCAAGTAGAAGAACACAAGATTGACCGAGTGTCAGTAATTTGACAGTTTGAATAAGATTTGAGATCCCAGTTGACATAGTTGATTTCTTGGGATATATGAAGTATATTTAAGATACGCATGATTATTGTGGAGAATTAAATAAGCATTTAATATATGTTTAACCTTTTTTATGTGTGGATTCAAGAAGGAGTTTTAGAATGTATTCTACCTTGTAGATGGAAAATGAAATGTTGGAAGGATTCATTGGATCTAACCAAACCTTAAGATCTATGGTGATGATTAAGTGGCAAAAGATCTAGCTACCTGATCAGAGAGGTATAAGATTAACCTAGTTTGAGTTTATGTGGGTAGAGGTTAATTTAGTTGATTGAGAAGAGCAGTACAAGACTGCACAGTGGTGATTTCTTGACAAATTTCTAAGCAGATCTGAGTTTGATATGACAATGGAGGTCAGTCAAAGAATTAGCGTTTGAGTGAAAATGGATCGGTATTTGCAAAGTGATTTGTATGTTTCAGATCACATTACTGTTACTTTCTAACCATTGTATCAGTGAAAAATCCTTTTAAACAAGCTTGACCTAACAGTCATATTGTAAATCCTTTAATCAAGGTGACATTCTAATGGAATGGTCTAAGCCCTCTAGCAAGAATGACTTTTAATAGGGTGATTAAATCCTTTAGCAGGGTCACATTTAATAGTGTGTATTGTAACCTTTAGCAGCGTTGGCTCCTGACAGAGCTCACTTTAGAAGAGTAAAAAATTGGTAGCATGTTACTGGTGTTTTTTCCCATATTGGGTTTCCACATTAAATCTTAGTGTTATACTTGTGTGAATGTTATTTGATGTTGTACTATTAAGAGTTTTATATTCTGCAAGTTGATTACATTAGGACAGTGAACTGCAAGTTTATGTTACTTATTATATGTTATAGAGACTGAGTGAATTACTGAGTGGATATGAGTCTGTTAAAGTGTTTAAAAGTTCAATTTATACATTTGGACCTAGGGTAACTGATTCACCCCCCCCCCCCCTCTCAGTTATTCTTAATCATTCTAACAGGATGCACATGNAACTGATTCCCCCCCCCCCCCCCTCTCAGTTATTCTTAATCATTCTAACAGGATGCACATGTAGTTTTTGTCCATTTCAAGCCTATGTTAATGGATTGATAATTAAATGTATCCAAATATCCATAAGATGACTCTTAGTTAGATATAATATCTGAGTTAATAGTTGCATATCTAGGATTAAAAGTGGGTATAGGAAACTCTAGAATTTTATTTCATTACCAAGAATGGTGTCAAATTATGATATTACCTAGGTTGTTTCATAGTTTTTCAAGATTCCATAGGAGATTTTTTCAAAATTTAGGAACTTTAGAGATTTTAAAATACAAATCTTTTACTAAAAACATGCAGGTTAAGTAAAGAAAGGACTCTTTCTTTTATATACGGAGGTGACAAGACCATCTTGGAAAGCTCCTTCCTTCAATTAGAAAAATAACTTTGATAGACTTACAAAATCCTCACTTTTTACCTTTATGTTCTCCACACTCATCATCTAGCTCACATTCAACCCAATCCTCAAGACTTGGCATGGGAGATCAAAATAATGATAATTCCATACCTACTTTACATTTCCCTATAGTACAAAAAGAAATGAATGCAATGGTAGAGTGGGCCTATATTAAAGAAATATTACTTAAGAAGTATAAGGATTATTGCAAGGGAGGGAATTTGTGTGGAGGTGAATGGATCAAAAGGAGGATGAGTCATTGGAGGATTACCTAGAATGGTTCTTGTTCAATTATTTGAATGTGTCAATGAATTACATCCTTGTGTATGGTTGAGACACATTTCTATTACCTTATTTGAATTAGTTATTTATTTATTTCATCAATTTAGTGCACATAAACTTGAGTGATCTGTAGGAATGCATGGATTTTCTTTATTTTAAGATTTAATTGATTTGATCCATCCCATTTTTGTAATAAATGTCACTTGGGGATGGATCCTAACCATGTACTATAACATTCTAGCCATATGAATGAAGGAAGGAAGTGGATTTTGAAGGTGGGCACTAATTGGAAGTGTTAAATGGGGTTGAAAAGTGGATAAGGGTCATGAAATGGAGGCATAGGTATATCAATGGGAGATCTATCCTTTTGATGGGGTTATTTTATGGTATAATCCATCAGAGGATGGTCCAAGGATGGTGAAACAACTCTTGTTTGGTTGGAATAGTGCTGGGAGGTAAGACATTGAGCGAGCCCTAGTGATGTAGAGGCTTCCATGGTAGGTTTATTTTTCCCCAAAAAACACACTAATTTCCTTTAAGGATGGGGATATACATGAAAGAATCAAAACCTTAAGAAAAATCCTTCAGACAATCCATTTTAGACACATAAACCAAAATTGGTTTACTTGGCATTTTACTGTCACTCGGCCTATACTAGTTTACTCGGTCAACACTGGACAGCTTAGAAATCACTAGCACTCAACAATAACTACAACTCGGCCAATTACCCTTTTACCGATGTTCTAAAAAAAAAGTCTTAACTCCCTGATTCAACACAAATCTTACTTTTTTAGGAGCATATTCAAGATAAACATTAATCCACTCAATTAAACTTATGAATAGGTTCTGACTTCATTCAAACCCGATGATCAAAAGTAATTTCCAACTACAGGAAACCCGTGACTAAAAAAAATGAAAACTCTTCAATTTAAAGTATGGATACATTACATAAGGTGTTTGATCGAAACATACAATCCCATTCCTTTTACATTCTTTCAACCAAAACTTGGTTGTATCCAAACACGTGACTTTTCACCATTTTTGTAGAACCATGGTGACAGTCAGAGGTGTGACTGACTCAACTTTATAATCTCCTCCAACTATCCACCGTTGACTTCCTCTTATTATTCCTCTTCTCTTGTTTGATCATCCTCAAGATTTTATAAGTAATCGAGACAGTTACGCAACTATAATTACCTCTCGGGGACCGACCAACTGCTGTTGATTACTGGTAACTGCCTTGCTTATACCGACCGGTAACTGTTTGTGTCAACCTGCATTTGCCTTGTGCTGACCTGGCATACATTGTGTCGACTTAAACAAAACCTATGTTTCTAACCCTATTACATCTTTTTGGCCTTTTTAGTGCCTCTCATTACATTTTGGTGGCTCTAATGGCCAAATTACATGGATTAACCAACCTTATACAAAACAATGGATCATTACAAGACCTTAGACTTCTTGGATAAAGTGCTCCTACACCACTTAGTTTCTAGGGGTTTTTTAGACGAATTTTGGGATTTTGCATCTAGAAGGGTCATAGGTGTAAATTGGTTGTAGAATCTTCTAATTGGGGTCAATTTATGATATTGTTTAAAGTGGAAAGGTCTAGGAGTTTATACATGATAGGGTTCCTTTGTTGAATGGGGGTATTAGGCCTATGTGACAAACTGCAAACAATAATTTTGAAGGTTGATGTCTCAAAAAAATTGGGTTTATTATTGGATATGTTTCACAACTTTCAAAAGGGTATTTTAATCCTTGATTTTTTTTTAAGTCTCTTGAGAAGATTTTGAGGAAAGTGTTATTTACTGTCTAGTTAGGGCTACTAGAAACAATCCTAGAGTCACAGTTTGAGTAATGAGAGTTGACCACTGAGATTTGTGAACTTGGATCAGGGGAATGTGGTTTTGGTAAGGTCTTGAGAACCTTAGGAAGTTTGGAGAATACTCTGCAAGGGAGTTGAGGGTGTTATTTTTCTTTTTTGGGTACAACTATGGAGTGAGGAGCTTGGTTGTGAATGGATGGAAGGAGAGTTTCAAGGTGTGGAGCCTAGGATGGTAAAAAGAGGATAGGATTGACCTTTGATACATCTATAGAGACTAGAATGGATCCTTGATTGGAAGATGAACAGAGTGTTGTTACAAAACAAAGGAGAGAACAAACATTTTCCTATGAAGTTGCAAATCCATCCCTAGCCTAAAAAAGGCCAAGGAGATGACTGTCAACTTTAAAAGTAGAAATAAAAGGTCTTATCCATTGTCAAGTTATTGAAAAATTATTTTGAAGTATATCAAGAAATTTTTTTAAATAAATTTGATAACATTGTTATTCGCCATCACATTGTGTAAGATGTTCCATTTGAAGTTCTAGTCTTTTAAAAGTCTGCATTTTTAATAGAGATGTAAGAGTTGTGATGGATAGGTAGCTCAACAAAAATGTGTGTTGAAGGAAGTATGTTAAACTTCAATATTAAGTTGGGATTGACATTTTACTTATTACACAGGAGGTTTACTAGGAAGTAGAATTGAGGTTCAAAAATATTCAACCTGACCAAGAGGCCCTTAGAAGTTTGTGCAAGACTTTCTTCGAAAGTACAAAAGTGATATGATGAATTGTAGTTTTTTCTTCAGTGTTTTATTATTTTCTTTCCAATGAAATGTATAAAATAGGGCCCCTTAAGCATTCTTGAGGTTATAATCTTCCATTTAACATGGATTATTATGGACATGCACTCATCTAGTATTGTTTCTATAAAATTTTAAAACTTTTTAAGTTTGAGGAGCATTGATTAGCATTTTAGCATAGATTGTTTTTATCAAGCAGCTTAGGTGAGTCCATGCTAAATAATTTTCTATATTTCTAGATCATTTTTATAATTTGTAGTTTAAAAGACCTCAAAATATTTTTAAATTCAAGTATTTGTAAAAAAAAATTTCTCTACGGGACATGCATAAAACATTATGCACACTTGATTGTGGAATTCTTCACATGTGGTCAAAGTTCCCAACACTATCAAATTTTCTTTAGGTTTTAACAACAAAAATAGGGGAAGGGTACCAGTGGCTATTATAGCTAATTTGTACATCCACGCTCCTAGATGGTAAATCAAATTTTAACAATTTTTCTAGATGTCCTCATATGCAACTTAAGTACTTATAGCTAGTTTTTTTGGCTTCAGGATAGTTTTTGCTGGATTTGTTATGCATGCCAAGGTTAAAAGTGGTCATTTTGAGTGGATATCCCATACTTATTCTCTATTTCCTTGTTAATCATTTTCTTTGACCACCACAAAATTTTTACAATTGATAATGTATGCTCAAATGCCCCAATAATCATGTACAATTGGTACCAATAAAGTTCTACCATTGGCCTGATTACTAACTCTTTTTTCCAACTATTGAGTATACCATTGGGTATTTATTAGACCAATAGATAACTTTTTACTGGTCTTTTAATTAGTAAAATATGACGATCGATACTTGAAACATGAGCACTAACTAGACCCCTTCCCCTAGACAAAGGAAAATGGAGTTTTTTATAAGATACATAGAGAGTATTTTAATAGTAATACTAGAGAAAACTAAACACCACTCAAGAACACCCAAAACAAATATATAAAAGTAGACATGTGTCATATTTGACTCTTAAATCATTGATTTAAATAAATTCCAAATATTACATGGGTTTATTGTTTCTTATTAGTTAGAGGTGTCAAGGTCTCATTTCAGAGTTTCCTAAACCTGATGGCTTTCGAGATTAGGATGTCTTAACTCTGAATACACACTTGACCTTTGAAAAGGAATTCAAAATCAACTTAAAGTTTGAAATATTCTGAAGGATTGGAAAGTTTGACAAATCTAGTTGGAGGTCCATTCTACCATATGATTTATAAGCTTAACAGTGCACACCTTAGGAGTCTAGTTATTTAAAACCCTAAACTAATAGGCGAGTAACAATTATGTTCAGTTAGTTATTTGTGAAGTTTAAAGTCAAAGATGCCTTACCATAACTTGAGCTTTAAGTAGCTTATTGGATTCCAATGAATTAAGTATATTTATTGGCATAAGCTTTATTAATGAGAAAAAATAAATATTGATAATTGTGGATGTAGGATATCAAGCACTCAATATGAATAAACCAGAATTCAATCTTGTAAATATCCATAGTGAAGGTATTATCTTGTTGCTTGTATAACTTTTTCTAAGCACAATACATGACAATCTAACTGATTTTACTATGATTATGTCATACTTCTTCTAATTTAGAGTGAATGTGGTTGGTCTTATTATCATAATTTCTTTTGAGCAGGAGCATGTATAAATTATCCAGTAGCTTTCTAATTGGTCGAGTTCCCCATTCATAATTTGACAAAGAGATTTTATTCATCCATTATTACTAATTAGGCTCTTGTTTCCCTCTGGAGATTCTTGAATGTTCCATCAATCCAAGGGAAGATCAGTTTCTCTTAACGTGTGAAACAAGAGTTTTTTTACCAAACTTTTCTCCCCACTTCCTTTTTTTCTTTACAACCAACTCCCAGTTTTGATTTTCTCTAGCCTTGTTTTCCTTATTTTCAACATGATTAGTCAGAATGGGAGGTAAAATATGTTTTGAAAATTTTATAGATTGCAACTTTGATTCTAAATAATGTACTTTTGAATATATTCACTAGATTTTGAAAGATTCACTTGTCGGTATGGATCCAATCTATCCAAAATGTAACTTCTAAAATTTTCTTTTTCATAAAAATATGGTGACACTACATCAATTTTACCATTTGTAGTAGTATGTGATTCATTTTTCTATCTTTTATATTGTAATGTCCCCTGTAAGTATTTTTGGTAATATCGAGACAATGTCCTTACAAAATCACTTGCAGGAGACTTCTTCCTATTAATATCTTTACTCTCAATAGTTATCTTGGTACTACATACAATTAGATGGTCAAAAATACATGCATAAACATTAACTTATGGTCTTACATGTATATGATAATGTAATTATAATGAATTACTGATCTATAAGATATATCTCAAATGTGTGAATTATTGAATATACTATAATTGTGATGGATTTCTGATCTACAAGATTGACAACTTATCCTATCTCTATGGACCTTGTAATGTGGAGTTCGAAAGGATTATCTTGATACCAATATATTGAAAAACTACTCAATGTATATGTAAATGATGTCTTATGATGTGAAAGCAATGTTTAGATTTGACTGATGTTGTGATCTTAATTGATAAGTGTATTTCAATTTGACCTTATACTCTCTTAGATCTAATTTTTTGTGAAACTTCTCTTGGTCATTTTCTGGATGTATTATCTCCAAATTATATATGTGAAACTTATCTTGGTTAATTTTTGAATGTATTGTCCCTAAATTATATATATTGTGAGACTTGATGTGATTCCCAATGATTTCTACTTTTCCTCCTCTTGTTTGCTGGTGATATCAATTTTCTCCTAGTCCTCTCCTTTGCTCTCTATCTTACACATGTAATTTTGAAAGTAAGGGTTGTCTTCATGGAGACATGTCTTCTTGTCAAACATATCTTCATAAATAAAGTAGCACTTGCAATCAAAGGAGGTGCAAGGGATACACTAATAGGTGTTTGATTTTAAAGCATAAATGGAGCTTTACATAACAAAAGGAAGTGTATAAAAGTGTCAGTCTAAAAACATGTATTAGTATAACTATTGTGTAACTATGTACAATAATTTCTTCTACACTGATAAAGGTACAACAAAAAAATTTCAAGATGATTAAAGACTTGAGTGCAGTTATCCCTTCATTAATTTTCAGTTATTTTCAAAATTTTACATGGACATGACATAGAAACTTATGAGATTAATAGGTTCCGGTTGTAGGCTATGTTAAGGTGAGGAGTGAAAGTACCAACTTGGTATATTACACTAGTCTATTTATTCATCTGAAGTTAACTTCTCATTTCTTAGTAGTTAAACTGCTAAACCATTGTTAATTGTTCAAAGGGAAATAAAAGGAAAGGACATAGAGAGCTATCAATTTGTTCAAGAAAAGTGGAAAATTCCTCAAAAAAAATAAAAAAAATAGGCAAGCATATAAAAAGAACCCACAAAACAAAATGGACAAAAGGCCATACATATTGATAAAAACCAAAACCTATCCTACCAAAAGAAAAACTGCAAAGAAAGTAGTGAAGCTAAAACAATCTAAGAATGCATCACATTAAGGATATAATGTCCCTTTTTTTTAATAGGATTTAATTAAAATATAAAAACTAATAATAAATAAATATGTATAATATAATATAATTACAAGGATAAAGTGGCAATACTATATAGGATGAATCATAGTAATGGCCCTATGATTTCATATCAATAGCTGAAGAAACAGGGATAATGCATTGGTAAGTGACAAGGTAGGAAGTCTGCAAATAAGAGTAATATTATTGGAAATATTATAAAATAATATAATATAGTGCTCCCAACTTGGGACCTAAGAATGGATAAAAGATCTAAAAAATTTTAATTAAATGTTAGAACTTTATTAATATAAGCTTTCAGCAATATTTGGTAAGGAGAAAGAAATAAAGTTGATAATGTCACTTGAAGCGGTGTTATACATAATCACCCTTCTAAAGAATCATTGAATCTAAGAGATTTATTTATTTATAGAAGCTATTGGGATAATTAAGACTATACATGACAATGATTCAAGGATAATGGCGATCATCTTATGAAGAGTCAAAGTATTAGTGGTAAAGAAGAACATTGATTGAAATTAGTAAAGGTTAATCATCTATAAACAAGAAGTGGATTTACTAAATATCAATATAAGTTAGAAACATGTATAATCTTATAAAATATTACTTGCATTATCACCTAAACAGGGCACATAATCAGATATTATTGAATATGTACTAATCGAATAAGAGATCAAAAAATATTAATTCATTGGAGGAATTGGGGAATCAGATTAAAAACTACATCTAGCTATCACTAAAAGACTAAATATTATTAAATAATATATATTTAAGGATATATTTAGTTCGTACTGATAGTCTGATTCGTGGCATCAACAAGGATTACCAAATTAAAACTATTGACTCTTACTGTAGCCTGGCATGTTTAGTATTATGATATTAAATAAGTATAGTTATGAATAAATAAGAAATATTAGGTTATCAAGAAATGATAAATGGTTACAATATATATATATATATATATATATATATATATATATATATATATATATAATTGAATCTCGCCACTAGTCAATACCTGAAGAGGAAGGGACTGAAGTGTTTCCAAGGAGGAAGAATCTAAATCCAGTCAATTGGTTGATTCCCAAGGTAGGGTAGGGATCAGCGTCCCTTAAAATTTTAGGGTATGGTCCCAAGATAGGATAAGGGCTTGGATCTATAAAATTTGAGGGATCCTATTTTCCTTGGTCTCTAAATGCTTTGGTTACATCCATATCTTCTTCTCTCTCAAACTGAGGTAGTAGTAAGATCAGCATTGACATTTAAGAATTATAACTAGTAAAAGAAACCAAATTAATTAATATGTTTGATAAATCAACAATTTATGGTTATAATAGACCTAAACCTAGTAGGGGACATTGCAAAGGAGTAACAATATAATTTTTTTGACCTTGTGAGAAAGATACTTTTTAACTATTGCAACAATCACCTGAAACATCAGGACAATCTCCACTTTAATTTCTTCAAAACATTGATTACATATTCCATTAATTTGTTTCCTAAACTTTCTGGCGTTCGGGATTAGGATGTCTTAACTCTGAATACACACTTGACCTTTGAAAAGGAATTAAAAATAAACTTAAAGGCTGAAAGATTCTAAAGGGCTGGAAAGTCCGGCAAATCTAGTTGTAGGTCCATTCTAGCATATGATTTATAAGCTTAAAACTTCACACCTTAAGAGTCTGGTTATTTAAAACCCTAAACTAATAGGTGGGTAAGAATTATGTAGTATCTTATCTAGCCTTATTTTATAGATTGCAACTTTGATTCTAAAGAATGTCCTTTGAAACATATTCACTAGATTTTAAAAGATTCACTTGTCGGTATGGGTCCAATCTTTCCAAAATGTAACTTCTAAAATTTTCTTTTTCATAAAAATCTAGTGATACTACATCAATTTTACCATTTGTAGTAGTATCTGATTCATTTTTCTATCTTTCATATTGCAATGTCCTTTGTTAGTATTTTTGGTAATATCAAGAAAAAATCCTTACCGACTCACTTACAAGAGACTTCTTCCTATTAATGTCTTTACTTGAAATAGTTATCTTGGTACTACATACAATTAAATGCATGCATAAACATTTACATATGGTCTGACATGTACATGGTAATGTAATTATAATGAATTACTGATATATAATATATATCTCAAACGTGTTAATATACATTGAATATACTATAATTGTGATGGATTTTTGATCTACAAGATTGACAACTTATCCTATCTCTATGGACCTTGTAATGTATAGTTTGTAAGGATTATCTTGATACCAATATATTGAACAACTACTCAAAGTATATGTAAATGGTGTCTTGTGATGTGAAAGAAATGTTTAAATTTGACTAATGTTGTGATCTTAATTGATAAGTGTACTACAGTTTGACCTTATTGATAATCCTTAAAGGATCAAGAGTTGTCATTAGTATACAAGGAAACAATTTTGGACCGTCGGTCACAGTGTACACCAATAGATAGTTTATAGTTTAACCCGAGATAGACAGTTTACAATGTAACCCGAGGAAGACAGTTCATAATATAAACCAATCACAACAAATCATAGAGTAAACTAAGCACAGAATGTCTACAAAGTAAACTAAGAAGAATGATTACAAAGACATCACCGAGCATAGTCTACAGAGTATACCGAGCACCAGTCTATCGAGAGATAGTTTTATTCCCAAGAAAAGTGCATATGAGCTACATGTCATCTAAATCACTTTAGGGTTTAAATTAGCTTTATGCTTAGCTCGAAAACCATTTCTTGAGGATCAAGTAAAGCTTAATTGATGGATTTAATCATTTTAACTGATAGTATTCATGCAAACTAGTAGATCAAGGTCAAGTTGTAAACCTTTGATCATTAGAGTTATCAAGAAAAGTGTGAAACCTAATTAGGTCATAATATTGTATATATAGATGTATAATCAATCAAGACATGATTATTGTAGCCACACAAAAGACATCTATGGATCAGATAGAGGTTTTTATGTAGAAGAACAGATAAAGAAGAATTTATTTGTGAAGAACTAGATTCAAGGCTACCGAGTAGAATAGAGGTATTATTCATCACAATAAGGTGATATTGTTTTTTTTAACTTAATGGATCTATAATCATAAATTTGAGATTGCAATCTATCGGGTCATATATATATATATATTTATACTCTCTAAAAATTGTAGCAAACAAAAGAAATCCTTCACAAAAGTGAACTTAACAGTCTTTATGTAAATCTCTTAACCGAGTGCACACTAACATTGTGTTGCAAAAATCTCTTAACCAAGTAGACTTAATAATTCTGACATGTTACTCCTAACAGGGTAATATCATCAGAACTGATCACAACTTGTAGCCTTAATTGACACCTTCCATTCTGCAGACAGTGAAGCTTTGTGGGTTTCATCCCCACCACATTTTTTACCTTTTAATAGGGGTTTTCTACGTTATCAATTCTTGTGTCATGTGTAGATGAGTTTCATGAATGTTTCTATGTTTGTTTACATGAACTTACATTTATGTTATGATATTACATGCATAAAGTAGAAAATATACAATGGTCGTCTAAGCAAGCAATGATTACTAAGGCTTAAAGTATAAAAGTTTTTAAGGGTACTGATTCACCCCTCCCCTCTCAGTACACACCCTTCCATTACTCAAGCAATTGGTATCAGAGCTAGATCTCTTATTTGGAAAATTTTAAATCACTTGAGAGAAAATATCATACAATGGAAAGGTATAAGCTTGAAATTTTTTTTGAGAATTAGAAGTTGCAAATATAGATTTTCTTTGAGCAATACAAAGAAGAAAGAACCAAGATGAAAGAGCTATTGGCTGAAAGAAAATTCATAGCATCTCGCTGCAATAAAATTGACTATCATGAAGAAGAGATACCTGATTTATTTGATTCATATGGATCTAGATCAGTTAATACATCTGACACATCTGAAGGAAGCATTCCAAATTTAAATGAAATCAATCAATATCTGACAGAACAAGTGAAGGTACTGCAGATCAGTCAAGAGACATAGATGGTAAGAATGGTTGATGTTATGAATAATGAAAGACAACTTGAACAAGAAAGAACTTTAGCTATTGATGACAGGAGAAATATCACTAAAAAGTTACAAGAGAAAGAATTTGAGATACAGATAATTAATGAACATCACATTGAGATCACCAATCAAATAGTTCTTATGAGTCATGAGGCCAATCGAGTGAACATAGAACTTAATGGGAAATTGGAATTTATTGGTGAAATAAAAGAAGAAAATGAGAAACTGAAGCATGAAGTAAGGATTCAGAAACAACATAATGATATGATCAAGAACGCTAAAGATGGTACAATAAGAATGGATGATTTTATGAACAGACAAAGGAGACCCAACAACAATACCAATTTAGGGTATACTAAGCATGGAGAATCATCAAATCAAGTTGATCAAAGAGATGTCTACACAAATCAAAGATCAAAGAAGCGTTCATGTAATCACTAAGGAAAACCAGGCCACACATCAAATGTCTGCAAGAGCAAGGCTAAAGGTATTCCTAAATCTACTTCTACATTCATAGGTAATTGTTATAACTATAACAAGCATGGACACAAAGCACATGAATGTAGATCTAAGGTGAACAAACCAAAGAAGGAATCCTACATGGAAAAATATTTTTTTACTTGACAAATGCATCGCCACACATCTCATGAATGCAAGAAAAAGAAAAAGAAAGTATGGAAACCTAAAGAGCAAGAAACTGCTTATAAACCCAGAATAGTCAGTAACTCATATGTTTGGGATTACAACACTTGGGTAAATTGCATAGAATGTGGTAGATATGGACATATAGTTTCTAACTGCATGAGGAAATGGACAAGAATATCTAGAAGTTGGACTAACTCCGGAATGGCATGCTTACACTATCATAAGGCCAGTCAATTAAGCAAGGATTACAGAGACTGAGTGACATATTCAAGCACTTTTTCAAATGGAAATACTATTGAAGACATCAGGAGAATGAGAAATCAAATGTGAAGGAGAGCTTCAAACAATGACAATGTTGGACCAAGCACTATAGTTGGTGATGTTTCATCTAATGGATTAGGTGATTCCACCACCCCCACTTAAGAAATACAAGTAAGTATGGAATTGCACTCTACAAATTTATATTTTGCATCAGTTCCTATATTTATTGAGAAAAATCCAAATTAGCATGAATGAAGATGCACTATGGTATTAATTGTTATGCTAATGTGAATCTTGTCTGGTCGGTCAATATAAACTGAGCATACACTGCACATCGGTAAACATGGAAAAGAACAACCAAGTTAATAGTACATACTAAGCATTATCGGTATACAAATGAAAGGTAAACCAGGTTGACAGTATGTACCGAGCATCATCAATAAAACATGTGGGAGACAATTAATTTGACACCTTGTATCGAGCATTATATACTCATCGAGCTAAAGAAGTTTGTGTGTTGACCGAGCATCATTGCTTGTCGACTAAGATGTAGGTTAAGAATTCAATGCATCACTTAGGGAACATTGTCTATAAAAGGGTCGACAAAAGCTCATTTCATTCACCCAATGATAAAGAGCGAGAGAAGACTGAAAAAGAGTGACTAAGAAGCAAAAATATTGTAGAGCTACCAATAGCAGATTCAAATTCACTCCGACAGACTCTGAGAATCCACATCAAAGATCAAGTGAGTATCTAGAATCACCAAGCTAACTGTTTATTTATAGAGAAGCCCTAATTTTTTGAATAATGGAAACCACATCATGGGTCACGAAGATCAAGAATGAAAAAGAAAAAAAGATAGCCCTAATAAAGAACACAACTTGTGAAGAGCCAAATTACAAGTTTTTTCCTGAGGTTTCTGCTCAACCCAACGATAAGGGAGAATTTTCAAGTATTCCTCCTAGGGTTTTTCTTGTTGAAGATATATGTGCATACATTCACTACAAGGTTGCAGAGATCGGAGACCTTGAGATTCAAGAAGCTTACCAGAAGCTATGTAAGGATGGAAATCTACAGGATGAGTATAAGCACATAAAAGTGAAAGGGTTAGCCAATGCCCTACTATTCCCAAAAGAGTTCAAAACCAAGTGGATACGGATAGTACTCAGCCAAGTACATGATGGGAAAATGTGGCTAGATGAACTCAAATGGATCACAAAATATGTGATTCATATAGTGACTGGTTATCCCATCACCGAGAAGGAAAAAGACCTAAAGCATCCTTCATCCCCCAAATTGAAAAGTTGACTAAAGCCGAATGGGATGGAAGAGGGTTGAAACTAAATACAATCACCGACCTAGAGATGAAATTTAGTGCATGTGTACTTGGGTACAAGATATTCCAAGCTAGCAGAATGAACAACATAGCATGTGGAGCAGTCGACACTGCATATAAAATTGTGAAGAAGGGACTGCAACTAGACATATCTGAGTTTTTACTAAAGCAACTAGAAGAGAATATGAGAACAATTAGATCAGCCATATCTAACACATTGATTTCATTAAGTCACTAGGAGATAAATTCAAACCTATAATGGATGAATACTTCACATCATTCAAGGATATAATGCAGAAAAGGATGAGAATCCCTGCTCAACTAGTGGACAAATACAAGGATGAGATATGCTTTGCAGTTGACACTGACTCAACACTCATCAAACCTACACAACCAAGAACAACATGGTTTCCATCACTAGAATATGAAATTGACATTGATCAAGCTACAACAACTATTGAAACCCTGCTAAATGAGCTAGTAGATACAACCTTGAAAATATTTGGAACATATGAGGAAGCCAAGTCTAGAATCAAGAATCATTTAGTAGTAAAGAAGATAGATAGGAAGAAGACAAAAATGGTGAACACTCTTCAAAAGAAACTGTTGATAAATGATGAAGACTTAGAACAATCAGTAGATATCACTGAGGATCATTCACCTATCGGTGAAGCTAAAGAGATAAGTGATTCAGAGTCTACTAAATCTAATGCACCACATGTTAAGAAAACAAAGGTTACTCAAGTGATAGTTGCATCAAGAACAAGGAGCAAGACAACAAAAGAGGTAGACTCACCACCCTTGAAGAAAGGAACTATGAAAAATTATATGGAAAGAAAGAATACATCCTTAACTAGGCAATCAACGCTGAAATAGAGAAGGAGATATCTAAGAGGAAGAGAAGATAAGGATGATACAGAAAAGGATGAAAGAGAATAGAGAATATAGGCAGAGAAGGCCAAAATTCCAAAGATAATTGATGAAATTGCATAGTCAATCATCAATACAGGAAGTATAGAAAATAATAAGATTAGACAATGGGTACATTTTTCTAGCAAGGACCAGAATAAATTAGAGAAAGCTATCATTAAAATGATGGTAGAATACAAGTATGTACCTCTAGAATTTGAAATTCATATTCCACAAGAGCTAAATGATAAGATATCAGCCACGTGGACATATGCATTACACATAGAGAAACAAATGAGGGAGAGATCCCTAGTTACATTCATGCCCGAGTCAATAGTTGAAGAAATTGAATCAACAATGCAGGAGCATGCAAAGAATTTTTTGGCTAAGACAAGAGCATACAAAGTACTGCATGACAGGTTAGAAAAGATTGATATAGAAAGCAATAAGGTTTGGACACAAATCTTCAATCCACTTGAGAAGGTACTGGCTCTAACCGAGACATCTCACAATGAGGAGAAGGAGGCCACACTGAGCCCCAAGCATATTTTTATCAATAACACCAAGGATGTCAATCTCATTGATTTGACAATAGGGGCAAGTAAGGCCATGGATGATATACCTCAAATATTGCAATCATTAGGAGAGACACTAGACATCACTATAAAGGATGTCACCTAAGGTGACTCTAATGATAATGTCAAGGATGATGAAGATGTCACTATTGCCACTAAGAAAACAAAGCAAAAGGACACTATTGATGTTGCACAGGAACAAATGCTAGGTAATATGTCATTATTAATACAAGCTATCAATATAATATTTGAAGAAAAAGAGAAAATACCTGAGCCTGATGCAAACATACCAGAGGGAAAAGGTGATGAACATGGGGAGAAGAAAGATACAAATGAGGAGAAGAAAGATGTAAGTGGAGAGGAAAAATTGAGTGATGCCACTGCCAAGAACATCGAAGAGGCAAACAAGGCTGTAGATAAAGACAAGGTCAATGTAGAGACGTCTACTACTGACCAACAAGTTCATACTAAGAAGCATACCAAAGGCACCACACCTCCCAAGAAATCACCAAAATCAACAAATACAGAGAAGGATCTTGCTATAGTCCTTCATTCCCTGCTTCCAGCACCATTCCCAAGAAGAACAAAGCACCAGTAACACTTGATGAGATCATTGACATATCCAACTATGATCCAAGAACACTGGATCTTGAGTCACTAACAAAGTATGGAGAAGTATGCAAAAGGAAGGCAATATAGGAAAAGCTCAAGAAGGAGCACAAAAATTCACAAGTCCTAGATACTAAAAAGGAAATACTATTGCAAATAGTTCCTGACACACAAATTGATCAAGATGCACCAATCCTCGATCAACTAGCAGTTCTGACCAAGGCCATAATATCACAGAATGTAGAAGCCGACAAGGTCATTAAAGAATGTGCAGAAGAGAAGTGTCACTACAAGCTACCCAAGAAAATTAGCCAAGAAGTGGCAGAGAACAAGGTAAAACTTTTTGAGCTAGTAACTAAACTAGAACCAATCATATCAGAAGTAGTTAACTTAGTTCAAAATTTATGCACACTAGAGCAATTGACTATCAAGCATAGTGAAAAGATTGCTAAAATAGATGAGGATCTAAAAGCTAGTGCATAAAGTCTGTCAACCGAGCCAAATGCATTCCAACTAAATTATGAGAAAATTGTAGAATCAAAATGGTTGAGACTTGAAATTCAAAAGGAAGAAAGAAAAATTAGAGATGAAGTAACTAAGCTCCAAGCTATGTTACCACTGAATCTCACATTGCTTCTAGAACACATGACTTCGTCAAAGACTCTAAATGCCACCCCAGAGATGTCAGTCACAAAGAGCATCTATGACATGTACGCTAGAATAAATTTGGAGCACATGACCCTCAAACACCTCAAGGAGAAATTGGACAAGTTGATGGAAGCCATACAAAAATCTCATTCACACATATTTGACAAGTTGTAAGTACTACATCTTTGTCATTAATTTCAAAAAAGGGGGAAAATGTATGTACAATAGGGGGAAAATGTATTTACCAAAAAGGGGAAAATGTTTGTACCAAAGAAGGAAAATGTACCAAGGAAAACATGTACATTCATTGTACTGAGGCATGTACATAGGGGGAGCCATTGAAAAGGTAATCACACTTGTTGTATACACTGTACATATCAGTTTTTGATACTAATGCCAAAGGGGGAGATTGATAATCCTTAAAGGATCAAGAGTTGTCATTAGTATACAAGGAAATAGTTTTAGACTCTTGGTCACAGTGTCCACCGACCGACAGTTTACAGTGTAACCTGAGACAGATAGTTTACAATGTAACCCAAGGAAGACAGTTCACAGTATAAACTGATCATAGTAGATCATAGAGAAAACCAAGCATAGAATGTCTACAGAGTAAACTGAGAAGAATGATTACCAAGACATCACCGAGCACAGTCTACAGAGTATATTGAGCACCAGTCTACTGAGAGATAGTTTTATTCCCGAGAAAAGTGGATCTGAGCTACACATCAGCTAAAGCACTTTAGTCTTTAAATTAGCTTTATTCTTAGCTAGAAAACCATTTCTTGAGGATCAATTGAAGCTTAATTGATGGATTTAATTAGTTTAAGTGATAGTATTCATGTAAACTAGGAGATCAAGGTCAAGTTGTAAACCTTTGATCATTAGAGTTATCAAGAAAAGTGTGAAACCTAATTATGTCATAATCTTGTATATATAGATGTATAATCAATCAAGACATGATGATTGTAGCCACACAAAAGACATATATAGATTAGACAAAGGTTTTCATGCAGAAGAATAGATAAAGATGAATTTAGTTATGAAGAACTAGATTCAAGGCTACTGAGAAAAATAGAGGTATTATTCATCATAATAAGGTGATATTGTTTTTGTGAACTTAATGGATTTGTAATCAGCAATTCAAGATTGAAAGCTATCAGGCCATATATATATTTGTCTACTCTCTAACAATTGTAGCAAACAAAAGAAATCCTTCAAGAAGGTGGCCTTAACAATCTTTATGTAAATATCTTAACCGAGTGCACACATACATTGTGTTGCTAAAATCTCTTAACCGAGTAGACTTAACAAGTCTAACATGTTACTCCTAACAGGGTAAGATCATCATAAATGATCACAACTTGTAGCCTAATTGGCACCTTCCCTTCTGTAGATAGTGAAGCTTTGTAGCTTTCATACCCACCATGGTTTTTACCTTCTAATAGGGTTTTTCTACATTATCAATTCTTGTGTCATGTGTAAATGAGTTTCATGAATGTTTCTATGTTTGTTTACATGCACTTACATTTATGTTATGATATTACATGCATAAAGTAGAAAAGATACAATGGTCGATTAAGAAAGCAATGATTACTAAGGCTTAAAGTATAAAAAATTTTAAGGGTTCTGATTCACCCCTCCCCTCTTAGTACACACCCTTCCATTATTCAACACTTATACTCTCTTTGATCTAATTTGTTGTGAAACTTTTCTTGGTCATTTTCTGAATGTATTATCTCCAAATTATATATGTGCAACTTCTCTTGGTTAATTTTTTAATGTATTGTCCCTAAATTATATATGTTGTGAGCCTTGATGTGATTCCCAATGATTTTTGGTTTTCCTCCTCTTGTTTGCTGGTGATATCAATTTTCTCCTAGTCCTCTCCTTTTCTCTCTATCTTACACGTGTAATTTTGAAAGGAAGGGTTGTCTTCATGGAGAATTTCTTCTTGTCAAACATCTCTTCATAAATAAAGTAGCACTTGCACTCAAGAAGGTGCAAGGGATACACAGATAGGTGTTTGATTTTAAAGCAATAATGGAGCTTTACATAACAAAAGGACGTGTATAAAAGTGTCAGTTACACACATGTATTAGTCTAACTATTGGTTAACTATGTACAAGAATTTATTTTACACTGATACATGTTCGTATACTAACATTTTTATACACTTCCTCTTATTCTATAAAGCTTTATTAATACTTTCAAATAAACATCTATTGGTGTATCCCTTGCACCTCCTTTGGGTGCAAGTGCTAGTTAAATATAATCACTAAAGCATAAATTGATTCAACATTTTTTAAAAGAAATAATAAGATGTAATATGATTCATATCACAGGGAAGAAGATGTAGTTACCAATATATTGCATGTCGCATCCTTTTGCCAAAGATTTTTTCTAATGGATGAATCGATCACTGTTGAAATGTTTAAACAATCATACCTACAAAAAAAATAACATCACTTATGCAATAATGTAACTCTCTTTTCTCTATGACATTCTATGACCTCCAATGACTCGTAGGTTTGTTTACATTCTATGTAACTTGGTTGTAATAACATTTTAGCATCAATTTTTTTCTATAATGCCTTAGTCTTCTTCTATGATTCCTTGGTGTACATCTAAAATATACTTCATATAATCTTCCCGAGATAATGATTTCTTCTTAAGATATCAGATGATATTGTCCACTTTCCCTCTTCTAAATATTAACCTTGAAAGATCTTCAAGGCAATTGATGTTGCACATATATTCCTTCTTTTCTACTTCCTCCTTTATTTGGTCAACAAAAATATTAATGCCATATACAGGCTCACCAACATGAACAATATTTTCCTCTAATAAGATGTTACTACGTTGAATGTTCAATTGCCTTGGTTCATTTTGCAAGTTTTATATGTTTAAGTATTTCAATTTCATATATTATACTAAAACATCATTTCATAACTAACATTTCAAGTTCTATATAACTAGTTCGTAGAAGACTTCCATTGTACTTGCAATATTTGTTTTCTTACATACCCTGAAGTTTTCATAGATAGCCCAATTTTTTTGTCTGTGAAGATAGACCATGTCATATAATATCAACGAATAATAAAACAAGGAGACACTTGCTATATTGTGGTCTAACTTCAAAAGAAAAGGTGATGGAAAATGTTATTGTCCCTCCAAAAATTGTAACGGCTTAAAGACTCAAAGACTTCTAATCAAAATAGACATTGTATGCAGCATGGTCACATTGAAGGGGGAATGATTATCTTCGATTGGTAAGTTGTTCATTATATTTTTTTAACAATTTATATATATATATATAATAAATCACATGATGATGAGATCGTGATCATGGTTTATTTATTCTCATCATTTTCATATAATTTGACCTCCCTAGGGCACATGTTATGGACTAGGATAACCTGGAGAATGTGGATTTCCAAGTGGAGGAACATGGAGGTGTGAATATCAAAGCTGAAGATAATGATCCCATGGAGGAAGATGATCATGCACCAAAAAATACAATTAAAGATGATGGTATTGGCGCAACTGATCATGTGCCAGAAAACACAATTGAAGATGATGGTACTGGCGTAGCTGATCATGATGATCAAGATGACCTTGATGTTTTTCATGATATGCCTCTACTTCAGAAGGCATACGAGCCCATTTATGAAGGCTCCCAAACAACTCTTCCCTCCTTTGTATTGTTGTTGGTGAACTTGAAGGTTGTGAATGGTTTATCCAACATAACTATCTCACGTATGTTAAGGTATGTCATATATGTCATATTTTTCATCTATTCTAGTTGTAATTTTATAGTTAATAAAGGGTGAATCATGTACCATTAATATTTTTTATATTAAAAAATTATATTTTTTTTCGTAGATTGATAGTTGAGTATTTGTTACCACCATCAAACATTCTACCTCGCTCATACCAAGAATTATCTACCATAATTAAAGATATTGGAATGGAGTATCAATCAATATATACATGTCCCAATGATCATATTGTATATCATAAATAACATGAGTTTGCAACAGAATGCCCTGAATGTCATATCAATAGATATCGAATAGATCAAATAACAAAAAGGGTGCCTCACAAGGTTCTTCATTATATTCACATTATTCCACGTCTGCAATGATTATTCAGGTGCACTAGCTTGACACACTTTATGGATTACCATGCATGCAATATAAGTCAAGATGACATTACGTGAATGCCTATAGATGGTTCTACATTTAAGGATATAGAGGAAAACTGGCCACACTTTAAAGAAAAACCTTGTAATCTCAGGCTTTGATTAGCAGGGGATCACGTCAATCCATTTGGAGAGCTGAGATTTGTTGACTTGGTTGGGCCTATTTTTGTTATCAACAATAAAATTCCTCCATGGATGTCAATAAAGAAGGAGAACATAATGTTGGAAATGATTGTTCCAAGTTTTTTTAATTTAATAGTCATCTACATTAAATTATAAATACCATTGTAAAATGGTCATAATAATTATGTAATGTTTTTGTTCATTCAACTAGGTAAGTACCAAGTTAAAGATATGAATCTATATATTGAGCCTCTTATCGATGAGTTGGTGGAGTTATAGAATTATGTGACTATGTATGATGTCTCTAGACCAATAGCACAAAGACAACTTTAATTCCATGCAATGCTTGTATGGCCAATACATGATGCCCCAGGGCTAACACATTTTTGTGGTATGTTATAATGTTAAAATTGTGCATCATAATTATAATTATCAAAATTAACATATTTAATCTAATTATACATGATCTTGTAGGTATTCAAATAAAGGGAAAATTTGCATGTCCTCTTGTGGTCCGAAGATTAAATATCGTCATTCAAAAAATTTATGAAATCAGGTGTTCGATGAGTATATGCACTTCTTCCACAGAAATCATAAATATCAAACTACCAAAAAACATCTTTTCAATGGGAAAGAAGAGACTACATCTGAGTCATGAAGAATGACACCTTTCCTATGGAATTTGGAATATAATAGAATAAATAGTGGAGGTAATGTCATTCCATGTAATGGTTTATGTTTATAATTTATATTTTGATATTAATTTTTGTTTACTGATGATGTAATTAATGATCATGAAGGTCGTCAAGGAATTAATGACCACCTTCTAAAGGGACTAAAAATTTATCCTACACAATTTAGTAGGTTTCCCTACTATGAGAAGCTGTAGATTGTGCATTTGTTTGATGCTATGCATATGGGAAAGAATATAACAGAGACATTATGAAAAATATTGGATGGAAGGCATGACAAAGAAAAAATTGTCAAAATTTGTATTGACATTCAGGATTCCAATCATGCAATGAAAGATGACATTCGATAAAATAGAAATGCAGACCAAATTTATATAAGTTCCCTTCCTTGGTTATTATCGGAGAAACAAATCAGTTCTATAAAAGAAGTCATACAAATAATTTGATTTCCCACAGGATTTGTTGTAAACAAAAATAATCTCATATCAAAGAAAAGTGAATTTGGGTCAAGGATGAAATGCATGATTGGCATACCTTCATTAAGGTAATTCATGTTTTTATGTATTTACTATATATTTGTATTATACATGTACTTTTCATTGTACTATGTTAGAAAATAATGAAAATATCATTTTATAATTTTTGTAGTACATTCTACCTCTATCTCTCCCACACCACTTCGACAATAGTGTCAAGAAAGTTATATATGATCTTGGAAAATACATGAGGTAAGTACTGATATTTGTTTGATTTTCTGTATAGATATTATATTTGGGATGTGTTTTACTTGTTATATAATTTATTGTATATTATTTTGTAAAGTCTCGTTTATATATTATTGTGTCTTGAATCTCTTGTAGGTGGTTTTCATCTAAAGAAATCCATAAAGAAGATATAAAATATTGGAAGAGAAAATTTCCTCATCTTATGTGTGAAATATAAAAGTGTCTACCTTCAAATTTTTTCAATGCATAAGAACACTACCTCATACACCAAGTTGAGGAGATTAAATTGTGTGGACCTATACACACTATGTCAATGTGGATGGTTGAGAAGCACTTGAATATTTTAAAAGATTTTGTTCGACAAAGAGAACATCATGAGGGTTCTATGCTTGAGGTATATATGACATACTAGACTACAGTGTACGTTACTAAATATCTTTTTAAGTTTGCAGCAAAGATCCATGTAGAGTGCATTTGGGATCCCAACCCATTAACAAATTTGAAGGGGATTACTTGATGGGGAAAGGTAGATTAAGGAAAGTGAGAGGAAATTATAAGATGTTTATATTGTATTGTAGTTAATTAATTCTTAATCTTTAATATAATTCAGTTGTAAGTCTATTTATTTGTTGTACTATTGGCTAAGAGTGGGATGCACTACATTTGTATATTGCAAACAATCTTAATTGGATGACGGTATGGATTGAACGATGTCAGCATTCTTTTCGCTCATTAACATGGCAAGGTGTGGCTTCATTGGTTAAATAATCTCATCGTAATGGAGATTCCAATGTTATGCCAATGCAAATCGATTTAGTGAATGGTTTAAGAAATGCAGAGGTACATAAAAATCTATTAATCAGCCATATGTTTATCAACTTGCGATACAATATTTTTTACATGTTTGACATATTGCATGTAATACCCACCCCTTAATTTGCTTTTCAGTTTTAGTTGTCGAACTCTTTTAGGCCTTTTCATGTATGTGTTCGTTATTTATGTTAGTTCTTAGGATATTCATGTATTACTTTTCATTATATTATGGATCCATTTCTAAGTTGTGTTATATCTTGTATTTACATGTGATTTATGTTTATTTCATGATGGTTATGTATATGTTATGATGTCATTTTGATTATGGTTTTCTAACAATACTGACCCTATATCTGTATGCACATGGATAATTTGTATGTTTTACTTTTATGTTTGACATGTTTGGTATGGTATGGGACAAATTCATAGTTACTTTCTTCAGCGAGATCCACAAGATAAACTAGTCTTAATCATTGTCTATTATATTATATGTATGCATATGTTTATCTTTGTGATGATAGGTTTGTAGGTACCAGGCTATGTCTTCCCTGAATTAGCAGGAGTGAGCGTTCCTTATCACAATATCTCAATGGTAAGAGAGGGAAGACAGTATTCAAGCCTAAATCCTATCCTAAACCCTTATTTTGTCCTAGAACTGGACAAGAATCTGATTGACTATCCTGTCTGAATCTGTCGAGTGACATGGATTCGTGAGCATTTCTGTGTGTGCTTGTGTGTCTGTTTCAATTGTTTCAGTTGTTTTACTGATTAGATGGGTTTCAATTGATTTAATGATACTTTTGGCTTGATTTATTTAATAAATATTTATGGTAAATATTAATGTTAATTATTGCACCTTTGATAAGGTTAAACATTGATATATTAAATATATAGTTGTTTAATAATTAAATATTAGTTAAATTTCTACATTTAATTAATTGATTTAATTATTAAGTCTTGATTTAAATAATTGAGATTTAATAAATATTAAATCTAATAATTGTAATTAATTGTGCAAAGTTGAATTATTAAGTGTTTCTTTAAGTTGCATGATTAATTGATTTAACTTAATTGAAATATTCTCATGCATTTTCAGTTATGACTTTGTTTTTATATTATAAAGTTGAGATGTGCATGCTTTAAGTGAAAATTGAAAATAAAGCATTTCTTTTAATTTTTAATTAGATAATTAATATTCCCTTTAGGGTTTCACTTTTTGAAAACCTAATTGTCTGATTTTCTATATCCTTGGATTGAAAGCCATTTTGGAGGTTGTTCAATCAGGGAGAAGGAGAAATCAGGTGATTGGAGATGTGTGGAAAGCTTAGAAGAATTTTTGGATTCTTCATTGCTTTGGATTTGGATTTGTTTTGTCTCATCAGTTACTAAGGTAGGATCTTGATCTTGATAATTCTAGCTTCCAGATTCTTGTCTTCTATACATCTGGAATGCTAGGATCCTTTGTTTGAATCTTCCTTATTTGTTATTATGTGATTTTATTGATTAAAATTAAAGGAATATGTTATTGGTCCAATTCTTTGATTTTTCTTTCATGAATGCATGTCAGATCTGTATTTTGGACATAAGGGTTTCAATTAAAATGGTTTGGTTGCATATGGGAATCGGGGTTTTCATTTGGAATGATTTAGTTTGCAAATATTTCCCTTAAGGTTTCAGATCTGTAGGAAATGTCTTCTTTTGTGAGAATTTGTATTTTTGTCAAAAATGGGTTGAGAGCCTTCAGATCTGTGAATCACTTACCTTGGAGAGAAGAAATTTCACCCTTACCAGGTTCTTGCCCAAACCCTAAATCCAGATCTGCATGGAAACAAAACAATAAGGTTAAATTGCATGCTTGAGAAAAAACTCTTCTTGAAATAAATTAATATTAAATTTAGAATATCTCCCTTGTTTGCATCAAAATCACATGTTTTGAAGAAATCCTCATTTTTACTCCCTTAGAGCTATTTGATAAAACATCTCGCTAATATTGGAAAGGAAACAATTTTATCAATTATAGTTGAAAGGAAAATTATTATTAGTATTGTGAAAAGGGAGAAATTAAATAAAAGGAAGAAAAAAAGTAGGTTGCTGGAAAAATACAGTCTCTACACCAGAAAAAAATTAGAAATTGTATATAGATAAGAAAAGGAATTGTTTTTTTTAATTAAATCCCTTGTTATTTAGATTGGAAGTAATTTAAATTTTTTAAAAAAAAGGATTAAAACTGAAATTTGGTTTTAAAAAAAAAATTAAATTGAAATATTTTTTGAGTGGTGGCGGGGGTCACCACACACCCACCACCATGGGCAGCGCATAGTGCGAGTACCCACTACCAAGGTAGAGGGCCCGCGGGGTCTATGACACCCACTGCCAGTGGAAACTTTAGTGGCGATTATTCGCCATTTGGCGAATGTCGCATGTTGGTGACCTCAGAATTGGTGAATATTTTTGACATATTGGATTGACCCTATCACCCGACATTTATTAATATTGGGTCCAAAGCCTAGGCCCATCGCCCATTGGTTTATTTAATTTTTCCATTTCTTATACATTATCGCCAATGGAATATAAATTTTGGTCCCCATAAATTTAAAATATTTGCCTATAATTTCTAAGCAACCCCAAATCAATGACCTATATTCACCTGGAATTTTACGGATGTGTGTCTCTAACCGACGTAATTTAGCCAACTTTTTTAATCATGCGAAGGTATTGGACGACCCATAATCACCTTAGAAATAACAAAAGACATGTTATAATTACACGGGCTTCGTCAAATATTTGTATACCTAATACCTCCCACCAAATTTTTCAAAGAAGGATTAGTATAAAAACATTCTAATATCTCTATATTTGATCGTAGTGAAGTTTTAGAAGTTTCAGACTATTGAGTGCAACTGTATACTCAATACTGCATTGGCGAGTCGTGACTACATTGCTGTATTATAATTTGAGGCAAAGGTAAGTGATACTTATTTTATGACTGTGATTTTGAGTTCATTTACATTATTTTGAAATAGGTTTGCAAAAATGGGGTTTATTTTCCCTTTCGGCCTGAAAAATACTGCACACCATTGATCTGTGTTCATCCAACGGTCGCTGGCACTGTCACACTATCGCGGGTCCCATTAACTTTTGGCTTGTCATTTGATGTCACTAGAGTCTAGGACATGTGTGAGTGTAACTTAATCATTTTAAATTACAAATTTAGCTTATTAGTTATTACATTTAATAAATGTTATTAAATGTTTAGTTTTACAGTGTAGTCAGATTTAGATTTTAATTCAATTATTTCTATCTTATAATCACACATCGATATGACACATTGGCAAATTAAAAATAGAAACTTGCTCTGGACTGATAAAGAAACTTAATCGTTTTAAAAATTCAGAATCTCAGTCTTCAGATTTAAAAAATGGAAGTACTAATCCATCACTTAAGCATATACTTAAATGTCTAATACACAGGTAAAGCAACTAATTAAAATATTGTAATCATAGAGAAGTCTAAGAATCATTTTTTGTACCCATAAAAAGAAAATTGAAACAAACTTGGAAAAAAAATTATTTTTTTTTTTTCAAAAATTTACATCATACAGTAAAAATAGAAACTAGTAAGAAACCTACTAGGCAACTTCTTATCGGTTAAAGAAAAGTGAAACTTTGCATGTCCATTGTCAAAAAACTAGGGTAACAGGAATGGTAAACTAGGGAATCAAGGATCTTCATCTTTCCTTTCGTCTGAGTAGAATTTTCTAGAGAGGATAATCTCTGAGAATTCGTCAAGCCATGTGTAGTCTGACTCGTCAAATTCATCAAGGTAAAACCATTTATGGAGAAAATCCCTCCCAAGCTGTGCCCATTTCCTGTGTCGTGTTATTTGCTCGTCATTGAGGTTCAACAGAAAGGGTTGTCTAGCCACATTTCTTCCCGGCACCAACAGCTTGTGTATATCTCTTGGCCAAGGGATCCCCACCCCTAATTTTGCAAAAATAGAAACATTGACATCGTCCTTCAAGAATTTCTCTTTAAAAACCTTCCTTAATAGCATCAACATATCCACCTTCTGTCCTTCAAGGTCGAGGAGAGACGCAAAAAATTAGGACATAATGTCTGTGTAAATGTGGTATCTGTCGACATTCTCAAGGAACTCTCAACACGATAACATCAACACAACAAAATTTATAAAAGTGTCGCCACCAACCTCCCTACAAACAGAAGTGAGGATTTCTTCTGAGACATTGCCCAAAAAGGACCTCTGGTCATCTGGGGATGTGCATCTCAAATGGATTGGTGTATCCATCTTTAATTCTCGAAAGCCTAAAGACCTAAAAACCTAAAGCTTAAAATTAGAGGCACAATTTCTATCATCGGCAACTCTGACTCTTAATCTACCAAAAGCAAAATGAATAAGAAAGAAACCATATTCTCTTTAAATAGCCCCGACCCCTTGATTGATAGTAGTGATCACAGATACTTAGCAATTAATATTTATTCTTTCTTTAATCATATTTAATGTAATTTCCATAAATGCATTATGCGTATTATGCATGTGAGATTTAAATCGACTATCCTTAATCTTTCATATCTAAATGTAAATCTTTTGACCCATAAATTTTCTCATAAATGCATGTGTACTATTGATAGTTAAAGATGGCAGTTAAATAATGTCACTGACAAGGCATTTATTTCTTTTCGAGTTACAAGTTACAAGTTGCAGTTGCACTATCCACCATCCACATCAACAAATAACTAGTAGTAATCAACGATCATGGTTACGGTGCACTTTTTAAGGCTTGATACGTGTCATCATTCTGGTGACTTCCTATTGAAGTCAGTTTCCTTCTGAAATTCAGTCTGAAATTAAATTTCAACCATTGATCTAGGATGATCAAATGGTCTCAAATAATACATTTAACAATACCTAATTAGGTTATGTGTCCAATGTGTGATCAATTATATTCGCAACAAATAAAAGCGATATTCACTGCATGTTGCATTAATAACAATGTTACGTGTCATTATTCGGGTGACTTCTTGAAAAATTTTGTTTCCTTCACGAAATTGGGCCGAAATTAAACTTCAGCCATTGATCTAGGATAATAAAATGGTCTCAAATAAGACATTTAATATTAGTTGGTGTTGGCCCACATGACGCATTGACGAGTCCCATCTTTTGAAAATCGCCAAATAAAATATTTATTTTTCCCATAATTAATGATAGATTAGCCAATAAAATAAATATATTTTCAAACGACACATAAAAATAGCCAGTAAAAATATTTTTTTTACCTTCACAAGAAAATAATTTGCCTCATATATTATATATTTCCCCCCACATTAATTTATAATTCGCCACGATTTTATGGAATTTTCATTCGGCAGGGAAAAAATCGCCTATGCCTTTATATTATTTTCCTAATTTGAAAAACTTTTTTGCCATCATCAATAAAATTTTGCCCCTAAATTAATGTACGATTCACCAAGCTTTTACATTTTTTCCAAGGAGGGGGTTTCTTAAAGTTATCCCTGCCCACTGCCCAAAGCAGTGGGCCCGCGGTACCCTCTACGATACTCACTGCAGTGGCAGTGGGGCCCCAGGGGTACCCGCGGTGAGGGATTAAGCCGTGGGGGCCCACGGCTCCCCGGCCCCCCATTGTATGTTATTTGATTATAATTTTATTTTATTTAAATCAATGTTTATTTTATGTTTTAAATAAATTTTATTTTATTTTAATTTTAATTTTAATTAATATTTTTAAAATTTGTTTTTTTTAATTATTATTTTATATTATTTTTTTAAATTATTAGTTAATTAAAGGTTTTATTGGTAATTTTAATCATTATTATTGAGTTTATTTATTATGTTAGTAATTATGTCTTTTTTAAAAATATGGTTTCATTATTGTGATTAAATTATTCACTTTTAAATAAGTGGTTTTATTATATATATGTTTTTGGTAAAATATCAATTATAGTATTAATATTGGAAGAGGGATATTAATACCTATCCTTAAATGTTACATTTGTATTTTCTTACTTGTAATTATAGTTGAATTTTAGTAATATTTAATGGATTAATTTATGTGTTAGATTGTATAAGTTAATCTATAGGTGTATTATTGTGCATTTTCCTTGGAAATTAAATTATAATATGGTTAGTAATTTTGTTGGATAACTAATTTGCATAATGTTTATTATAAATTAGTTATCACTAATTTATTTATTAGTTCTTTCTGAAATGTGTTATTCATGCCATGATGTAATTTTTGGGTGATTATTGAAATGACTTTTGTATTCTTTTCTGTTATGAAATTTTATCATTTTTTTGGTATCTGTTGGGAATAGATGACTTTTAGGATGTAAAACCAGAGGTTTTGGAGTTTCTATTTCATTATGGTGTCTTGCATGTTTTCAGTGCGTGTTCCATATGATGTTATTTTGGTTCAATTATCCTTACCCAACCTGGTTTGTCTGAACTTATATTATGTAATTTTTGAGCTCGTACTATCAGTTGTTATGGTTAATTGAGAACCAGTGTGTTCCTATAAGGGCAGGAAGCAGTTTGAGATTTATGTTATACCTTCATGATTTTGTTATGAGCCTAGGTAGGTTAACTGAGTGTATAGAGGGGAAGTGGCTTGTAATGGGGGTCGGGGCTCTAAGAGGCTACTAGGGTAACTCATTGGCAAGTTACTTAATAAGTGAAAACATGAAACATTAAAGGGGTTTTAAAATTAACTAATAAGATGTTTAAGTCTCTACCCATGCCTTGAGTGTTATTACATGCTAGGATGGGAGTTAGGATCCTTGTTTTCATGAATGGATTACTGATCCACATAGAGTCACTTGGAAGCCAAGGTCCAGGAAGGAATACTTGGGTTACTCAAGGGTAGACTTATGTGATGAAACTTCCTTATATATAGCTTAGGTTATCCTACGTGTGTCGATTACCTCTAGTATTGTGTAGAATTCCTTATTATGATTTAGAGAGCTTCTAGGATCTTCCTATGCATTTATGTATGATGTCTTGTATACCTTTGATGTTTCCTTCATGCTGTATACCCGTGTGAGTGGGCATATTATTATATCCTTAGCACGGTGGTAGTATACCTTTGGTTCCACGAGGTCGGGTGGTAGTGATTCTTATTACCATTGAGATTCGACGGTACTTCTTCATGATTGGATGATCCTTGTTATAGTTCTATCTTCTTATTCTTCTGGAGACTTTCTCAGTTTCATGAGTTGTATATTTGTAACCATATTATATTTTGGTTGACATCCTTTCAAAGGATGTATTGTATTGTTATGTCTTATTGCATACCCTATGACTTGTGCAGTGGATGTCAATTCGATTGTATATCTTGGGTATTAGTTGTATAAGTGGTCTTATTATATGAGATATATATTGGATTTAGTTGATGTATCTTTTATGTTAGTTCTTTATTATTGTTCTTCGTAGATTAGTTTTCTTAAGTAATTTTACATCAAGGAACCCTCGAGAATTGTTATCTTTGTTGAGTTGTACTTATGTGTATGTCATGTATCTCATTATGTTGCTTCTGCATTATTATCATTGTTGTTTGTAAACATTTTTAAAAAAAATCCTATTAACTTAGTGGCATTTTTATGTTTGTTCTCCTAGGTTCCCTGTTGGGGCATTACATTGCAGGTAAAATACCACAAAACTATGTGCTACAATGGTCATAAATTTCACATCAAAAATTTGGATGACACGAATAAAACTTGTGATTCTGGGATAACTGCAGTATTTTAGGTGACTAATATTTCATCTCGAAATGACATACATCTGTATGCACCCTAAAATGGTCGCCTAGACTATGGGCCCACATTCTTCAATTTATCAAATGACGGAATCAATTTATCAATTTCTTGAATCAATGCCTTGCAATATTTTCAATTCAAATCAATTTCCTTGATCAAATCGTAATTAATTCAATTATGTCAATATTTCCTAAGGTTTGATCATTTTATCCATAATATTATTTAATTAAAAGAAAACATCCCTTTTAATTAAATAAAATAATCTCATTTAATTAAAAGAAAACATCTCTTTTAATTAAATAAAATAATCTTATTTAATTAAAAGAAAACATCCATTTTAATGAAATAAAATAATCTTATTTAATTAAAAGGGATAATTAAATAAAATAAACTTATTTAATTAAAGAAAACTTCCCTTTTAATTAAATAAAATAATCTAATTTAAAAGAAAATCCCTCTTTTAATTAAATAAATAAAATCCTCACCTAAATCTCTCTTTGTGATGAAAAAAGGAAATAAAACAAATAAATCAAATAAAAATAAATAAAAATTCCTTTTTTCTCTACACTTTGAATGCACATATTTCTAAGTGGTGGGTTTTTTCCTCTTGCCTCTTTAGGGATTTATCCCAAATTGCTCTTGAGGATGCATTCCTCTCCACACTTTCCTTTATAAGGAGCCCTCTCCTTCTCATTTAGAATCCAGATTTTATGTTATTGTTATGTTGCAGGTTTGGAGAGTGATTTTGGAGGAGAGTTTGAGCACTAGAGCTTGAACATTGCAACTTTTATTTTCTTGTCTTCTTCTCTCATGCATCCATAGCAATCCATTTCGATTACTCTTGCACTTGCATGTTAGATTAGATTCATATTTCATTTCATAGAATAATCTTGCATGCCTATTTCCTTTCATAGATTAGTTTGCTTTCATGCATTGTTATCATATAGAATAGCTTCCATTTTCATTTGCATGCATATTTTATAATCATGGAGACTAGCACTCTTTCTTTTCCTTTTTGAATCTCTTGTTTTATGGTGGACTTGCATAGGCACAAACAAGGTCTAAACTGAGGGCCTCCATTATAAACCCTTGCACTCCATGAATACAGAGCTATGAGTCACCATTTGAGACCTCATTCTTGAGAAATCTTGGATATAATGACTCATAGAATTGTGTCAACATTTTAGCACATATTTTTTGGTGCCCACCATGGGGCATAATATTTAATTTATGGCCTCATTTTAACTTTTGCTTTCAATCCTATTTTCCGTCCACTTTGAGTCGAATCTGACTCCACCATTGCGTCTGGGTCGTTGTTTTGGTGCGAAATGATTATAAACATGCTTATCTTTGCCCAAAATCAAATATGCAGCAAAAAAAAATTTCCAAACAAGCCGTATGACCTATTGCACGGAAATTGAGGTAGATTTTAGATTTTTCTACGTACAGCCCGAGGCAGATTTTTGAAAAAAAAAAGAAACAAATTTTTTTAGTGTGTTAAATTTGATGGCCATCCAACCATCATTCTGCATAGACTCCTGTGACAGCCACGAAACCGTCAATTTTAATCCCACAGTCTGCTAACATTAGCAGGGTTTGAAAAGTCTTTGCCTTCACCATTGAGCTTTTTAGTTTTATTATCTAACTTCAAAGGATCATATCTTGCTCATATTTGATCTAAATTGAGTGCATTTTTTTTTATTTTGGGTAGAATTTCCTAAATATTATTGGGTTTGAGTTATTTTCTAGTTTTGGATTCCAAATTATCAGAAATAGTAAGTTTTGATCACTATACCTGTCTAATCCTTCATTTTGTAGCTTCCGAAGCCTCGTATGGGTTCATACGGTAACCTTTTTGGGTGCTTCTTTTTTTGAAAGTGCGTTATTTTTCATCTAGCTTCTGAATATGCAATCAGATTTATGATTTTATAATTTTTCTAATGCTGACGAGTTTTGGGATTTGTTGTTCTTTGGCTTATCTTGTTGATTACAGCCTAACAGTGGTTTGCAGGACATTGAAAAAGAAGACTACAAAAATAGAATACTAATGAATCATCTTGCAGGTTTCCTTGATTGATAGAATGCTAAAAATTGTGCTTGCATCTTATTTTTATTTTATTAAAATAGGAATGCACATGCAATACTTTTAAAATGAACTTGTATCTAATTTTAGGGATGACAATAATGTCAGCAAACTATGCTCTCACCCTTTTGGGATGATCATAAATCCAAAAACATTATTGTAATTTTATTATTGTGTTTGAAGTGTCTTCTAAGTTTTGTAATCCCAAGGAATTGCATGGACATATCCTCTCCCCTCGCCTTCGCAGATCTTGGGTGAAAGAGAAATCCATACAAACCCTTTAGCGTGGCTACCTCCCAAGAGCTTTAACAGAGCCGATGAGAGTGGATTGCCCAACTGGTAACAGGCTAAATCCAAGCCCTTCCGAACCGGTAAATAAAAAATGTCATTGTGATTAATCTCATAGTGAACAAGTGTTGATTGCATTATACCGAGAAGAAGATCTCCCTTAGTACCCTTGTGGTGCGTTAAAGTCTATAGAACATAACTTATGTAGGCTAGGAGGCCTCCATAATAGAGCTAATCTTCCACAAGTATAACCACCTGAATGGGTGCCTTGACGAAAGAACTTTGTAGTAGTATCCAAAAACACTCTATCTATTGGCGTGGAAGGTCAGAGACCGACTAAGACGTCCCACATTTTCATAGCTCTTAGTAGAGACAACGGTCCCTTGGGAAGTGATTACCCTTGAGATTCGATGCTTGGTGTGCCTGAGAAGTGAGTGCACTATAAGGAGGAGCCCATGCCTCCAAGCTTCTAAGTTGTCCTCTATGAGTAGGTGTGGCTAAACTTTAGTTCAAGTGGGAATTAAATAGATATTGCCTTGGCTTACCTAGGTTGCAGTGTAACTGTTCTTTTTACAACAAACCAATCTTCTTGATGTGTCTTTTATGATTGAAACATCAAACATCAAAGCAAATGTTAAAATTATCAACAACTCAAAATTTGCACTCTTAAGTGTTAAATTGCCAGCTTGCTCAATTTGCTATCTTGTCATTTCCAGTCTTCCTCGGTCGATCTAGGTCAGATTGAGTCACTTACCCCACTGTTAGAAGCCTATTTTCACTTTGGATTCTTGCATTTTGACCTCTTGAACTAGTAATCTTTGATTTCACGAGTGACCTTGCTTGGATTCAGTGAGCTAGAAACCATCCTTGTTGAGAAGATAAACCTTTGGATCCTTTGATAACATGCTTGGAGAGTTTTAGTAATCTCTTGTCCATTCACTTCCATACCAATTAAAATTCATTCAATATAACTTGGGTAAATCATCCTCTAGATCCATATGTGTTAGGGTATTCACCCATTCAGTGGGCACCTTTGTGGCAGGGTTGGTTTACGCCTCTTGCAAAATTCTATCTTATCACCTCTCTTTTGGACAAGTGAGTGCTTTTACTATCCTAGTTTGGTACCAATGTTTCTCAGGGTCATCCTATCACATAGTACCTTTTCTTTCATGCCAATTACAACAAGATCTCAAGTAGATCAATGAAAGTGACCTCAAGTAGTCTTTAACCAATTGCCCTTAGTTCAAACTCACCAAAAATGTAAGGGAAAAGAACCCTTATTTGATCAATCACCCAAGAACAAATCATAAGTTTGGTTTGATTCCAAGAGTAACCTTAGTGAGTTGATTACACCCTTAGCATCTTCTCACTCAGATATGGATATGAGTTACACAATGACTCAATGAGAGAGGGGAGAAATGGATAAACGCCTTGATGACATATTTGAAAAACATAGAGATACCATTTCGTTTGACGGTTCCTCTCATGAAAGTCAACCAGTCTCACCCCTTATCTCAAGTAGATATTTGGATGCACACCAAAGGGCTGAAAGAGGCAAGCCTATCAAGAAGAACAATCACAACATGAAAACCAAGATGATGAACCTTGTGACACTCATGTCAATGCAACATACACCAATGACTTATTTATACATTCAAGACCAAGTTCACCACTCAAAACATCTTCAAGATACACGAGTGAAAGACTTAAGAAAATTGAGCATGAAAAGAAAGCCTTCCTAGATGAACAAGTTGAAAAGGAAGAGAAATTTAGACGCCTAGAGTTGGAGAGACAAACCTTTTTGGAGATAGAAAGGAAATCCTTCTAGGAAGAGAAGGATAGACTCTTGTCTCAACAACTTAATGATCAATTTAACAACATTCGTGTTGGTGGTGGAAATAACTCTCCTCGATCTACCCCTCCTAAGACTCCACAAAGTGGAAGACGTTCAAGAACACCTTCATGATTTCCTAGCCCTAGAGGAAGAAGGGCTTCAAGACATGATCATTATAGGATATGAACACCTCTTAGGAACTCAAGACAACCTTCACAATGTGCTCACCATGGTTCACAATATGGGCGTAGTAGCTAGAGTTTTGATCTCAACTCCCAATACTTCATGAAGATACAACAAGAACCACTCTTCCATAAATATGTGGAGAGATACTTAGAGAAAAACAAACACAAGTTCCTAGAGATTTTAATCAGAAAGGGTGCTAGAGTCCCCTACAACTTTGATGTGGACAAGAATATTAATAAGCAAGGTCCATATCAAGAAGAAGAGATCAAAAAAATTAAGAGTATGATGGAAAAGATGTTGGTACCCAAGAGTTCATTCTCACTTGATTCAATTTGTCCTAATCCTTTTGAAAAAATTATTAGCATGAAATACCTCCCTATAAAGGTTGAGATCCCTCAATATGACAAGTATGATGGGAATGGAGATCCACATGATCACATGCGTCAATTCTATACCACAAATTTTGAGTTCCATCAAGATGACTCATACTTCATGAGATTGTTCCCAAGGAGTCTTAAGGGTCAAGTGATGGAATGGTTCACCAACATGACTCCCCCTGTTAATACTTTCAAAGAGATCGTCCATAGATTTGTCCAAAACTTTTCATACAACCTTTCAAGATCTATCACCATGTTGGACTTTTGCAACTTAAAGAAAAATCAAGGGGAATCCTTTGTTACTTTCTTGCAAAGGTGGAGATGACAATGCTCTTGATACTCTAGGACCATCCCTAAAAATGAGAAGATTGACATCATTGTTAGCAAATTGGTTCCCAAAATGCGGTATGAAGTTAGGAAGGTGGTTTTTTATTCCTTTGACACCATGGTTGAAACCACATGTAGGATTGAGGATGTTTTGAAAGAACAAGGAATTCTGACCAAACATGGAAACAACAAAAACAACAATGGTCAAAATAACAACCCTAACAAGGATAAAGGAAATAACTCACATTGTAATAGGAACAAACAAGTGGTCAATGATGGAGTTGTGGACTCCTCCCAACACAAAGATAAAGTTGTGCTCCACTTGTCTAGTGTTGTTCAAGCCATGAAACTCAATGCATCTAATCAACAAGAGAACAAGACAAGATACCAAGATAGGCCTAAGAAAGAGAGACGTTAGTTTTTAAAACTTGGTGATTCGTATGAGGATGTCTTGAAAACACTCATTTCCAACAACCTTGCGCATCTTCAATATCCCACAAAGAAGTATATACATGATGTTAAGACACATTGGTGGGATGAGAAAGCCTTTTGCAAGCTTCATAATGGCATTGGAAATGATATTGAAAACTATTGGAAACTCAAACATATCATCCAAGATCTCATTGAGAATGGAAAACTTAAGGTAGATGGATTGAACACCAATGCTGATCATATGGCATTCAAAGAACCTTTTCCCAAGTATGAGAAGGGGGAAACCTCTAATACTAATAATGGCAAGGCTGAGATCAATTACACTTACACAGATGCAGATAATGTTGTCAACATGCTTGAAGTTGTAGAAGAGAATGTCAACATGATGAGGGATAAATATCTCTATGGTTATGATCTAGACGTGGACTCTCCTCCTATCTCAAGACTCTCAAAATTGATACTATGGCTTTTTGGATGATATACTTGAGTGTGACTTTAATTCCTTAAAATTAGTTCTATTCATCGTCAAATGGTACAGGCTATGACTGAATCAAAATTATCCTGATAGAACTATTATTGAACATGATAATGGATTTAAAATGGTTAATACAAGGCCCTTTGAGCCAGTTGGAGATGAGCCCTATGTCCTTCCAAGACAACATGAGAAGATATTTTACTTAGAGGTTCCAAATAAACTGGGTTGGTCATTTGTTGTTAGACATGATCCAAGAGGAACCCCGGTAAAGTGTAATGTGACCAAAGAAGAAGATGTCTAAGAAGTATAAGATGTTGTAGATGATGACCATGATTGACAGTTAGTTGATGATGTTCATGGAAAAAATTCTCATGAAGAAGAAGACCTAAATGATGATGTTGTTTGTGGTGACTATGATGATGGTGGTGGTGGTGGTGGTGGTGGTGGTGGTGGTGCTGATGATGATGATGATGATGATGATGATGATGATGGATGAAGAAGAAGATCAATGACATGAATGAAATGTATGAGGTATGTGATATCCTTAGTTTAATATTTCATTGAATAAAAACCTTAATTGAATGAAATATTTACATAGAAATCCTTAATTGAATGAAATATTGACTCGGTATTGTATTTTGTGTTGAAAATAACCATGGAATGCTTATCACCTAAAGGAACAAGATTTTTTATGTTGAAAAGTTTTAAAATTATCAAATGATTTAATTTATTTATTGTTTATCAAATTACTCATATATTTAATGTATTTACTATTTTTCAAATTACAAATGCAACACTTATGATGCTCAATTTTTGGTGTTGATTCATTTACAAATGTTGTTTGATTCTATCACCCTTGGTAGAAATAGGTAATTGACTATAGAGTCAACCCTATTATTGATGATCTTCCACATTATAAATAAAGTAAAGGTAAGGAATGAAATAATATACAATGATTATGATGACTGCATATTGTTCATGTTGTCTATTATGTAATTTTTATCATACATATCATGTAATTTTTAGCTAACACACAATAAATGAATTATATTTGCAAGAACTTGAACAGTATTTACGGGGATCCTGTATAGTCTTATGGATCGACAGGTATAAGTCAATACACCCTATAGAAATATTATATTATTTTCTCTCTTTCTTGATGCAAATCCCTCCTAAATTCCTCTAAGGAACCTAACTCAACCCAAGGGATTCAACATAGACTTGAACCATCTCAAGGAATTAGACTCAACTCAAGGCTTTATGGAATGGTTTGGCTTTTGTTAACCCAAGATAACATACTTTTGAACAAGCTCTCTCACATTGATCATTTTCCTTCAATCCCAATCATGTCCCAACTCTGATCTCTCACAACTTGGTAATACACCAACCAACACATAATGAAATCAACTCCCCTTTCAGGCATACTAGCCCTTGTTTCTTCACCAAATTCCAACTACCAAATCTGATTGCTTATAGGGTCTTCAACTTGTCCTATCCCAACTTGCATCTACTCCCCACATACTCTCCCAGTAACTCACTACTTAGACCCATGAGAGGTCAATGCACATTTCTTGGAATCCCTCTAGACTCCATACCCTAAGTGTAATCCATCATCACTGAACTTTAAATCATCTTCCACTTTCTTATGACTGTCCTTACACAATCCACTTTAGACTCTTGATTTAGACTAACACTCACCCCTTGGATTCCCCCATACACCCAAGAAATAATTAGAACCCTTAATCCTTGATTAAAAAGACCCCACCCTTGACCCGCAGTCAACCCTCTCTTTCTTGTGACAATCTAGTCACTTTCATGGCTTCATAGTATATACTATATGTATAGTCAAAAAATGGAAGCACTTCCATTGTAGACATGTTTAGCCTTCCAAGTAAGTGATTTGGGTTCATGGAAAGTGCCTTGAATGGGTCTTGCAGTTTCAGGAGGTCGGCCTTTGCAAAAAGTATTTCCCGCTTCCGGGTTGGCTATTTCAGGTTCTGAAGCATTGATTCCTAAATTATATTTAATATAGGTCCTCTCCTAGGGGTAAAGGCTTTAATGGGAATTTAATCCTCCTATGTAGGCCTTCTTAGGAGATTGTGCCCTAATTCCATATAAAAGGGAAGCTTTCTCTCTCATTTTCTATAAGAAGCAAGAACCATCATCAAGCATCAAGCACTCCTAATTGAGATCAAGCATTATCAAGTGAAGTTCAAGAAAGCAATCAAGAAATATTTTAAGCAAGCATTCATCCATTCAAGTATCCATTTTCATGAAGGTGATCCATTGGAGGCCATTGAAGGATTGAAGCTACAAGGTGCCCTTTTGTGATCTCTCCATCCACCTTCTTCCAAGCCTATTCCAAATTCAAGAACCCATTCAAGACTTGGTGTTGAAGATCTACAAGAAAGAGATTGAAGGCATCCTACATTCTAGATCCATTGTTGCATATATACTTGTGGGTTGAAGGATTCGAATCTACCACAAGGACTTTTTCAAGCAAGGTGAATCTATGCATTTACTTTATCCATTTCTGCAATTTCAATTACATATATTTGAGGTTAATTCCAAAACCAGGGTTTGACCAAGGCAAACCCCTCCCCCACAACAAACAATCTCCTTTTCCTTGTAGGTACAGGTACAGAATAGTGGATTTGAACCTAGATCTGGATACCCTTTTCGGCAAACTTTCGGGATCCATGAACAAAGTCACTTTCAGATCTGTGTAGGTCAAGGTTGACATTATTGGGTCAGGGTTGACATTTGTGGGTCAAGGTCAACCTTTTTCATAATACAACATTAGAACGGAAAACAATTTCTGGGTTTTGTTCATCTCTGCGTTTCAGTTCGGTATCAGCTGTCAGTTTTTCTAGAAACAGTCTACAGACCTCAAAAAATAGCATTCTTTGATCTACAATATTTCAAGGTTAGTGCATTTCTCCTATCTCTTCAATTAATATCATATATCATTTCTATACATATAATTAACAGAATTTAAGGTATCTCCTTTGTTATTCTCCATTCCAAATAGTTGATTCATTTGTGCATTAACCCTTCTCTTGGGTTGATCAACTTGGATCTCCCATTTGTGCATTTGAGGGTAAAAAAGGAACATATTATCTTCTCCTTAATCACAATTGCAATACTTAATCAATTTAATCCAATTAAGGTTAATACAATCTAGGCAACTCAAAGAATAATAAACACATCTCTATTTCCATCCTCCTTTACATTTTTGTAAGATAGAATATTCAATCTCTTTACATTTTAATACTTAACATCCAATCAACAAACGTAACACACAAACATATATTACATTTTGGTGTACTATATATACTATACATCCATACATATACATATTATTTTATCTTACATTATCATTGCATTCTCCTCTATAACCAACAAGGGGTATTGTACAACATGTCCTCTCTCATCCCCCAACAATGTACAACTTCTTCTCCCTACACCAAATGAATTGATTCCAACGATCAAAGAAAGTTAACTTATTGCTTTAACATCTCCAAACACTAAGATTTCAAGAAAAGCACATTCAAATGGAAAAAAAATGTATATACAGTGACTGTTTTATAGAAAAATTAGAGAAAATGCAGTTTAAACATCATTTTATTGATTCCAAACATCAACCAACCACTTCAAACTACTTTCAAACTCCCTAAGATACCGACTATAATAGTTTAAACTGACTGTCCTCACAATTGGAAAATTACGAAAAAGATTTAAATATTGTCAAGTTGACAACTAAAGATGTAAATTTTAATTTTTCTCATATCTCACTCATTACCAACTATATCTCTCATCTAATGGGCTGTAGGTACCACCAAATAGGTATTTTTCATATCTGTCTTCCTCGAGTGAAGAAAGTATCTCTTTTAGTAGGTCTAAAATAGAGAGATCAACTAGAGGTCAAAAGATTAGAAGAAAATTCAATTAATGCATGGAATTTTTCCTTTCTCAAGGAGGATCAAGTTATTATGATGATGAGATCCAAGGTGACATCGAGGTGCCTTTGAGGTACACACATCTACAGAAACAATGGGTACCCAAAGAACTACCTCTAATAAACACTAACTTTTGTGTTAATGAGAGGATATATTGCATAGCACCATCTTCATTACATGCTTTGGGCCTATTTTCCATGGATGGAAAAAAGGTCAGCTATAAAACATTTGTTGAAATGATGGAGTATGTCGGACCTTGTTACAATTACAAAAATTGGATGTAGATTGTTCAATATACAAAAAGTATGTGTAGGTATGCACTGTCACCAAATTATGTACAATGGAAATATAATGATCAAAGTAAAAGAGTTGCTATGTACATTGACTGAAGGCCAAAAGCAACAGGGAATATTGTAGGTTTCATAAATAGTACATGGCCTGGGTCAACTAATAAGCAACCCAATTGCATATTCGAGGCGTGCGAGGAAAACCGTATATTTTTATGTACAATAAATCATTAAGTGCAGGGGAAGAGCTGGTAATAGATTATAATTTGAACCACATAGATAGAAACAAAGTTACTATCATGGGGGTGGTGAGTACTATATACCATTTAAACCGGTCTCCAATAAAATAGCCCAATATATCATTTTTATTATTAAGTTTTTTTATAACTCTATTGGTTTCATTTTGCTAACATTTTTATATTTAATATTTCTCACAAGGGGGAAGCAATCCATCAGATGGCATAGGTAGGGATACAGATTCTAGCCCTTCTTCTGCATAGGTAAAAGTCATTATAATTGTACAATTTAGATAGAAGAAAAATGTTATATTATTATGTTGTTTTCCTGAGGTTTTTGCACTAATTTTGATAATGTTACTAATATTCTTGTCATAAACGGATGTTTAGAGAAAGGGTAAAGAACCTGCAATACCTCAAGATACAATTACAAAGGTGGACTAGACACTATCATTGTAGGAGGAGTTCACAGCTAACCCAAAACCTGTCAGGGTGATAGTAAAGGCCCTTCAAAGAGTTAATCAAGAAATTTTTTCTCTTGCATTTGTAGTGCCTCAAAGTCCTGAGATACAAGTGAGGATGAAATATTTGTTGGGCATAGAAGGAAACTTGGAAGTAAGCATTAATGAAATCTTCAATTATAACAAAATCTCAATAATGGTTTATATTTTATACTATTATATGTCATAAACTAAAATATGTACATGTTATTACAAAATTATTGGTGTCCTCATCAACCCGCGCCTGAACTTGATCAAGTCATTACAGGTAGTTCAGGTAAAATAATTTACCATTTTATAAATGTATGCAATTATTAATGTGTTTAAAAAAATCAAGATCTTGGAAAAAAAATTCCTTTGGGTTAACATTAGAAAAAACATTCTAAAGTAAATTTTTTGTATTCACTGCTCTTTTTTGGAAAATATTTAATATTTTGTATATTGAATGTATTATTCTTCACGTGTTGTGGATACTCCTGTGCAAACTCCTCCTCCTTCGAGGTCAACGCCTTCTATATTGCATTATGTAATGTCGTCAATGCATAGCATGTAGACATCCACTCCTACACAAGCCAAAGTTGGTAGATCCCTCTTCTTCTCTCTTTTTTTATTTGTTTATTTCTCTTCAATTGTTTTTTCTTGGGGCATTTCATCGTGGATTGATTTTCTACTACAGGAGATGCATTTCATCAGGATCCAACTACTGATGAAAACATAGCATCATTTCCTAGTTCTTCCCATGTTACTAGTACAGGATAGTTGAAGGTCACTTTGGTCTTTAGTGAGGAAGAAATGCTTCCTTTAAAAATACAACAAGTTCCAGGTACTTTAAAATTATTTTTACATTAGTCTGATTGTAATTTACTTATTGATCACTCATTTTTGGACTAATACTTCTATGATTTGTTTGCAAGAAATAACATTTTTTATAAAAATATGAATGAGCTTACATTGCAGATATTTGGGCCCACCATACGTAAAAGGCGGGACATCATATGTGAACTAACCCTATTTGACTATTTTCATTTTATATCATTTCTATAATAGTTTTCCTTTCATCTATTTCTTGAAATATATTAAACGTAGCTTCAGTTCCTTTAAGAATCTAACAAGTTTGTTTTTGCTTAAAAGGTGGAATGACCAAGAAAAAAGATAAAAGATGAGCTCATAGAGCATTTGGTTGAGCTCTTTGGAGATAAAGTATTTGCAAAAGAAAAGGTCCTTGAGAAAGCTGGCCAATATCTCAAGTATCTGAGGGACCAGTGTAGAACACATTTAAAGAATAACCCAAAGTAAAAGTGTCCCCCATGATTCAGGAGATGGAATGGAAGGACCTCATTTTGGATGCAAAGGAGAAATTTGAAGTGAAAAAAAGGAAATATGCCAGCAGACACCAGAAGAAGGTATGTGATACTATTAAGAATGTAATTATCTACTACTTAGTGATCTTTATATTTATATAATCTAAGATATTTCAAACTTTTCATAGACTGATGGACTGATCAAAGGAAACTAAGGCCATACTAGAAAAGCACAGCCAACACAAACTCAGCTCTGGCGGTTGTATGAAACTTGTCGCATGAATTGTAAGTAACAGTAAATCAAATATCAAATTAAAACATTTATAAATTGCAAACAATTTTTTTTAATCTAACAATACAAGCAAAATTAACGATATTAAGAAAAAATGAAGGGATCTGAATTCAATCTGGTGCCGATGAAAGATGACAAAATAATTGTCTTCCAGCATGGCTATGTAGCCATGGATGAATGCCTACGAGATTCTAGTGCATCGGTCACACATGAAAATAGGCCAAATGAAAATTATTTAAAATTGAATACTTGAGCAATAATCTATTAATTTAATGTTAATTTCCAACATAAAATGAATTTTTTTTGTTTTAAATAAGAAAGAAATGATAACAATGTGCATGAAATTGCAATGCAGCCTACTAATCCTGGAACACAACCTGCACATGTTGAAGGTCCTTTTGTGTATCCGAGTGGTGAAGGTATTTATTTGCTATTCTATTTTTTTATGTAATTATTGATACATTTAAACATTTAAATTGAAATTTCTATAACCTTTTTGTTTATATTTTAGAGCATGTAGACTGTGGTGACCAAGTGGAGCATGATCTGGGTAGGTAGCATCAGGAACATGATGCGCCTCCATTAGGTGAAGAGGACCACTATTATTTATGTAAACGAATTTAATTGAAATTGGTGTATTGATTAATGTAATTACACTTCCTATTTCAACTCCAGAGGATTTAGAGGGTGTTCACCTTGTTGTGGTTGAGGCTAGACAATATGATACAGTAGATGATGTTGCTCCATCAGGTAAATAAAATCACTATGTTCTTTTAATTAACGAAATATTTCTAACAATAATAAAAATATTTTTTAAATTTAACCCATATATTTTTATTGCAAAGGACCCCCCTTCGCATCAACGTCCTCGTCATGAGTACAGTGTTGGCACTCTCAAATTTTGGAGAAATTTGGAGTGACCAAGTACAATTTTGTCTAAGGCTCAAAAGTGCACCCTTAAAAGTTTTTCAGGGGCCTACTTTGAGAGCCTATATCATGTAATCCCATGATTTTCATACCAAGTTGCCTTGGAAATGTGTTTTACACATATCAGATAGCATGAGTATCCATTTGTAGCCTTTTACAGTCAATTTTGGTTTATTTACAATGCACCTAGTTTGAGGAGTTTACATGAAACTGAACTGTGCAGTCATCTAAAAATAGTCAAATAGCCTACTTTGAAAGCCTATGCCTCACTCCCAGTTGATTTTCAGGAGATAAGAGTCATTCCCCTACATTATAGGCATGTCAAAGAACCCCCAGATCCATTTTTGAGAACCCCATGATCCCATCTGATCTATTTTCCAAGGCCAATCCATTTGCATTTTATTCAAAATTCATTGGGTGTGCAGTGCAGAAGTTATCAGATGGCCTACTTGGAGAGTTGATAAATATGGTTTGGTTAATAATCAAGATAAACCATTTGTTGTCTCATGTTGGTGGTATGTCAATAAAATCTTATGCACATTTTGAGATCAGTAGGAGTTCATCTGATCAGTTTTCCAAGCTAGATCCAAACGATATTTATTCAAATTTCAATCTGCACAGTACTAATTTTCTCTGAGAGGCCAATTTTGGAGGTTAATATTTTGATTCCGGATGACCGTCATAAAAAATGATTTGACTCCTTATAATTCTTGCATCTAGATGTTTTACCAGGATCACTGGCAAATCCTCAATAGATGGTTTGGTATTTATCCAAGGTCAAATCCTAATGCAGTTTCTACTGATTTCCAGTTTGCACTGTGAGGTGTTTTCCAGGGAGTCAACTTTGCATATTGGTATCTTAATGTTAGATGACTTCCATACTGAGTGAATGGGTTCTCTGAATTCTAGCATGTACATCTGCAACCATGATGAATTTCAGATCTTCAGAGATTGATTTGGTACTTTTAAGAAGTCATTTCCAAAATCAGTTTCTTTTATTTTGACATGTGCAGTTGCAAAAATTAAAAAGTTTCCAACTTTCATGATTAAAATCTCTCTCCACGGGAAGTTTCAAGAAAATATATTTTGCAGGGTGACTGTTTACATAGCAATCTATGAGTTCACCAAGTCTCAAGGTCTCATCTCATTATTTGGTCAGTTTTCTGGGCCAGTTCCAGAGGCCAGTTGTCATTTTGGGATCAGTGTCCAGTAAAGGGTAAGGGATTACAGATGGCATTTGGTCTTCTGTTTGTGCAGGTTGAGATTTCTAGTAATGGCTACAATGATTGCAGTAAATGTCCATAAATCAGTATGGGTGGAAGATTTAATTGAAAATATTTTGGTAGATCTATTCACACCATGTGAAAGCATTGGAAATAATTGCAGTTTTTGGAAAGCTCCATATATGATGCCAAATCCAATAGTTCATCTAACATTCCCTTGTTATTTCATTGTGAAGTATAGAAGTTGAAAATGGAATATTAATAGTTATCAGTTTCTAAAGATGTGGAGTCATAGATAAAGAATGTGGCCTCGTGATTTAATTATCCGCAAGCTATGAAAAAATTGGAGTATTGGAGGGAGCTTCACAAACTTTAAAGTGAATGCAATCAGCTTTTGGATGTCTTTTCCCACATTCTCCCTTCTAGTGAAAAAGTGGAGATTTGGTGCAAAGCTTGGAAGCCTTGCGAATACAGAAATAATGGGAGTCATTTTCACTGTTTCTAGTGCCACATTTTTCTCATAAGGTTGTGTTTTAGTAGTAGTGTACTCTCTGAGCATGTGTAGACAACAATCAAAGCATAATTCCCCAACAAAAGTGCAATGGTGAAAGGCCTAAATTTGGTGTAATGAAAATTCTACAACCTTTTTCACATTTCAAAAAAAGTCAGTACATGGTAATCAAGGAAAGGCTGCACGTTTTCATAAAACAAAGCATGCATGGATAATATGTAGATAGAACTTCTATGTTTGGTGAAGAGGAATCTACTCATGGTAAGTAACATTGGAGGGAGACAGAAAGTTTTGAAACTTTAAAAACTACCAAACCCTTGAAATTGGAAGGTGTTAAAACCAAATTGGCAGGCACATTTGAAGAGGAGACCTTGCACTGGATTTTGTAAGAAAGGGAAGTTAGGAGGCTCTGATTGGGGATGTGTGCCCCATGTGGGCACATAGAGGATCTAGAATCTCATGGTAGAGAAGACCATTCAAAAAAACAAATCAGACTTTTCTTCTCTCTTGACTTCAAAATTGGGCTCCTTATTGAAAACCAAACACCATACAACTGAAAGCAAAGCAACTGTACAAATATACAAATTATTCACAAATGGCCCAAAGGCATAAAACCAAAATCACCACTTGCCCCTATCAAATACTTGATTCTCATTTCCATGGATCAGAAGTAAACTGAAATCACCACTCTCATATGCCTGATCAATCAAGCTGAAATTTCTTATCAATATATTATAGAAAATACCATCAGTACAATCATTATCCCTAAATATTTGGAAATCAACATAATACTACAAATGCTAATCATTTTTTGACATAAAAACATCAAACTCTTGAAAATCAAATATTGGCTGAAAATAAAATAATTCCAATCCTAAATGTCTGCTGGAATCATCAGGCACACATGTGTCATTAGTTTGCATAAAATATGGAAGTTCAATTATAGCAACTATCTTCAAACTAGAATGGCACACATCCAAATAACAACTTGATTGCATATCATCTTGCTAATCACAACTTCCATCAGCATCTTCTAAACATAAGAATGTATCATCAAACAATGGCTCATTAATCACTTGTAAATCTAAGAAAACACATTCAGATTTATCACTCTTTTCAAAAGAAAGGTCAGCATCAAATTATTTCATGACGAATCCACCCAAGTCAAAACTTACATCACCGTACGAGTCTTCATACTCATCATACACAACTTTTGCAAAATTTTCACTTTCATGTGCACCTTGATCTTACACTTCATTTGACTCAAAGGTAGGAAAATAAAAATCAGCATATGTATCATACTTCACACCCATCAACATATCATCTTTATCAAAACATATATCAACTGGGTACTGCAAATTAGAGTTTACATTAGGTGCATACCTTTGAAAATCAGTAGCTAAGAGTTCTAATATTTTTTCACTTCTTAGTGGGCATTGAACTTCATTTTCAACTTCTTTGGTCTCTTGCTCGATGCTGCAAATATTTTCCTCATTGGAAACAAGGACTGCAACTTCTTGACCCATATCATTTCATGCAAAAGAATCGTCACAGCAACTTAGTTCCGCATCATAATCATCCTCGTGTTGTTCATACAAATTCTCTTTAAACAAAGACAAGAAACTGTCATATTATGCTGATAAAAACAAATCCACAAATCCAACGGAAACATCCGCAACTATAGATTAATCCTCAACATATTTATAGTCATCTACTTCACTATCAATATCATAATCGCTATCACCAACATAACTAGATTCAACATCATTATCACAATCAGATTGTGCATCATCTACATAACTAGATTTAGATTTTTCAATCGAATCTATCCATTTGATAGCATGCTTAATACCTTCTTCTCTAAGAGATGCAGACCAACTGACTGATTAAAGAACACAAAGCTCTAGAATCAATACACATTGATCCTTCAAATTCAACATCCACTGGAATATCATCAAAGGCATTAAAAAACCTTTTATAAAACAAATACATTGATTCTTCCTTCCTTCCTCCTATTAGTGTTCTTAAAAACAATATGGCTTCCTTTTCAAGGATTTTATTTAACAATGCAGTATCCCTATCATTTTCTTCAAGATCTGCCATATTATTTACAGATCTAGGAAACACATCTAGATCCACTAAATCTAGAATCTCCATTGAACCATTCTTTTAACAATACATCTCATTATTTCACAAAAATTCTATCCAACTATGCAATCACTGACTTCACACAACAGCAACATACTTCTCATTTTGATGATTGAAATTTAAACCAAGAAGTATGGAAAACTTCAAAACTAGTTTCCTTTCTTTAGTGACTTATTCACCTTATAAGGAACTTTTATTTCACATGAAAACATAAATATTACTTGGATGTAAAATTTCAGTTGATTCTGATTTCTCTTTGACTAGAAACATGGCAGATCTAGAGCCTTCTTTATAGCTCCATCGGGTTCTTTTCACATAGAGTCACCACCTCCTTGCAAAGGAAAAATTTCAAACAGAAAAATCCATTTGACACATATATTTATTTCTGGGTTTTCTCCAACTAGAAAAGCCGCATAATCCTTTTTATACTTGCTGCAATAAAAACACTTCCAAGCTACCCTTACATAGATCAGAAATAAATTTTAGACTCTAAGACCTTAACTCTTTCTTTCAAGACCAGAGATTCTAGGATAGTCTATTTTTATTTAACACTTCATCCCAGTAGAGTCGCCAATTATGTTGGTTCTTTTTCTTGCAACCCTCAATCCTAAAAGATAAAATAGGAACCAGACCTAGGGATCGTTATCTAATTCACAAATTCTGCATCATCGACAAATTAAGGACAAGAAAAGCCAATGTTAACAAGATCCTATGACCTTCTTCACTTCAAATTCCACACATTCAGGAGGGTTTTCCTAATAACATTAATCTGCATATAAAATAAACCTCTTTCTAAACCTCACTATGCACACACACAACTGTGGATAGTTCTCAGACTTGTAGGAAATGGGAATTAAAAACTCTACCAATCTTATGTAGGCTCCCACCTGCATTAAGTGTGCTGAGAACTAGATAACTTATCTTCACATAAATAAACATGAATTTAAAGGGATTTGTAATGATTTGAGATTGCTTCTAAAAATACTTCAAAACCACATAAATGAGTTCCTTTTTCATGGGCTACAGAGTAAAAAAAATAACCATAATACAATACATATGAACAACAAACTCAACCAGTGAGTTTTCAATATGTCAATACCTTGCATTAACAAAACTACTTATATCATCATAAATTTATACTTATGAATCCAATACTTGTATTCAAGTTCACAAATACTTGCTCCCAGAATTTAACCCTTCCCTTGGAAGAGACCGATGAGCAGGTATCCCAATACACATGATAGGTGTGAAGAAAAATTTTCATATCCTTGATATTTCTAACTTGTATGATTCTAAATACCATCACTTAAGACCATTGATGTTCAGGCAAAGAAACTTAGCTCTTTCCTTGAAAGAGATCTATGTTGAAACAAAACAACTGCAAAGAGATTGCAGAGATGAATTGAAGATCCTGAATACATTCAATTCAAATGATCTAAATGCTCAAAACTGGAGACAAAATCCATGACAAAAGCAGTTAACCTGCACTAACTGATCTTACCACTTATTCATAAAAGAAAACTATTACAAAAACACATTACATATGCAACCTATAACACACATTATTTACATGGAATGGAAGAACCACTTTCAGAATTCCAACCCCTGTACCAACCAAGAAGCAAGAATAAGTAGAGAAAGGAAAAACACCAGCATCTATTGGATAATTCCACATGTCCCCTTCTCTTCAATCTATTCTACCTTGTCATCTTTTTCCTCCAACTGAAAAAATCTGATCTGATCAATCATTTCCTTTAAAATCTACAACTGCAAACTACTTCAACCTCATCCCCTAAGCAATGTTTAATTTTCTATTTTGCACAATACTCCTTCCTTTATGCATAGAAGCGACCATATTATGCCACTTTTCACTACCTAACTGGCCCTATGTGACCGCCACGACTACGTGACTAACAACTAGCAGTTATGTCGCACTCACGACACTAACTATCACTACCTCTTAACCATTGTGTCTATGCAACTAACCACCCTTGCACACTCATTGGTTAACTCCTTACCTACTTTCCTGCCTCGCGACTGCACGACTAACCATTCTCGTGCACTCACTGATTAAGTCCTTAACCACCTGTTTGTCTTGCGAGTGCACAACTATGCACCACCTGGCATACCTTGGAATCTATGCACATTCTACCATTCCATTGCCATGTCATCCATGTAGGTCCTACCAAAATTTTTTGTCTTCAACATCACCCACCTACCTGGTATGCATGTTGAGGCACCTCCTATGCATGGGCGTGTTGCCTAGAGCCTACGGGCTCTTTCTTCACAATACCATGCAAGCACTTTACCTTTTAAACCTTGGAAACATCCCTTGCCCTACCAATATGGGACTAAATTTGTGCAAGTTTTAAAGTTTTATTGCTCATGAACGCCCAAAATTTCTTGTTCTCCACATCCAGCCAAGCATTCCACGGCCTAAGTGTGTGCCAATGAGCCTCCGCACTTTACTTTATGTTATGTGCAAGCATTTTTTAACATAAACATTTAAAATACAACTCCCCAACTCCAATGTGGGATATAACCCATCCCTTTTTTACTTAAAAACCTGTGACACTAACTTCTTTCCCATGGCTTTTACACCAGCAAGTCTGCATCTTGTTTGAATGTTTTCCTTTTTACAATCTTTACCAAGTTTAAAATGTAGCATGGAATAGCACCATTCCAAACAAATATGCGTTCATCTCCATTCACCCAAAGCCTATGCATTCTCTTAAATACCAAGCACAACATCTTCCTTCAAACATTGCGCAGTAGGAAATGTTGCATCAGTTGTAGAATTTGGTTTTACCCCTACCAAATTGTATTGGCTTGAAAATTTAAAAGTGTTTTACCTTACACAGGTTCCCTTCTCTATTTTCCAATGCGGGCTTCAATGGAATGTGCAGGCTCCTCTCTATACATTTTGTGGCAGCACCTTCATTCCAAACTCTACACAGCCTTCATTGTTTGAAATATTGCGCAGCATATTCCTCATATCATGCATTCAGCGCAGACCTCTCTCCTCAAACATTATGCAGCATTTTGTTTGGAAAGTTTTTTATAGACTTTTTTTCTTGCAAAAATATTGTGTAGGCCTCTATTTTCTTTGGCTTTGACACCTGCCACTTACAACTTGCATGGATTTTTAAAAAAATTTGAATTTTCCTTCATGCACTGGCCTCTTGGTGTTTGGTTGTGCTGGCTTTGATAGCCTTTGTCTTCAAACATGCTGCGCATACTTGTTCTCTTCACTCTAGTGCAGGTTCCATCTTCAAATGTGCCTGCCAATTTGGTTTTAACACCTGCCAATTTCAATCGTTTGGTAGTTTTTTAAGTTTCAAAACTTTTTGTCTTCCTCCAATGTTACTTACCATGCGTAGATTCCTCTTCACCAAATGTAGTCATTCTATCAACATGTTATCCATTCATGCTTTGTTTTATGAAAATGCACAGGCTTTCATTGATTACCATGCGCTGACTTTTTTTGAAATGTGGCAAAGGTTGTAGAATTTGCATTACACCAGATTTAGGCCTTTCACCATTGCATTTTTGTTGGGGAATTATTCTTTGATTTTTGTATACACATGCTCAGAGAGTACATTGCTGCTAAAACACAGTCTTATAAGAAAAATGTGGCACTAGAAACAGTGAAAAATGACTCCCATTGTTTTTGTATTCGCAAAGCTTCCAAGCTTCGCACCAAATCTCCATTTTTCCACTAGAAGGGAGAATGCGGGAAAACACATCCAAAAGATGGTTGCATTGAATTTAAAGTATGTGAAGCTCCTTCCAACACTCCAATTTGTGTATAGCCTATGGATAATTAAATCATGAGGCCACATTCTTTGTCTATGACTCCACATCTTTAGAAACTGATAACTATTAATATTCCATTTTCAATTTCTATACTTCACAATGAAATAATAGGGGAATGTTAGATGAACTATTGGATTTGGCATCATATATGGAGCTTTCCAAAAACTACAGTTATTTCCAATGCTTTCACATGCTGTGAATAGATCTACCAAAACATTTTCAATTAAATCTTCCACCCATACTGATTTCTGGACATTTACTACAATCATTGTCGCCATTACTAGAAATATCAACCTGCACAAATAGAAGACCAAATGCCATTTGCAATCCCTTAACCTTTACTAGACACCGATCCCAAAATGACAACTGACCTCTGGAACTGGCCCAAAAAACTTACCAAATAATGAGATGAGACCTTGAGACTTGGTGAGCTCATAGATTGCTATGTCAACAATCGCCCTACAAAATATCTTTTCTTAACACTTCCTGTGGAGAGAGATTTAATCATGAAAGTTGGCAACTTTTTAATTTCTGCAACTACACATGATCAAATTAATTTCCAACTATAGGAAACCCGTGACTAAAAAAATGAAAACTCTTCAATTTAAATTATGGATACATTACATAAGGTGTTTGATGGGAACAGACAATCTCATTCCTTTTACATTCTTTCAACCAAAACTTGGTTGTATCCAAACACGTGACTGTTCACCATTTCTACAAAACCATGGTGACAATCAGAGGTGTGACTGACTCAACTTTAGAATCTCCCCACTAACCACTTTTGACTTCCTCTTATTCTTCCTCTTCTCTTGTTCGATCATCCTAAGGATTTTATAAGTAATCCAGACAGTTATGCAGTTATAACTACCTTTGGAGGACTGACCAACTGTTGTCAATTACCGGTAACTACCTTGCTTGTGTCGACTGGTAACTATTTTTTTTGACCCGCAACTGCCTTGTTTCAACCTGGAATACCTTGTGCTGACTTAAACAAAACCTATTTTTCTAAGCCTATTACATCTTTTTGGCATTTTTAGTGCCTCTCATTACATTTTGGTGGCTCTAATGGCCAAGTTACATGGATTAATAGACCTTATACAAATAGAATGGATTATTACATGACCTTATACTTCTTGGATCAAATGCTCCTGCACCATACTACCGACCTTGAAAATTTTCCAAGTCTCTTGGAAATGTGAATGTAAAAACTTGCAAAAATTTGGACTGCAAACTACATCTTCAACTTTGTCTTCATCTATGTCTTTTCCTTCTCAATTTCATCTTCTGCATGATACCTTTAGTGTACCATGTCTTCAAAACAAGACTCACATCAATGGAATTTTTAGTTTCTTCCTTCAAGGTACTTGTCCAGACTCAAGTTCACTCCTTCATGCTGCTACACAACCAACAACTTTGTCGTGCCCAGGAGTCCTTTCCTTGCCTCTATCCCTAGGTCTTTTGGTGACATAATGGACCATCTCCTCTATCCTTGGATCATCTCCTATGATCCTCTTGTTAGACCTCCATGTCCACCCATTTGCAGTGAGTGAACATTTACCTGCAACCATAAAACTTCAACAACAAGAATCAACTTACCAATTCTCTTTCTCAGCCCAGATGTTTCGTTGAGCTCTGATACCACTTGATGTAGAGGCTTCTATGGCAGGTTTATTTTTCCCAAAGACACACACTAATTTCCTTTTAAGGATGGGGATCTACATGAAAGACTCTTCACCTTAAGACAAATCCTTCGAACAATTCATTTCAGACACATAAACCAAAACTAGTTTACTCAGCATTTTACTATCACTTGGCCTATACTAGTTTACTTGGTCAACACTGGATAGCTCGGCAATCACTGGCACTTAGAACTAAATGTAACTCGGATAATTGCCCTTTTACTGATGTTCTAAAAAAAATGTCTTAACTCCCAAATTCAACACAATTCTTATTTTGTTAGGAGCGTATTCAAAATAAAGATTAATCCATTCAATTAAAATTATGAATAGGTTCTGACTTCATTCAAACCCAAAGATCAAAATTAATTTCCAACTAAAGGAAACCCGTGACTAAAAAAATGAAAAATCTTCAATATAAAGTATGGATACATTATATAATGTGTTTGATGGGAACAGACAATCACATTCCTTTTACATTCTTTCAACCAAAACTTGGTTGTATCCAAACACGTGATTGTTCACCATTTCTGTAGAACCATGGTGACATTCAGAGGTGCGACTAACTCAACTTTAGAATCTCCTCCAAATATCCACAATCAACTCCCTCTTATTCTTCCTCTTCTCCTGTTGGATCATTCTCGGGATTTTATAATAAATCCAGACAGTTATGCAGTTATAACTACCTCTCAGGGAACAACCAAGTGATGTCGGTTACTGGTAACTTCCTTGCTTGTGCCGACCGGTAACTGTTTGTGCCAACCTACAGTTTTTGACCTGGCATACCTTGTGTCGACTTAAACAAAACCTATGTTTCTAACACTATTACATCTTTTTGGCATTTTTACTGCCTCTCATTACATTTTGGTGGCTCTAATGGCCAAATTACATGGATTAACTGAACTTATACAAACAAAATGGATCGTTACATGACCTTAGACTTCTTGAATCAAGTGCTCCTGCACCACTTCTCCTTTTGAATCAAACTTTCCTTCTCTATAATATCTTAGAATATAGCATTGGATCCCAAAAAATTTAAATTAACTAACATTAGGTTTGTGATCATACCAGATTTCATAAGGTGTCTTATTGGTAACTTTCTTCATTTGTACTTGGTTCAATGTATAAACAGTAGTACTCACAGCTTCCCTCTAGAAGTTTTGTGAAAATCCTTTTTCAATCATCAGAGTCCTAGAAGAATCAATAATAGATCTATTTCTTCTCTCAGAAATCTCATTCTATTGTGGTGTCCCTGGTGCTGACAGTTGTCTCTTAATTTCATTCTTATTACAAAACAATGTAAAATCATCAAAAGTAAACTCACCTCCTCTGTCGGATCTCAGACATTTCAACTATCTTCCAGTTTCTTTTTATACTCGGGCCTTATACCACTTAAATATTTGAAATGCATCAGATTTTTCTTTTAAAAATATTACATACATCATTCTAGAATAATCATCCACAACTAAAATAAAATATATGTCTCCATAATAACTTTGAGTCCTCATGGGTCCACTTAAATTAGTATGAACTAAACCCAAAATTCCTTATGTAACATAAGTCTTTCTTGCAAAAATAGATTTAGTCATCTTACCCATCTGACATTCTTTACACATAGTATTCTCTAGTTTTTCAAGTATTGGCAGTCCTCTTACTCTACTCTTCTTACTCACTTTGATTAAGTTGTCACAATTAACATGAAAAATCCTTTGTTTCATAACCAAACATCTTCAACTTTAGCAAATAGGCAACTCTTCATAGAAGTATCAAGATAAAATAAATTACCTTTAAATTGTTCTTCATTAGCAATCAGATTGCTCTTCTCATCAATTACTTTCACCCTTCCATTTGAAAATTTCATTTGATGACCTGTATTGATTAGCTATGCAAAACACAATAGATTATAATTTAATCCTTCAACCCAATAAACACCATCACATCCTGTGTTATTCAATAGAATTATAGATCCTTTTCCTTTCACAGGATATAGAGCATCATTACCAAATCTAACATAACCTCCATCGTGCTTTTCCAAGGAAATAAACTAAAGTGTGTCACCAGTCATGTGATGTGAAAAATCACTATCTATAATCCATCTTTCATTCTTGATTACTTGTGATATTAGGGCTCTAAGTTCTTCTTCATCAGAATCATCTTTTATAGCAATATAAACAACTTCTTTTTCATCACTACCATCAAAAGAGTCATCATCACTTAGTCCTTCATTAGCAAATATGACAAGATTTCTTACCTTTGTTTTTGTAGTCTCTGTATCTCCTAAATCTATTTTCTCTTTTGTCCTTATCACTGTTATCTTTGTTTTCTTCCTTATCTTTGTCTGGACAGTTATATGCAAAGTGACCAATTTTATGACAATTAAAACATTTCAAGGGTAACTTACCTTGGTATTTTCCTTTGCCTCTTTGTAGAATTATAGCCAACAAAGCTTCAAATTCTCTTTCATTCTCATCACATTCAGTAAACAACTCTTCAAGACATTGAGGGAAACTATAAAATTTCTCACTAGCACTACTCAAATATCCATCTCTAGCAGCAGCTTCCCTAGCTTTTCCAATCTTTAAAGTAGACTTAAATGCAGATTCAATCTTAGAAGTAGCAGGCATAGTATTGTAAAAATCATTTACCTCAAATGTAGTTAAATTACAAATAGTAGTATCCACTAAAAATTTCATCTCGGGTATAGATCTTATCTCTTGTATAGTAGATACATGAATAGCATAACTCTATAGCAGAATTTTCAACATTTTTCTTGTAAAATCATCCTTTGTTATGATACCACTAGCTCCTCTGATAGAATTAACAATCTCCTTAAGTCTTGTACTATACTGTATTATGTTCTCTCCTTCCTTCATCCTCATAGTGTCAAATTTTCCTCTCAAGCTTTCTACCTTAGCCTTCTGAACATGTTGATCTCCACCATAGGTCAAAATAAGATTATCCCATGTTTGTTTCAAATTTTTGCAGCCATATTCTTGGTCGGTAAGTGTAGATGCAATCTCAATCATAACTTTTGTGTGTTCCTATTTCTATCTTTTCTCACTGGTACTCATAGGTATGGTGGTTGGTGCTACATATTCATTATCAATAAAATGAATTCCATATTCTCCTACTCCAGACACATGCAATTACCTCATTCTAATATTAAATGTAGAGAAATTATCCCTATTCATCTTTGGTGCTTCCCTCTTATACATCTTTAGATCTTGACTCAAGTCTTTTGAAACTTAACACTGTAGATTAACTTAGCTTTGATACCAATTGTTGGTCCCACTGAGAGGAGGGTGAGTCAGACAAATCAAAACTTAAACACTTAAAATTGAACTCATTGATTCACTCAATAATACTGAATACAGTAAATAACCAATTCACCAAATAACTTCAATAACATAAGCAGCAATACATTTCATATATGTAAATCAATCATTAAAACTTAGCAACATCAGATTAACTCATATAACTCTGGATTTAACTCATTGACAGAGGATTTAATGAGGAAATCCAATTTTGGAAAAACCTCTATGGGAATTGTAGCCCACAATAAAAATTGTACCCTTTTGAAGTAATATTGTTTAAGAACTTATCCTCTTAAAGATTACAAACATATTTGCTAAATGTGACCCTATTAGGGGATTTACCTCAAATCTGTTAAGATATTCACCCTGTTAGGAGTGGCCTTGTTAGATTTTTTTAAACACTCTTTTGGAATGTCACCTAAGTCTAGGTTTTACATATAGGACTGTCAAATCCACTCAGTTAAGAGATTTCTCTATTAAAAATATTAATACGCAACAATAAACTTTGATCTGTAAATATAGAAACTAACTTTTCTTGTGTCAGATCCATTTTTTCTCAATTGAATACTGGCATCACATGCACCATTGATCTCTTTCTCAAATTGTAGATTCTTCAATCTCTTTTTCTCTGTTCTACACAATAAATGTTGTTCTTTAGCCTTTTCTTCTTCTCTGTTCAATTCACCAGCCGCATTCACTTTGTGTATTTCTCATTCTTTATATAGACATACTTTTTCCTCTTAATCTCATTAATTTGATTTTTCTTCATTTGCGCTCAATCGTTTGATCATCTTCTTCATATTTCACAACTCGGTAAACCATTTCACTTTTACCTCAGAACTTTTACTTTTCTTGGAACTCTCATAATTATGTTTAACTGCTTGATCTTTGCCTTAGATATTCTCATTAAATTTTACCATCCATAGATCTTGTAAAAAACTTCATTTAATTCATTTCCTCATCCAAATCATCATTGCTTTGTACTAAATTCAATTTTATCATCATTTAATATCTATATATTGTACTTGGTAAAACTTGCTTTGCAACTCAGTAATTGACTTCATTCACTTCTTGGTGTCTATCTCATTTTTGGTGCTCAGTTCTTGATAACTGTGACCGACTCACATAATATTCTACTAACTGACCCAGTCTAGCTTGGTAAAGTAACTCTTTTAGTCATAACTTAATTCATTGCAGTTCCTGACCTAATCAATCAAATGTACCAATTTGATAACAGCAAATATATAGTAGAAAAAAACTACATCATCATTATGTCATCATTGTCTAATCTATATTCATCACTGATGGGGAGGACACCTTACTATCCTGGATTCCTACTCTCTTCTAGGAATCTTACCTTGGACCCTATTCACTTCAGGATCCTCTAGACTCACACTTGAGTCTCTTATGGTTACTCTCAGACCCTAACCAGAGGGACTTCTACACTCCCTCTCTCCTAGGTTTCCTACCCACCGAAAAGCTTCAACCTCTAACTTATCTTGCTCTTCATGACTGAATAAAGTCAGTCATGCATCTCTCTTCTTCTATCTCCCTCTCCTACAAGTTCTCTAGCTGGACCATCTAGCTCACCTAGGACTTGTTTACCATTCTGACTAGCCTCTCCTCCAACACAAACACTGAAATAGAAATAAAATACATGGGGGATGCTTCTTGATAGTCACACTCCATAAGATGGATTATCAGAGTCAAAAAGCATCCATGATACTCTACTGAATTCAAAATCCTGCTCTAAAGAAGTGTGCACACAAAACAAAGAATACACAGAACACAGGAAACTATCTCTTTATTGAAAGCTTGAAAATTACAATGTAAATGTAAATGCTCTATGCTAGTCTGCTCTAACTCAAATTTCTCCAACCTCCTTTATAGAGTTCTTTCCTCCATTTTATACTCGACCTATTCTTGATTGTAACCATTTTTAGGTTACCGAGCCGCCTGAAGATTCTTAACTGCCTCGGCTCTTCATCTTCTTTCTGTAACTGTCATCATTCTCATCTCTGCATGGATGTCGACATGGATCTCCTTTTTTTTCAACTCTTTCTCAGCTCGGTCAGACACTTGCATTGTTTTCGAATGCTAATCGTATAGTCGTGAGTTAAAATCACTATGTATGTTTTGATCTATGACCTTGCAATTCTTGGCTCATCGCGCACTCGCAACCCTTATACCTGAGATGTTGATTCCCTTGCGACTGAGCGATGAGCACTCATGCACTCGCACTTCTTGTTACCAAGCTGACATTCACTCTGTGACTGAGTGATACAATGCTCGTCGCACTCTCGCACCTCTAATTGACAAGCTACCAGTTCATCTGCAACTCTGTGATGCGTTGTAGTCGCGCGCTTGCAACACTTCTACCCGAGTTGTCTTTTGTTTTGCGACTGTGCGATGAATTACAGTTGCGTCCTCGCAGCTATTTTTCATTGACCGCCAATTACCTTGCGACTGTGCGATGCCTCTCATCACGTTGTCGCAGTCGTCTCCCACTAACTACCAAATTCCTTCTGACTTTGCGATGAGCTGTTGTCACGTAATCACAACTGTTTCATATTGACCGCCCATCAACTCGCGACTGGGTGATATATTAACGTTGCGTTCTTGCACCGGTTGCAACTTGACTGTCAATCCACCTCGCGACTGTGTGATGAGCTCTCGTCACTCACTCACACACTTATTGACTTAACCGCTGATCAGCTCGCGAGTTTGTGATTCACTATTTTCTGTTGACCGCTGAGCATCTGTGACTTTGTGACAAAAGATAAGAACTGTTAAGGTTTTGGAGAATAACAGAAACTGCCAGTCAACCAAACTTCATCGTTCACCGTGATCTGCTCTCAGACCACCATTGCTAAACTGCTAGGGTTTTGGAGCTAAAACCCTAGGGTGCTCTGCACCATACTCCCCCCCTCTGAGAAGGAAGAGTTAGGTTGAATTAGTCAGCAACAATGCCAAACTAATTCCTTGTTTTCTGCAAGTTTCTTCATCCATCCATGTCGCTTCTGCTTCTGGTAACCCTAACCATTTTACAAGGTACTCTCTGTATACCCTACGTCGAGTAGTCTTCTAAACTCGTGAATCCAAGATTTTCTCTGCCTGTAACTTGGACTTAGTCTTCACCTGTATCTCTTGAACATCTTTTCCTATTTACATCTGCTGAGTATTCTCAGGTATCACTGGTCCTCTGTATGGAACAAGATCCTGCACATTAAAAATAGGTGATATATCCAAATTGTTAGGTAAATCAATTTTATAGGCATTCTGCCCATACTTCTCC
>MU226565.1:1793317-1841473 GCA_018584345.1 Thuja plicata
GTGCTTCAGTCACTCCTTCACAATCAAAATGATTCTCCATTCCTTCAATCCATTCCATTACCAGTTCAGAATCCATTTTTCCAGCAAGTACTGGTACTCCATCCAATGCCTTTCCACCTAGAGCCTTAATAGCCTTCAAGAATGGTTCTTCTGGCATAGGAGGGTCTGGTTCTAGTATGACATCCTCCTCTGCAACAGCTTTTCCTTTATTTGAGCTCTCTGCTTCTCCAGTGACTTTATCAGCAATATCCTCTAGTTGTTTTCTCATTACCTCTAGAGTTTCTTCAAGAAGTCTATTTCTCTCCTTCTGTTCATTAACCTCTTTAGCCAACTCTACATTTGTCACCATGGCTGATTCTCCTACTGATTCCTCAGTACTTTAAAACATTTACAAATTTCAAACCCAAATCTTTAACTGGGCTCTGATACCAATCTGATGGGGAGGACACCTTACTATCCTGGATTCCTACTCTCTTCTAGGAATCTTACCTTGGACCCTATTCACTTCAGGATCCTCTAGACTCACACTTGAGTCTCTTAGGGTTACTCTCAGACCCTAACTAGAGGGACTTCTACACTCCCTCTCTCCTAGGTTTCCTACCCACCGAAAAGCTTCAACCTCTACCTTATCTTTCTCTTCATGACTGAATAAAGTCAGTCATGCATCTCTCTTCTTCTATCTCCCTCTCCTACAAGTTCTCTAGCCGAACCATCTAGCTCGCCTAGGACTTGTTTACCATTCTGACTAGCCTCTCCTCCAACACAAACACTAAAACAGAAATAAAATACATGGGGGATGCTTCTTGACAGTCACACTCCATAAGATGGATTATCAGAGTCAAAAAGCATCCATGATACTCTACTGAATTCAAAATCCTACTCTACAGAAGTCTGCACACAAAACAAAGAATACACTGAACACAGGAAACTATCTCTTTATTGAAAGCTTGAAAATTACAATGTAAATGTAAATGCTCTATGCTAGTCTGCTCTAACTCGAATTTCTCCAACCTCCTTTACAGGGTTCTTTCCTCCATTTTATACTCGACTTGTTCTTGATTGTAACCGTTTTTAGGTTACTGAGCTGCCTGAAGATTCTTAACTACCTCGGCTCTTCATCTTCTTTCTGTAACTGTCATCATTCTCATCTCTGCATGGCTGTCGAAGTGGATCTCCTTTTCTTCCGTGGCATTCTCTTTCATCTTTTTCGTATCTGACTTTTCAACTCTTTCTCAGCTCGGTCAAACACTTGCACTATTTTTGAATGCTAATCGCATAGTTGCGAGTTAAAATCACTATGTATGTTTTGATCTGCGACCTTGCGATTCTTGGCTCGTCGCACACTCGCAACCCTTATACCTGAGCTGTCGATTCCCTTGTGACTGAGCGATGAGCACTCGTCGCACGCTCGCACTGCTTGTTACCGAGTTGACATTTACTCTGCGACTGAGTGATACAATGCTCGTCGCGCTCTCGCACCTCTAATTGACGAGCTGTCGATTCATCTGCGACTCTGCGATGCGTTGTAGTCGCGCGCTCGCAACACTTCTACCTGAGCTATCTTTTGTTCTGCGACTGTGCGATGCATTACAGTCATGTCCTCACAGCTATTTTTCATTGACCGCCAGTTACCTTACGACTGTGCGATGCCTCTCGTTGCATTGTTGCAGCCGTCTCCCACTAACTGCCAAATTCCTTCTGACTTTGCGATGAGCTGTTGTCACATAATCGCAACTGTTTCATATTGACCTCCCATCAACTCGTGACTGGGCGATATATTAAAGTCGCATTCTCGCACCGGTTGCAACTTGATTGCCAATCCACCTCGCGACTGTGTGATAAGCTCTCGTCGCTCACTCGCACACTTATTGACTTAACCGCTGATCAGCCGTGAGTTTGTGATTCACTATTTTCTGTTGACTGCTGAGCATCTGCGACTTTGCGATAAAAGCTAAGAACTGTTAAGGTTTTGGAGAATAACAGAAACTGCCAGTCAACCAAACTTTGTCGTTCACCGTGATCTGCTCCCGGACCACCATTGCTAAACTGCTAGGGTTTTGGAGCTAAAACCCTAGGGTGCTCTGCACCAGTCACCCATTTAGCTTCTCCTCTTAAAATATGGTAACATAGTAAAACTCAATTAATCAATTGCTTGACATCAATGACAAAACAATAACTGATCTAACCATTTCTACAATCATGATACTCAGTATCACTCGGTCTTCATCATCTCCATCAAATATTCATCAGTTTATCAACAGTTGGCCCTATTAAGTAGAGAATATTAAACTATTCTCAAAAAAAATAGAAGATCAAACTTGTTTCAGGGACAACTGGTGAATGATATAGCCCATCAAAGCTTGCTAAGAGTATGAATAATGGTCCTCATAAACCTTGGTAAAATCCAATCAAATATCTCTAAGAGTGTGAAGACTAGTCCTTGACCCTTCCAAGACACTCTTTAGTTCTCCAACTTATTGTCACTCACATGGACTTGCCCACTCTCAAGACCTATTAATGGTCAATCCATAACTAGTCCACTATGCTCCAAAACCTTAATATAATCCACCCCATGACTGATCTGATGCAGAGCCCTCCTATAATCCTCTAAGGAACCTAACTCAACCAAAGGGATTCACCAAAGATTGGAACCCTCTTAAGGAATTAGACTCAACTCAAGGCTTTATAGAAAGGTCTGACTTAAGGTAACCCAACATAATGTACTTTTGAACAAGCTCTCTTTACATTGAACTCTATCCTTCACTCCCAATCATACTAAAACTATGCCTTCTCACCACTTGGTAATCCACTATCCCACACATCATGAGATCAATATTCTCTTCAAGTCATACTAGTCCTTGATTCTTTACCCAAGTCCAACTGCCCAATCTAATGGCTTCTAGGGTCTTCAAGCTACCCTATCCAACTTACATCCACTCTCCATAAAATTTTCCTTGTCTCTGATTGGATCCACTCACCTAGCGCGTTCGCTATGGGGGGCCAAAATGCATCCATTCAAAAACACAAATTAGAAAACACAGTGTTGCAGGGTGTTGAAAAACACAACATTATTTACTAAGCAGCACTATGTGTTTTCTAATAGTGTTGTATATTTTTGCACCTCGTAGAACTGTGTTATCTAAAAATGTTAGTCAGCGCGCTATGTTTGAATGCATGTATTTTTGCCCCTCCATAGCCAGGGCCCTCACCTAGACCCACAACCAAATGCAATGCATCCTCATTGAATTTTCATGCTTCAACACTATTCCACTTTCCTATGACTGTCCACATACATAACCCCACTAGACTCTTCAATTGAGACTTTCACTCACTCTTTGGACTCCCCTACATCCAAGAACCTATGAGAAAAATTACTCCTCTGTTAAGGAGACTATACCCCTTGACCCTCCTTGGTCTTGAAAACAATTTCCAATGTCTTTTCCTAAAGGATAGTGACCCTACAACTTATGACTCCACACTTGGGACAGTCATCTAAACCATTCCCCCCAAGCCTTGTGTCCTTGTTCTCTCATCAACAAGACACCCTAACATCCTTCTAGACCCTATCCATACACTTTCTCATCTACTACATCCATTAATAATTCTCTCATAGACACAATTAATAATTCTTAAACCAAATACATCTGCAAGAGCATTCAAATTACTAAAGGAATCCAATGTTTAATAATTTTCCATCGGTACAAATTGAAGTAATGAAGTAATCAATAACCAAACCCTTACAAAGGAGGGTTTTGAAACAAATTTAAAAGAATTTCAAAAATCTTTTACCATTGATCACAGTAAGACTTCTAACATTGTTCCAAATGAACCTAATCCATTATATATATTTTTCTGATTTGTAACAGGATTTTGATTTCACTAAACAATCTATTTTTATTTAATAATTTTGGCTATAATGTATTTAGCTTCAACTGTTTTAAATAATAATCTTTTTTCTTTGAGTCCTTGTTGATAGGAATTAGTACAGAGGGACCAAGAAGGATAGTTGGAGGAAACTTTTCTTTCAAAGGTCAATGCGCAACTAGGACAAATGAGTTAATTAATGGAATCATTTTTTAAACATAAAATTTCTTTTCTAAATATTATTGCACAGTTTTATGGTTACCTTTTAATTCATTTCACAAACATATTTTTATCATAAACTATTGAAGAATAGATTCGATTGTCAGATAATCTACCATTAAAAGTTGATTTTTTATAAATATTAATAGGAAATGACAATGTTTATATTCTAGAATTTGATGACTGATTTTTACATTTGAGTTATTTGATCACTTAAACTATTTAACACATCAAATTGTAGCCCTTCTATTACGAAGTGCAAGTGATTTTTATTTTCCCTTTCAAAATTATCTTTCTTATTATTTTATTTAAACCATAATTCATTCCTTCACATTTATTTATATTGATACAAAAAAATTCCAATAAGAAAATGTATACCAAGATTTGGGCTAAATTAAACCATCCCATTTTGAAACAAGTATATAGCAAGTTGAAAATTCAGGAGTAGAAAAAATAGTCCATGTTAAAGTAGGATCAAATTTTGACCTTGCATGAATCTTATAAAGTTACATGATGAAGTATGACAAGTAATGCTTCATCTTCCTTTATAGTTTCATGCCCAGTTCAGGCATGAAGTGTCAACATTCATCTCATGCTCTTAGCTTTGAAATATCAATATATTGTGTCAAGACAGTCTTAGTGACAACACTATTAGTAGCCACATCCTCTTTAAACATTAGATCCTCTCTCTTTAAACATAAAGGCCTCCCTAAATGAAGGTTACAAGATCACATGTTTATCTTTCTAGATAAAAGAGTGGCACGAAAACATCTAGTTATACAACTCTAATCTCATTCTGATGCCTTATATATTTTAGCCAACACTAAATATTTCATTTGATGTACTGATTTTTTGTAATTCTCATTTCAAATTCTTGCATATTAAATGTACTTTTTTGTAACATAGTAATCAACTACACTTTAAGTAATGAAGTGAAAATCTCTCTTTTTATGTAAATACTTTATTATAGGACTAGTTAACTACTAACAAAATTTAATTATGTATTTTTTTCAATATTTAACATTTTTATGTTCTTTCATTCTTTAATCACAAATGTCAAGTCATTTTTGAAACAAGAAACATTATTACAATTTTATTTTCCCTTTTACGTAAAGTGTGTCATACTAACATCAATTCAGAAATAAATATTCTAATGAAATATAGAATTGATGCAGCATGCCTCATGCTCTTTAGTGAACATTGGATAGGGGAAGAACCCCTAATTTACCTCGGAGATACTCAAAAGCATCTTTAGGTAGTGGCTTTGTAAAGATATCAGCCAATGTTTCTTTTGAATTCACATATTCCAATTTCACATTCTTCTCTTGAACTTGTTCTCTTAAGTAGTGATAATTGATAGAAATGTGCTTGGTCTTTGAATGCATTACCGGGTTCTTTGATATATTAATAACACTTGTATTATCACAAAAAATAGTAACCGGATCTGTGATGTCTTCTTGCATACCATCAAGTAATTACTTAATCCATACTATGTTTGCACAATTCATAGCAGAACCAACAAATTCAGCCTCGACAGTAGACCTTGAAATACAACTTTGTTTCTTGCTCAGCCATGTAACCAATCTTTCACCTAGAAAGAATGTTCCTCCACTAGTACTTTTGATGTCATCAACATTTCCAGCCCAATCTGCATTGGTGTAGACTTGAAGATCAAAATTACCTCATTTTCTGTATAATAAACCAAACTTTTATGTACCTTCCAAGTATCTCAAAATTCTTCTTACTGTAGAGATATGTGTTTCCTTCATATTAGAAGAAAATCTTGCAACAATTCCAACAGCGTGTGTTATATCATGTTTGTTGTGGACAACATACTACAATATACCAATCATAGATTGGTAAGGAGTATTATACACCTCTTGTGTTTCATCATCTTTAGATAAATTACATCCAGTAACCATTGGTGTTCCAACAGGTTTGGAATCTTCCATTCCAAAAGTTTTAAGAATTTATTTGATATACTTGGCTTGTGTAATATAGATTCCTCCACTAACTTGTTGTATCTGTAGACCTAGAAAGAACTTAATCTCTCCAATCATTGAAATTTAAAACTCTTTTATCATTTCATCAGCAAATCCTTTACATAATGTGTCATTGCCTCTAAAAATAATATCATCAACAAAAATTTTAGAAATCAAAACTTTATAATCACTGTCGCTTTTCAAGTAAACATTATTGTTATCACTTGTTCTTTGAAATCCTATTTTGATCAAATAAGAGTGCAATCTCTCATACCATGCCCAGGGTATTTATTTCAAACCATATAAAGCTTTATGTAACTTACATACCTTGTTCTTGTTTGTGTTCTCAATAAATACTTCAGGTTTCTCAATGTATACTTCTTCTTTAAACATCCCATTAAGAAATGCAGAATTAACATCCATTTTATATACCTTCAATCCTTTGTAAGAAGCATATCCTAGAAATATTCTAACTCCTTCCAATCTAGCAACAGGTACAAAAGTATCTCCATAGTCAATTACTTCTTCTTGTGCATAACCTTTGCAAAACAATCTAGCTTTATTTTTTATAACTTCTCCATGCTCATTCAGTTTGTTTCTAAAAATTAATTTAGTACCAATAACATTTTTGTCTTTGGGCCTGGGTACTAATGTCCATGTCTTGTTCTTCTCAATTTGATCATACTCTTCTTTCATTTCTTTCATCTAATCTTCATTATCTAGTGCCTCTCTAACTTTCTTAGGCTCAAATGTAGATATCAAACATGTGTTGTCTCATACCTTGCTTCTGGTCATCACTCAATCATCCTTATTTCCAATAATCTTTCTCCAGGAATGGTGCCTTCTCACATACTTTTCCAAAATAGGCTTGGTAGCTCTTGGTTCTTCAATATCAATATTCGGTTGTGGAACTCCTTGTTCAGCTTACTCCTCGGTAGGTGCTCTCAGTAAGGTTTAAGGGGCATCATGTTGTACATATACAAACTTCTCATAATCTTCAAGTTCCTTCTTACTATCTTCATCATTCCTTTCTACAAATTAATCAATTATTACATTTTCACTTTCCACCATTTTATTAGTAACCTTGTTCAAAAATTTGTATGCTTTAGTCCTTGTAGAATATCCTGTCCTTGTAGAATATCCTAAGAATATCCCTTCTTCTTGATGCAGAGGCTTCCATAGTAGGTTTCTTTTTCCCCAAAACACACACTAATTTCCTTTAAGGATGGGGATCTACATGAAAGACTCTACACCTTAAGACAAATCCTCTAGACAATCCATTTCAAACACATAAACCAAAACTAGTTTACTTGGCATTTTACTATCACTCGGCCTATACTGGTTTACCTGGTCAACACTATGGCTCTCATAAATCACTGGCACTTGGCAATAACTGCAACTCGGCCAATTACCCTTTTAGCGACATTCTACAAAAAAAGTATTAACTCCCAGATTCAATACAAATCTTACTTTTTTAGGAACGTATTCAAGACAAAGATTAATCCATTCAATTAAACTTATGAATAGGCTTTGACATCATTCAAACCCGTTGAACAAAGTAATTTCCAACTATAGGAAACCCGTGACTAAAAAAAATGAAAACTCTTCAATTTAAAGTATGGATACATTACATAAGGTGTTTAATGGGAACAGACAATCCCATTCCTTTTACATTCTTTCAACCAAAACTTTGTTGTATCCAAACATGTAACTATTCACCATTTCTGTAGAACTATGGTGACAGTCAGAGGTGCGACTGACTCAACTTTAGAATCTCCTCCAACTATCCACCGTTGACTTCCTTTTGTTCTTCCTCTTCTCTTGTTCGATCATCTTCGGGCTTTTATAAGCAATCAAAATAGTTACACAGTTATAACTACCTTTGGGGGACCGACAAACTATTGTTGGTTACCAGTACTTCCTTTCTTGTTTCATCCGATAAATGTTTGTGCCGAACTACAACTACCTTGTGTCAACCTGGCATACCTTGTGACAACTTAAACAAAACCTATTTTTCTAGCCCTATTACATCTTTTTGGCATTTTAGTGCCTCTCATTACATTTTGGTGGCTCTAATGGCCAAATTACATGGATTAACAGAACTTATACAAAAAAAATGGAGTATTACATGATATTATACTTCTTGGATCAAGTGCCCCTGCACCATACTACCGACCTCAAAAATTTCCCAAGTCTTTTGGAAATGTGAATGTAATAACTTGCAAAAATTTGGACTGCAAACTACATCTTCAACTTTGTCTTCATCTATGTCTTTGCCTTCTCAACTTCATCTTCTGCATGATATCTTTAGTGTACCATGTCTTCAAAATGAGACTTCCATCAATGGATTTTGTAGTGGATTCCTTCAAGGTGTTTCTCAAGACTCAAGTTCACTCCTTCATGCTGCTACACAACCAACAACTTTGTCGTGTCCAGGAGTCCTTTCCTTCCCTCTCTCCCTAGGTCTTTTGGTGATATAATGGACCATCTCCTCTGGCCCTGGATCATCTCCTATGATCCTCTTGGTAGATCTCCATGTCCACCCATTTTCAGCCAGTGAACATGTACCTTCAATCATGAAACTTCAACAACAAGAATCAACTTACCAAATCTCTTTCTCAGCCCAAATGTTTTTCTTAGCTCTGATACCACTTGATGCAGAGGATTCCATAGTAGATTTTTTTTCCCAAAACACACACTAATTTCCTTTAAGGATGGGGATCTACATGAAAGACTCTACACCTTAAGACAAATCCTTTGGACAATACATTTTAGACACATAAACCAAAACTGGTTTACTCAGCATTTTACTGTCACTCGGCCTATACTGGTTTACTCCGTCAACACTGAACAGCTTGGAAATCACTGGAACTCATAAATAACTATAACTCAACCAATTACCCTTCTACCGATGTTCTAACAAAAATTCTTAACTCCCATATTCAACACAAATCTTATTTTGTTAGGAGCATATTCAAGATAAAGATTAATCCATTCAATTAAACTTATGAATAGGTTCTGACTTCATTCAAACCCAACGATCAAATTTAGTTTCCAACTAAAGGAAACCTGTGACTAAACAAAATGAAAACTCTTCAATTTAAAGTATGGATACATTACATAAGGTGTTTGATGGGAACAGACAATCCGTTCCTTTTACATTCTTTCAACCAAAACTTGGTTGTATCCAAAAATGTGAGTGTTCACCATTTCTACAAAACCATGGTGACAGTCAGAGGTGCGACTGACTCAACTTTAGAATCTCCTCCAACTATCCACCATCAACTTCCTCCTATTCTTCCTCTTCTCTTGTTCGATCATCCTCGAGCTTTTATAAACAATCCAGACAGTTATGCAGTTATAACTACCTCTCGGGGACCAACCAACTATTGTCAGTTACTGGTAACTGCCTTGCTTGTGCCAACCAATAACTGTTTGTGCCAACCTGTAGTTTTTGACATGGCATACCTTGTGTTGACTTAAACAAAACCTATGTTTCTAACCCTATTACATATTTTTTGCATTTTAGTGCCTCTCATTACATTTTGGTGTCTCTAATGGCCAAATTACATGGATTAACTGACCTTATACAAACAAAATGGATCATTACATGACCTTAGACTTCTTGGATCAAGTGCTCTTGCACCACTTCTCCTTTTGAATCAAACTTTCCTTCTCTAGAATCTTTTAGAATATAGCATTTGCTCCCAACAATTTTAAAATAACTAACATTAGGTTTGTGATCATACCAAATTTCATAAGGTGTCTTGTTGTTACCTTTCTTCATTTGTACTCGGTTCAATGTATAAACAGCAGTACTCACAGCATCCCTCCAGAAGTTTTGTGAAACTCCTTTTTCAATCATCAGTACCCTAGCACAATCAACAATAGATCTATTTCTTCTCTCAGCAATCTCATTCTGTTGTGGTGTCCTCGGTGCTGACAACTATCTCTTAATTTCATTCTCATTACAAAACAATGTAAACTCATCAGAAGTAAACTCACCTCTGTGTGCATAAATGTTGTCACACTTCTATGAATCATTCCATTCAAGGTTTCTCAAGAATGAGGCCTCAAATATCGATCCATAGCTCTCTAGTCATGGATGTGTAAAAATATAAAATGAAGGCCCTCAGATTGACCTAGTTGTGTCTATTGCAAATACACCATGAAACGAGAGATTCGAATGCATGAAAATGCAAATCTAATCTAAATGATAACAATGCATATTAGTCTATGAAAGGAAATATGAATGCAAATATAATCTATATAAACATGATTCTAATCTATATGAGGAGCCATGAATGCAAGAATAAAGAAAACAAGAAGAGAGCTTGAGTGCTCAAATTCTCCTCCAAAATTGCTCTCCAAACCTGGCGCATAACAATACTATGAAAACCTAATATGAAAATGAGAAGGAGAGGTCTCCTTTTAAAGGAAAGTGAACAATTGAGATTAAGAGGCAAAAATCAAAGGCTATGATTAAGACGCAAAAATCCCACCACTTAAAAGGGGGTGTTGAAAAAGGGATTTTAATTTAATTCATTTCCTTTTTCAACAAATAAAGTGGTTTAAGTGGGGATTTTTATTTATTTAATTAAAAGAGGGGTTTTCTTTCAATTAAATAAATTAGAAGAATTTTATTTAATTAAATGAGAGGAATTGAATTTAATTAAATAAGAGGAATTTTATTTAATTAAAAGGGAGGTTAAATCTTTTAATTAAATAAGAGGAATTTTATTTAATTAAAAGGGAGATTAAATCTTTTAATTAAATAAAAATGGTCAAACCTTAGGAAATATTGAATTAATTGAATTAATTAAAATTTGATTAAGGAAATTGATTTGAATTGAAAATATTCCAAAGCATTGATTCAGAAATTTGATAAATTGATAAAATGATAAATGGGGCCCAAAGTCTAGGCGACCATTTTAGGGTGCATACAACCTCCTCTATTTGATCTCAGACATTTCAACTATCTTCCAGTTTCTTTTTCAACTCGGGCCTTATACCACTTAAATATTTGAAATGCATCAGATTTTTCTTTTAAAAATATTACAGACATCATTCTAGAATAATCATCCACAAATCAAATCAAATATTTGTCTCCATAATAAGTTTGAGTCCTCATGGGTCCACATAAATCAATATCAACTAAATCCAAAATTCCTTATGTAACATAAGTCTTTCTTTCAAAAATAGATTTAGTCATCTTACCCATCTGACATTCTCTACACATGGTATTCTCTGGTTTTTCAAGTCTCGGTAGTCCTCTTACTCTACTCTTCTTACTCACTTTGATTAAGTTGTCAAAATTAACATGAAAAATCCTTTTGTTTCATAACCAAACATCTTCAACTTTAGAAAATAGGCAACTCTTCATAGAAGTATCAAGATAAAATAAATTACCATTAGATTGTTCTCCATTAGCAATCAGATTGCTCTTCTCATCAAATACTTTCACCCTTCCATTTGTAAATTCCATTTGGTGACCTGTATTGATTAGTTGTGCAACACAACATATTATAATTTAATCCTTCAACCCAATAAACACCATCACATTTTGTGTTATTCAGTAGAATTATAGATCATTTTCCTTTCACGGGATATGGAGCATCATTACCAAATCGAACATAACCTCCATCATGCTTTTCCAAGGAAATAAACTAAAGTGTGTCACCAGTCATGTGATGCGAAAAACCACTATCTATAATCCATGTTTCATTCTTGATTACTTGTGATATTAGGGCTCTAGGTTCTTCTTCATTAGAATCATATTTTATAGAAACATAAACAACTTATTTTTCATCATTACCATCAAAAGAGTCATCATCACTTAGTCCTTCATTAGAAAATATGACAAGATTCCTTACCTTTTTTCTTTGTATTCTCTGTATCTCCTGAATGTGTTTTCTCTTTTGTCCTTATCTTTGTTATCTTTCTTGTCTTCCTTATCTTTCTCTGGACAGTTAGATGCAAAGTGACCAATTTTATGACAATTAAAACATTTCAAGGGTAACTTACCTCAGTATTTGCCTTTGCCTCTTTGTATACTTCTAGCCAACAAACCTTCAAATTCTCTTTCATTCTCATCACAATCAATAAATAACTCTTCAAGACATTGAGTGCAACTATAAAATTGCTCACTAGCACTACTCAAATATCCATCTCTAGCAACAGCTTCCCTAGCTTTTCCATTCTTTAAAGTACACTTAAATGCATATTCAATCTTAGAAGTAGCAAGCATACTATTGTCAAAATCATTTAGCTCAAATGCAGTTATCTTACCAATAGTAGCATCCAGTGAAACTTTCATCTTGTGTATAGATCTTAGCTCTTGTATAGAAGATACATGAATAGCATAACTCGGTAGCAGGATTTTCAACATTTTTCTTGTAAAATCATCCTCTATTATGATACCACCAGCTCCTCTGATAGAATTAACAATCTCCTTAAGTCTTGTACTATACTGTATTATGTTCTCTCCTTCCTTCATCCTCATAGAGTCAAATTTTCCTCTCAAGCTTTCTGCCTTAGCCTTCTAAACATGTTGATCTCCACCATAGGTCAAAATAAGATTATCCCACATTTGTTTCAAATTTGTGCAACCATCAATCTCATCATATTCCTAGTTGGTAAGTGTAGATGCAATCTCAATCATAACTTGTGTGTGTTCCTATTTCTATCTTTTCTCACTGGTAGTCATAGGTGCAGTTGTTGGTGCTACATATTCATTATCAATAAAATGAAGCCCATATTCTCCTACTCCAGACACATTCAACCTCATTCTAATTTTCCATGTAGAGAAATTATCCCTATTAAGCTTTGGTTCTTCCCTCTTATACATCTTTAGATCTTGACTCAAGTATTTTGAAACTTAACACTTCAGAGTAACTTAGCTCTGATACCAATTGTTGGTCCCAATGAGAGGGGGTGAATCAAACAAATCAAAACTTAAACACTTAAAACTGAACTCATTGATTCACTCGGTAATATTGAATAGAGCAAATAACCAATTCACCAAATAACTTCAATAACATAAGAAGAAATACATTTCATATATGTAAATCAATAATTCAAACTTAGCAACATCAGATTACCTCATATAACTCCATATTTAACTCATTGACAAAGGATTTAATGAGGAAACAGATCCTCTTAAAGATTACAAACACATTTGCTAAATGTGACCCTATAAGGGGATTTACCTCAGATATGTTAAGATCTTCACCCTAATAGGAGTGGCCTTGTTAGAGGTCTTTAAACACTCTTTTGGGAGTCACCTAAGTCTAGGTTTTACATAGAGGACTATCAAATCCACTTGGTTAAGATATTTCTCTATTACAAATATTAATAAGGAAGAGTAAAATTTGATTTGTAAATATAGAAACTACATTTTCTTGTGTCAGATTGTTTATGCTCAATTGAATACTAGCATCACATACTCCATTGATCTCTTTCTTAAACTGTAGATTCTTCAATCTCTTTTTCTTTGTTCTACTTGATAAATGTTATTCTTTAGCTTCTTCTTCTTCTCTGTTCAATTCGCCAACCGCATACACTTTGTGTATTTCTCATTCTTTATATTGACATAATTTTTCCTCTTAATCTCCTTAATTTGATTTTCCTTCATTTGCACTCAGTCGTTCGATCATCTTCTTCATATTTCACAACTCGGTGACCATTTCACTTTTACCTCGAAACTTTTACTTTTCTTGGAACTCTCATAATTATGTTTAACCACTTTATCTTCACCTTAGATCTTCTCATTGAATTTTCCCATTCGTAGATCTTGTAACAAACTTCATTTAATTCATTTCCTCATCCAGCTCATCATCGCTTCACATTAAATTCAATTTTATCATCATTTAATATCAGTATATTGTACTCGGTAAAACTTGCATTGCAACACGGTAATTGACTTCATTCACTTCTCAATATCTAACTCATTTTTGGTGCTCAGTAACTATGACCAACTCACATAACATTATACCGACTGACTTAGTCTAGCTCGATTAAGTAACTCTTTCAATCATAACTTAATTCATTGCAGTTCCTGACTTGATCAATCAAATGTACCAATTTGATAACATCAAATATATAGTAGAAAAAAACTATATCATCATTACTTCGTCATTGTCTGATCTATATTCGTCACCCATTTAACTTGTCCTCTTAAAATATGGTAACATAGTAAAACTCAATTAGTCAATTGCTTTACATCAATGACAGAACAATAACTGATCTAACCATTTCCACAATCATGATACTCAGTATCACTCGGTCTTCATTATCTCCATCAGATATTCATCAGTTAATCAACAGTTGGTCATGTTAAGTAGAGAATATTAAACTATTCTCAAAATAAAGAGAAGCTCAAACTTGTTTCAGGGACAGGTGGCGGATGATATAGTTGATCAAAGCATGCTAAGAGTATGAAGACTGGTCCTCAGACACCTAGGTCAAAGCCAATCAAATCTTTCTAATATTATGAATACTGGTCATTGACCCGTCCAAGACACTCTTTAGTCATCCAACTTATTATCACTCACATGGACTCACCCACTCTCAAGACCTATTAATGGTCAAGCCACAACTAGTCCACTATGCTCCAGACCCTAAATACAATCCACCCCATGACTGATCTGATGCAGAGCCCTCCTATAATCCTCTAAGGAACCTAACTCAACCGAAGGGATTCACCAAATATTGGAACCCTCTTAAGGAATTAGACTCAACTCAAGGCTTTATAGAAAGGTCAAACTTAAGGTAACCCCACATAACGTACTTTTGAACAAGCTCTATTTACAATGACCTTTTTCCTTCACTCCCAATCATACACAACTCTACCTTCTCACCACTTGGTAATCCACTATCCCACACATCATGAGATCAATGTTCTCTTCAAGTCATACTAGCCCTTGATTCTTCACCCAAGTCCAAATTCCCAATCTAGTGGCTTCTAGGGTCTTCAACCTGTCCTATCCAACTTACATCCACTCTCCACACACTCTTCCTTGTTATTCATTCAAGGTCTCTGATTGGATCTACTCACCTTGCGCATTGGCTATGGGGGGCCAAAATGCATCCATTCAAAAATACAAAGTAGAAAACACAGTGTTGCAGGGTGTTGAAAAACACATAACATTATTTACTAAGCAACACTATGTGTTTTCTAATAGTTTTGTATATTTTTACACCTCGTAGCACTGTGTTTTCTAAAAATGTTAGTCAGCACACTATGTTCGAACGCTTCCATTTTGGCCCCTCCATAACCAGTTCTGTCACCTAGACCCACAACCAAATTCAATGCATCCTCACTGAACTTTCATGCTTCAACACCATTCCACTTTCCTATGACTTTCCACATACATAACCCCACTAGACTCTTCACTTTCACTCACTCTTTGGATTCCCCTACATCCAAGAACCTATGAGAACCATTACTCCTCTATTAAAGAGACTATACCCCTTGACCCTCCTTGGTCTTCAAAACAATTTCCAATGTATTGTCCTAAAGGACAGTGACCCTACAACTTATGACTCCACACTTGGGACAGTCATCTAAACCATTCCCCCCAAGCCTTGTGTCCTTGTTCTCTCATCAACAAGACACCATAACATCCTTCTAGACCCTATCCATACACTTTATCATCCGCTATATCCTTTAATAATTCTCTCACTAGACACAATTAATAATTCTTAAACCAACTACATCTGCAAGAGCATTCAAATTACTAAAGGAATCCAATGTTTAATAATTTTCCATTAGTACAAATTGAAGTAATGAAGTAATCATTAACCAAACCCTTACAAAGGAGGTTTTTGAAACAAATTTAAAAGAATTTCAAAAATCTTTTACCATTGATCACAGTAGGACTTCTAACATTGTTCCAAATGAACCTAATCCATTATATATATTTTTATGATTTTTTATAGGATTTGGATTTCACTAAACTATCTATTTTTATTTAACAATTTTGGCCTATTGTATTTAGCTTCAACTGTTTTAAATAATAATCGTGTTTCTTTGAGTCCTTGTTGATAGGACTTAGTACAGAGAGACCAATAAGGATAGTTGGATGAAAATTTTCTTTCAAAGGTCAATGTGCAACTAGGACAAATGAGTTAATTAATGGAATCATTTTTGAAACATAAAATTTCTTTTCTGAATATTATTGCACAGTTTTACGGTTACCTTTTAATTCATTTCACAAACATATTTTTATCATAAAATATTGAAGAATAGATTTGATTGTCAGATAATCTACCATTAAAAGTTGATTTTTGATAAATATTAATAGGAAATGACAATGTTTATATTCTAGAATTTGATGACTGATTTTTACATTTGAGTTATTTGATCACTTAAACTATTTAACACATCAAATTGTAGCCCTTCTATTACGAAGTGCAAGTGCTTTTTATTTTCCCTTTCAAAATATCTTTCTTATTAGTTTATTTACACCATAATTCATTCCTTTACATTTATTTATATTGATACAAAAACTTTACAATTAGCAGATGTATACCAAGATTTGGGCTAAATTAAACCATCCCATTTTGAAACAAGTATATAGCAAGTTGAAAATTCAGGAGTAGAAAAAATAGTCCATGTTAAAGTAGGATCAAATTATGACCTTGCATGAATCTTATAAAGTTACATGATGAAGTATGACAAGCAATGCTTTATCTTTCCATTACAGTTTCATGCCCAATTCAAGCATGAAGTGTCAACATTTAGCTCATGCTCTTAGGTTTGAAATATCAATATATTGTGTCAAGACAGTCTTACTGACAACACTATTAGTTGCCACATCCTCTTTAAATATTAGATCCTCTCTATTTAAACATAAAGGCCTCCCTAAATGAAGGTTACAAGATCACATGTGTATCTTTCTAGATAAAAGAGTGGCACGAAGACATCTAGTTATACAATGCTAATCTCATTATGATGCCTTATATATTTTAGCCAACACTAAATATTTCATTTGATGTACTGATTTTTTGTAATTCTCATTTCAACTTCTTGCATATTAAATGTACTTTTTTGTAACATAGTAATCAACTAAACTTTAAGTTATGAAGTGAAAATCACTCTTTTTACCTAAATACTTTATTATAGGACTAGTTAACTACTTACAAAATTTAATTATGTATTTTTTGAATATTTAATATTTATATGTTCTTTCATTCTTTAATCACAGATGTCAAGTCATTGTTGAAACAAGAAACATTGTTACAATTTTATTTTCCCTTTTATATAAGAGGGACAACTCAATAAAAAAAATTATTTAGTTATTGTCCTTAATACTTATGACCAGTGTCCTTTCTATTGCGCCTTTGACAATCAATATAAAATCTCAATAATTATTGAGTGACTATAACTACAGGATGTCAATGCAAAACATACATGTAAGATTTCTTTTACTAGGCAATGCATACTCAACAACATCAATATGGTCAATCCTCATTTTTTGTAATGCTTCGGTTGTTATGAATTCAAGTTTGTTTTTTAATGCCTCGGTTGTTAGGAATTCAAGTTTCTAATTTTCAATATGTTTCTCTTAGCATTACTTCAAATTGTCTTTTTTAAGACTGATATTGATGTTCTACTTCAAAATAAAAACTATGTATAATGTTGCTTTAGTTTTTCCTTTTCTAGCTTGGTAAATTCCCCTTTTTTGTTGGTGCAACCTTGAGATAGATAGCACCTAGGTTCATTAGAGTACGCTTTGAGCCTGGGGCTTTGCTTTGAAATCTGATTTCCTTTAACAACTTGAGCTCATCCTATTTGATGTTTAGTTTTTCATTTTAAAAACCAACATTTTCAAGATTGTTAGATGAGTCTTCAGATGACATATCAAAACAATGGGTGTCTGCAAAATCAAAACCCTCTTGCAAATTATGTCTTATAATGAGATTTTTTGATATCGTATTGCATTCTCTTACTGTAGGGATTTCATGTTGAAGGAATCTTAGGTGAGAAAAAGAGGACAAGGAACAGTAAGAGAAAGCACTGCAAATTAGTCGAGTACAAAGAGGCAACCGACTTATATAATGGACTTTCATATGGTGATCTGTTACTAGCATGAATTGGTAATAGCGGGTTGGAATTTTATCGCCTTATTGTAGTAGATGGCTTTGGAAATTTTGTATTCTAAATGGAATTCAAATATGAAAATATTATACAATAGGTGTTTAATTTTTATTTCCTTTCTATAACTCAAATAGTTTCTGCAGGTGAAAGGCCTTTTCTATTAAAAAAATTATTTTAACATTTGGGGCTTCATGTAGGCAAAGTGTTCCCACTTTTGAAGATGAGAAGTTGTATATACATTTCATATTTATTAAGTCCATTTTTGGCTTTTTATTTTATATGCAGCTCTATATTATGTTTTTAATAATGCATGCATCTTATAAAGCTACATGATGAAGTATTACAAGTACTGCTTTATCTTCCATTACAGTTCCATGCCCAATACAGACATGAAGTGTCAACACTCTACTCATGTTCTTATCTTTGAAATATTAATATATTTTTTCAAGACAATCTTACTGACAACACTATTAGTAGTCACCTCCTCTTTAAACATTAGATCCTCTCTCTTTAAACATCAAGACCTCATTAAATGAAGGTTACAAGATCACACATTTATCTTTCTAGAGAAAAGAGTGGCACCAAGACATCTAGCTCTACAATGCTAATCTCATCATGATGCCTTATATATTTTAGCCAAAATTAAATATTTCATTTGATGTACTAATTTTTGCAATTATAATTTCAACTTCTTGCTAATTAAAATCACTCCCAAATAGACCCATCTCAATCAACAATAATGCACATTAACCATAAATCTAAATTTAATTGATTTTTTCACTGTCAAAGTATGATTGTTTCAAATCCTTTTGGGATAAAAAAGTTGTACATGCATGATCTAAAGCATTATGTTTCCACTTTCTTTCTTTCTTTCCAATGTAATAAGAATTTTGGCTTTGAACTATAGGATACTACTGTAACTTTAATTCATTTAAAATGGATGCTACTATGTACAAGACTGCCTTCCACAATGATACATGTTTGTAGACTGACATTTTTATACACTTCCTTTTATTATATAAAGCTTCATTTATGATTTTAAATGAAGCACCTATCGGTGTATCCCTTGCACCTTCTTCCGGTGCAAGTGCTAGTAGGTATTATATCACACATTACCTGATCATGATAAGGATCAATTGAAAAATCAACAAGAGCTCTCTGACTAACCTATACCTAATTCAAATTTAATTATCATTGGATCATTTCCCATATGTATGCATTAACAAAAACTTATCAGTTTACAGTCATAGTCAGTGATAATTGTGTAGCATTCATTGAATTGTTGTATCCTCCAGTCACTTGAAGCATCGGATGCCCCAATGACAGGAAGATAGAGAGATATACAGACAAACATCCTTCAAGTATGACTTCGAGCATTGGATTCCCAAAGATAGGAAGATAGAGATACAAATGAACATTGTCTCTCTCTTCCTATGTTTCAGGCATCCAAAGCTTCAAGTCATACTTAACATCATCAGATCAGTTGATAACTTCAGTATTTTGTCTTCAAGAACATTGCCAAGAGAAGGTATATGTGAGCGGTTTGGATATATTTGAAGGCCAGGTAATTTGACTAAATTAATTTTATATTCTCGTAATTTTTTTGGCAATATTGGGTTGTAACCATGAGTATGGACAGGACTAATGATTGTGTATGAGCAGGAAACATATATAAGGACATTGGAGGAGTGGACAAAGGTATGTTTTTAAGGGTATAACATTAATGAGAATTTGTTGCAGGAAGTAGGCCTAATGGGTGAATTTGATTATGATTGATCTTCATATAAGATGTAAGCTAACATTGGATAAATGAATTTCGTATGCAGGAACCGGAACCCCCTTTGGTGAGGATCCTACGAAGTGTACATAAAGGCAAGGTGGTGATTCTTCTCAAGGATCAACAGGTATAAGTCTTTTAGGCCTTACCGAGTAGCTAGGACTAAATATATGAGGGCTCAAGAGACCAAAATAATTGGTCTCTGTCTTTTTTTCCATGTAACTGCTAAAACATTTTACCTTTCATTAGCTCATCATTAGTGGGGGACTGAAGGAATTTAATAGATAATATTTTCATGATAACGTATCTTATTTTAGTTGAGGTTGCACGAATCTCTATCTATATTTCGCACACCTTGTGGACTTCGAGGACCTCCATAAAGAAGAATCTCCTCCTGTGGCCTACATTACAAGTTCTAACAAATTTGTATATTTTCTAAGACCGTCTGAAGTGTCAACTAGAAACAAACAATTCAAAAGGGTGAACTGATTGAGGTGGGGGATGTGAAGAATTTGACAGTAGAAAGGCTTGAATATTGATGACATGAGTTGGAGGTTTTGATCTTGTAATAGTTATTAAATCCTCTAAAATAATCTATCATGCAACAACCAGGTGCACTAAGCATGAACTAAGGGTGTGCAATACATTCGAGCCAAACTAAATGCAATCATTTATCATTATCAAAGATTGATAAATTATTGCATCTATTTAGACTTGAATGCATTGCACACCCCTAGTTCACGCCTAGTGCACCTATTTTTTCCTGATAGATTATTTTAGGGGATTTTATTACCTATTACGAGATCAAAACCTCATACTCAAGTCGTCAATCTTCAAGCCTTTCTACTGTCAGATTCTTCACATCCCCCACCTCAATTAGTTCACCCTTTTGAATGTGTTTTTTTCTAGTTGACACTTAAGACCGTCTTAGAAAATATACGTCTCTATTAGAACTTGTAATGCAGGCCATAGGAGGAGATGCTTCTTTATGGATGTCCTTGAAGTCAAGAAGTGTGCGTCATAGACAAATCGTGCAACCTCAACTAAAATAATATAAATTACCATGAAAATGTAATCTATTAAATTCCTTAAGACCTCCGCATTTGATAAGCTAATCAGAGGTAAAACATTTTGGCAATCACATCGACCAAAGACAGGGACCAGTTATTTTGGTCTCTTGAGCCCTGATATTTTTAGTGCAATTTGTCATCAAAATTTCCATAAGCATGCAAGCTTAAACCGACGACAGTGTTGTAAATCTGACAACACTTTCATCTGTGTGGTTTGTCCGAGTTCTGTCGGCATCGCGACAAACATGCAAGCTTAAACCGATGATAGTGTTGTACATTCGACATCACTTTCATCGGTATGGTTCGCCTAAGTCCCGTCGGCATCGCGACAAACATGCAAGCTTAAACTGATGACGTTTTTGTACATCCAACAACACTTTCGTCGGTATGGTTCGTCTGAGTCTTGTCGGCATCGTGAAAAACATGCAAGCTTAAACTGACGATGTTGTTGTACATCTGACGGCACTTTCGTTGGTATAGTTTGTCGAAAATGACCTAAATTCTCCAAAAGCATACGCATGTTCTCCGACAACGGTGTTGTCGGAATAGGTCTTGGAATTGTGACGACCATGGGTACGTCGACTTTTCCGACTAAAAAATGCTGACAGCTCTTTTGGTAAGAATTTTGACTAATTGAGGTTGAAATTCTGACTAACTGCCGTCGGAAATTGGACCCAAATGTATTAGTTCAGAAATTTTAGAAAAATTAATCACGAAGTTCCATAAGAGTTCCTTGATTGTCTCATTTACAAAATGATTAATTTAAACACTTGTGATATTTAATTAATATCTAAAACATGTGTAGTATTCTTATATATGAATTTGGCCGCAATCTATTTTCTAAAATCCTTGGTTCTACTCCTATCTACCAAGTCAAATAGTCATTTTCAATCTTAATATATCATTTATGGGACTTATGAGTAAGAGGATTGATTCGACCAATGAAGTCAATGGTCCACTTTTTAATGGCACCATAGCCAACACTAGACATAATGTTGTTCCACCCCTTGCAATTGGGTTTCTAACTCTTTGACACAAATCATTCTCTCAAGCATACTTTGTGCATCTTTGAACAAAGTGGGCCACCAAATCCCTACTAGTAATAGCTTTATTACTATAACATCACTAGAATTATGTTCCTTCAAAATCCCTTCACAAGATTCTCTTAGAATGTTTTCTCTCATATTCCATAATCACTCATCTCAAAATTATCTTTACCTAAAATATACAATTCTTTACTAATCATTGTATATGGGAGGGTGTGTGTTGTAAGCATGTTCTCTTCTTTACCATAATATTTTTGAAACTCACTAGATGAAACTTGCTAGTAATACTTTTATTCCTATAACATCAATAGAATTATGTTCCTTGAAAATAGCTTCGCGAGATTCTCTTAGAAATATGTTTTCTCTCATGTTCCATAATCACCCATCTCAAAATCGTCTTTACCTAAAGATACAATTCTTTACTAATTATTGTATATGGGAGTGTTTGTATTTTAAGCACGTTCTCTTCTTTACCATGGTTCTTTTTGAAACTCACTTAGAAATTTCTTTCAACTCATTTGGTATTGCATTTACCTTAAATAGTTATGTGCCCAAGTAATCATACTTAATAAGGCACCCCTCTTCTCCATTTTCAATTCTATTTGACCCATAATTTTCTTTCTCTAGTTTTACCATTATTTTAAAGTAAAACTATTAGAAACACACCAACCAATGACATATATGATGTATGATCACTCTATTCATTACATATTTGAGTAATTCATGATTTATGTAAAAAATAGTGTTTCTAAAGTAAAGTGTGTTAATTAATGTAGAAAAAATGTTGACAAAGGTTGTCATTGATGTTAGACAAAGGTTGTCATTAATATTAGACAAAGGTTTTCATTGATGTTTAATTCTATCATTGATGTCAAGCTATTTGGAAGAATGCAATTATTGTCATGTCTATGTCTAAGTATTTGAGTTCTAAATGAACATTAACAAGTTTTGTTAACGAAATATGTTGCAAAATATTTGCAATATTATCTTGCATCTATTACAATTGTCTAAGGTGATCCAGAAAGGTTTGTAGTTGTCTCCAAGGTCTACTGCTCAAAATCAAAATGAGTGCATGTTGTGTTGTTGTAATGTTTGGCTCTGCATTCTGCCAAATTTGAGAGTCATGGCTTGTAGTTTGGAAGTAAAGTAAAGCTATATGTGAAATATCAATTCTTGAAGCTTCAATAGGTGAACTTCAACAAATAAACTGTTAGAAGTGGCAGAGTAGTCACTAGCTGATTGGGTTGATATTTTGAATTGATGTGCCAGAGGAATGTAACATGTGCTCACCAGAGATAGCATGTAGATGATTGTTGGGGCCAAATGAGTCTACATTGCGATATGCATAGTGTATCCCTTCTTCTGGACTAACATGTGAGCTTTTAGACTTAGCTTATTACACATTGGGTAAGATTTATTCTTGTGGCCAACTTGCAAATGCATCAATCTTATTTTAGGTCGACATATGAATGTAATTTTATTTTTAATTCACATATATAATTGATCTAGGCTCATCCTTAGTGAATATAATTGTAAGATCAATAATGAGAAGTTGGTGTGCGAGTATATGGATAATGCAATGTGAGTAGCATCTGAATCGTTCTGTGATTTCATCATAAGATCATATGTAATGCATGAGTGTTATGCAGTTGTTCAAATCAAAAGGGAGTTGTCTATTTAGTTTGAAGTTCTACAATTCATTTATTTTTCATATTATTGAGATTGAGGTCTCACGTGTTCAGTAGGTGATCTTGGTTTTGGGAATTGGTGTCTCTAATAGATTGGTGTCTGCAAATACAATTGGTTATTAGTATCTCCAATAAGTTGGTACATACTTCATATTGTAAGTTATATATTATTTTGTGAGTTTAGATATAGGTAGTAGATCCAAGAAGACATTATCACCCTAGTTTCCACATACATATGGTGTTCTTATGTGTTGTTGTGTGATTGTGCTTACTACTTGCTTAGTTGGACTAATGACAAAGTAAGATCTGGTAATTGTTGTAATGACTTTTATGTGAGATTAGTTGTGACACTTTGCATAGTTATTAATGGTAATTAATGTTTAATCAAGTATATCTATGTGCTTAACAACAAATACCACTACTAATGGTTCCCTCTCAGATGTACATTTTTTTCTCTACCACCATAACCTATTGACTTGCAAATGCTATAGTTGGCCAATCATCCCTATCAATTAAGCTAATAACACACCAATTGATACTAGACACATCTACATGCATGTGGAATAATTATACCCAATCTTGAAATAGTAATGCAAAAACTTTTACACCTTTTTATTCAACACGTCAGATAATTTTTGATATTTTACATTCACTTGAATTTTTCGTAATCCTTTTATTTAAGAGTCCTTTAATTAGTCCTATAATAAGTATATTGTTTCCAAAAAAATTGAGGTGATAACCAAAGTATCTCAAATACACTCTTGAATGAGAGGAAGTTCAAAATTATGACAATTTAAGAGGGTATATCATTATCCCTTGTTTGTAGATTATGTGCCCTAATAAAGTAACGAATATGCATTTCTTGAAATTTAGTTCATTTCTAAGGTTGTCTCACCTCTCAAGCATCAATCTTAACACTTGGATATAATATTTTCACAATTTATGTATTATCCAATCATCTAGGTAAATCTCTAAGAAATCATGAACAAAAAATCCAAATGCAATTACCATAATCCTATTAAATATTGAAAGCACATTCTTCAATCATAACATGCATACATGAAAGATCTCCATTTATTGGCAAAATAGCTTTGGGTTTATCTTCCTATTTTCTCTTCACTTGGGGAGTACTCAAAACTCCCTAAGTGAATGAATAAAATTCTCTATTGCAACATCCTATTATTCCTATGAAATGGGTTGTGAGTGTATTATGATGCATGCATTGGTCAACTCCTAGAAAGATACACATTTTAATCTCCCTAGTCTTCTTATTTTGCACCAACAAGGGTTGATCCACTTTGCATTTTCAACTAGTTTAGCAATTCTTCCAACGAATATTTTGTCTTTTTCACTTTTCGCTTTTACCTTAATATTTGGATTCAATCAGCATGATCAATGCTTTTGAAGTTTAGCATCATCTTTGAACTACATCCTTAGCATTTCAACTTTCTCCTTTATACCCTTTAGTTCTATTAAAGCTCTAAGAAATAGATCTTCATATTCATTTAGTATTTTTGTTATCTTGAACACTCTTCATTACCCAACTAGTCTAACTATTGGTTACCTTTACCTCCCCTTTTCGAGATACATTCTCTTTAATTTTAAAAGGTTGATAGAAATATTGGTTTTAACCCCATTCTTGTCCACTATCCTCCTTTCATCTTCTCCTACCTACACATTTAAATTCTTAGTGTCCTCTCCTTTGATGGGATCTTTTCCTCCTCTAAGAAACATACTTTCTATTGTACCGTGTTTGCTTGCACCATTCAATAAATTATTTTGAGATCGATTCATGCTTCCTTTTTTTTGTTTTTTTGTTACCCCATCTATCAATTACGTTACTATTTTGTTAATTTTCTCAATACCTTTAGGTACGTCAAGATATCAAGCTAGACTCCTAATCTCTGCTCTTGATGAATACACTAGGTTTTTGCAATAGGGCTTAAAGCCTAATAAATGTCTTAGAAGGGAATATAAAGTTTTCATTGCCAACTAATGAAGGCCCAAAAATGCATAACTTTATATTCCAAATGTAATGGCAATCAAAGAACTACAGTACTTTATGGCATTAAAGAAAAACCATTTTTTTTTCTTGAGACTGCCTTATTCATTAGACCCCTTTAAAACATACAAATATACTACAAAATCTTTCCTACTCTTGCCTTTGCTCCAATTTTTTCCTAGATTTTGGTATTTGTTGTCCTTAACACTTTCAATGATACCACTATAGTGTTTCCCAACCACAATAGCGATTTGAGAAATGTTTTGGTGATTTCTCAATTAGTAACACTAGAAAATTTCAAAAGCATCCAATTGTCAGAAAGTGCATATTTCATACAATTTGTACATGATAGAATTTCAAACATCAAAATCCACACTTATTCACTTGAATTCTTTGAAGTGATTGTCTTTAAGAGTTACTTAAACCTAACATTTGGTTTTCCTATGTAATACTTAGAAAAAGCTTCATTTAACTCATTATGATTTTTTCAAAAAATCATTCCTTAACAAAACTCCATTTCAGCCTCAACCCACTATGCTGCCATCGTTTTCTCTTGCTTTTATCCTTGATTGCCCTAGCATAGCCTTGGGAATATTCATAGATCAATAGTTGGCAAAGATTTTAATGAATGATGTTAGTATTGAGGACAATTAAACTACTCCCCTAAGTCAAATTTGATTCAAAATTAAGTATAAAAAAGTAAATATTTTAGATAAATTTCTTTTTCTTTTTTAAGATGATTGTTTTTAGAACCTTTTGCATATGCTAGAAGAGCACTTAGTATAGATTTTAGATGTGTAACATCATTCAAGATAACAATTCACAAAGAAATAAATAGGACAATTCAGACACAATCTTAACAATTTGTGACTTCTTTTTGAAAATGTCATTACTTATATTAGTTTTGTAAAATTGTGTGATAGTATACTACCACATTTAACCCAATATATTTTGTTCCTTTCTATTTAATACATTGATTTTACAATGAATAATCACTTGACTTCTCTATACATCACATATTAAATATCACTTGAAAAGTAATAAATAAGACAATTCAAACACAATCTTGACAATTTGACTTTTTTTTCAAAATGCCATTACTTATATTTGTTTTGAAAACATGTGAATAGTATACTATCACATGTAACCCAACATATTCTATTCTTTTAATTTAATACATTGCAAAGTCAATGAATAATCACTTCACTTCTCTAGACATCACATATTAAATATCATGTGTTACATTTGCCAATTCTAAATTATTTCCACAAAAAATATAAACTAGAAGACTCAATCCCTACAAATAGTATTTTTCCTTTACCCGTAAGGACTATAAATATGCCATAAATAAGTTGCCAATTCCAGTTTGGGTTCAGATGAGTGACAATTTATTTGTGGTGCATATGGATGTATATTTCTATATACAAATATGTGTATTTGTGTGTTTTTCCAAACATCGTTAGATATTCATGAATCTATAATTGTCAATAAAATTAGGCCATAAAGAATGAAAATAGACTATTGGGTCTCATGAACGTCATTAAAATTCCTTCATTCATTCACATTTATCAAAATTGTTAACCTATACATTTAAATAAGAGACGCTAATATTACAATGGCTGAGAAGACATTTTTGTAGCCAGAAGTGACTGTTGAATACCAAAGCTGTGTTTGGGGAGTAAGCTATACAATCACTTCAAGAGGTTTGAAACCGTTCGATGACCAATACGTGACACATTATTCTGGGGACCGAAATGATTTATTGAGACATGTAGTGCTTGCACTTGCACCTGCGAAACAAGAGCCAAGGCCAAGTATCGTCGCATCCTTCTTTCATTTCAATGACAATGGGGACAGCCGATTCATCATTTATTTCTACAAGCATTTGCCCCTGTCAGGAACACACAGAAAATAAACTTTATATGTTAATTCAGATTCCACTTAACTATAAAACCAGGAACTTATTCACAAATCTTCAAAAGAACTCTAACCAATTGTTTATTCTTCTTAAAAAATCGAGTTAGGAATGAAGAAATCCTGGTTGAAGATTTAAATAGATCATTTATTTGATCGTGAATGAAAAGCATTCAAAATTATATGCCTCTTGTTTCCTTCTAAATGGTGAAAACCAAGGAACATACTTGCAGAACACCATCTATCTTATCTTAATTGCCAATCTGAAAACTCAAGATATTAGAAGTTTCTTTTCGAATTACTATATTTTAATCAGAAGCTAAAGTATATAAAAACCTCAACGTGAACTGACACTATTTGCGTTGTGCCCAAATTTTTAATATATCAGATCCACTATTCACCTGGAGTTGACATGCATACATTTTCGCTCTGTACAACACCTCTAAACAAAGGTGGGAAACAGAGATATAATTTGCACAAACATCTATACCTGGAAGCATATAAAAATAGAAAAAATGTACATAATCTGCTCTGCACTTTCACTGTATGTAAGTGAAGTTCGTAACCAGATTGCTATGTGACTGCACAGCATCCTTCTATAGTCAGTGTTAGTACTACAAACTCAATGCCCAAGCTTGGATGAAAAAATGCGGATTTGGCCAAAGCTTGTCAGAAATTAAATAGCAAATCCTTATCCAGGAATGCTTCACAATTAAGCAACAACCGTAATAATATAGGAAACTCAAACTAAATTATATTTTCATACCCGAAACGTACGTTTTACAATTGACATTCGTCATAACAGGTTAAGTATCATCCATATAATGGGACTCGGGTGGATTGATAATTGATTGAGAAATGTAACAGTTACGGTTGATTGTTTCGTGTGGGCAACTGATTGCCGTGAAGATGGCAGAAGTGCAGGCCAATTATATGTCTGTTATTTCCCTCCTAAATTATAAAACAAGAGAACATGATTGTAGAATGCCATTTATCTAAAGGTAATTAGCAGTCCTAAAAATAAAGAAATTATGCATTGTTTTTCAGATTCCTAAATTTTAATCAGAAGCTGAAATATATTATAAGTTAAACACCGTAAGTTGATATGAGACTATTTGCAGTTTGCCCAAATATATAATAATCAAATTCATTATGCAACTGCCATTGTCATGCTTCAGTGCTCTGTGCATTAACTCTAACAAGGGTTAAAACATGGAAACTACATTTTGCACAACGTCTCTGCCTTTGTAAATGTAGGTTATCTGCTGTGAACTTTCACTTTATGTAAGCGAAGCTCACAACCAGATTGCTACGAGACTGCTCGTCATCGTTCTATAGTCAAGATACGACAGAAACTCTGTCCCCAACCTAGGATGAAGACATGTCCATTTGACCAAAATTTGTTGGCAAATCCTAGAAGACCCCTCAATTTAAGCTTTAACAGTAATGATATAAATAAATTTAAGCTAAATTCCGCCCTTATTTATTTTGATGAGTAAATCAACGGGTTAGGGCGCTCTCCTATATATTAACTCTCAATGCAAATGGATCTACATTTAAAGAGTGACGTCACCAACAAACAGTAACAGAGAAAAAAGAATTCTAAACAAAAGCTGCCCAACACAACGTTCGGAATTCCAAGCCTAAACAAGGCTAAACTTAAAAGCACTAAACAGTCAAGCTGTATAGGCAAGCTTCGATTGCCTATCACCCAGGAGGAACCTCCCTCTTATCCTTAGTCTATACAGCTTCGATTGCCTATCACCCAGGAGGAGCCTCCCTCTTATCCTTAGTGGGTTTCCGTGTCATCTTAAGTGAAGTCCTTGATTTCACATTATCCTTCTGATTTATTAATTCAATCCAGTCATTCTCCGAGGGAAATGAAAACTATATCAAAGAAAGTTTGGGAAGAGACTTTGTATATTCTGTAGTAAGGAGGTAGTGAAGACTGGATGGCACTTAATCATAGAATGTGCAGTCTAGGAGGATATCCGTATTCAGTATGGAAACAGTCTGAAAGTTGGGCCCTAAATGATTGTTTGAGGAAGTAAAGACCAACAAGACTGCTAACTTTTTAGTCAAGATCTATTATCGGAGAACTGACACTAAAAGGAGTTTGAAGATAACTTAAAACTGTGGTTCTCTGTCCTTTAGATTACGTGGTCTAATGGATGTCAATAAAATCTATCATTTCATTCCTGCCAGCCCTCTCAGCCTCAAGTTTTGAGGGATAAATAATATCTAAATCCTAGATTTGGAATGGGTATGTTGGTAGGTATGGTATGTCTATAGGACAAATTATTTTGGAGTTGTTAAGTAGATGATCCCATCCATACAAAAATAAGATAAGATAAAAAAGTTACGTCCATGAGGCTAAATATAGCCTATTATATATATATATATATAAAATAAAAATTAAGTTAAAAACTGCACATATACATATGGTAAACAAACTACCATTAATATTACAAATACAATATATTAAAATTTTATTTAATAGTTAAATATTATTATAATAGTTGTCAACCCTTTAGCCTACATTTAAGTATCAAAACAGAGAAATTGCTAGACATTAATAAACTAATTTCTATAAATTAAATATTAATATTTAATAAATAAACTAAAAAGTTAAAAATTTAAATTTAAATAATAATTATTGTCAAATATAATAAATAAATTAAATTTTAAAAATTAAAAGTCAACCATAAATATTGTTAAACATAATTAAAAAATTTAAACTTTAAAATTTAAAATTTAAAATCAAGTTAGATAAAATGAAATGGTAAAAATTTAATATCAAAATTTTTGATGGAGGTCATCCACAAAATTGACTGTTCTAGCTACCCAATACAGACAGGAGCACGAGTCTTAAGCTGAACGAACCTCTTCGGCTAAGAACCGAGGACTGAGGAGTATCCATTCCATCAAATTCACCCGAGGCGCGATCCCGACCTCATCCCTTATTTCAATGTTGGAGCCTTACACTCAGCAAGACTTGATCCCTAATGGGCTCATTAAGAACCTTTCAACTTCACCTGTAGGCGTAGACCAAAGGCCCATTGACTTAATACCAAAATTTGAACATAAAACTTCTAATTAAAGCAGACGGAAAGAGGACATTTATGTATCATTTGGGCTTTTGTTGCCCACATTCCTCCCTCCTGCACATCCCAATAGCAGTCAACACAGTGAATCAGGATGTTTCTTTCATGCAATCCTGCCATGAAAACCTAACAGAAACCCATTCCATCTGGCATTGTGGGGAGACGGTAGATTATGTGTACGTTGAGGATGACAAAATCATTCTCGGCCTCTAAGTTCTCAAGATCATGTCCCTGCAATATTGGCATAGAAAAACATTGGAATGAGCACTGGATACATTCTACCCTTTCCTCAAAATGATTTCAGCTTCTTAATTACAAGTTTAGCACTAAAAAACGGGAATCTACCCGGTAACACAATGGAAATAATTCGTCCAACCTAGAGTCACCCGAATACCTGCATTGACAACTCCTTACAATTCCAACCCTTAAAAACATATCCTGCTCGATTCCTCATGCATCTCAAACTCAAATCTAACTTTGAAACGAACCACACATGACTTTGAAATAAATCACATCTGAATATTGGCATAGAACATTGTAATGAGCACTGGATACATTCTACCCTTTCCTCAAAATGATTTCAGCTTCTTAATTACAAGTTTAGCACTAAAAAGCGGGAATCTACTCGATGACACCATGGAAATAATTTGTCCAACCTAGACGCACCCGAATACGTGCATTGACAACTCCTTGAAATTCCAACGCTTAAAAACATATCCTGCCCAGTTCCTCATGCATCTCAAACTCAAATCTAACTTTGAAATGAATTACACCTGAGTATGCAATGTTTTCATAGAAATTTGGGAAACATAAATCTTTATCAAACAATTGGAACCATGAAGGAAGATTTCTTCCCAGTATGAGAAAGAGGAGAGCTCAACGAGGAAGGTGACTTCCTAGGGAGCCTCCTGAGAATTACTATTGCAGGTGGGATTGTTCTATCAGTTGTCTATGCAAAGCATGAATGGTACATTTTGCATTGTGGAAATGGCATTTCTTGTCAATTATGATTTGTATTTAAAAGTACAATGACTGTAACGTGCCAATTTTGTCTATAGTGCACCTTGTATACCAAACAAGTTGTCCAATGTATGAAACAAGATAATCCTTATTTGTGGCTTTGACTGTGAACAGGCAAAGATTTGCAATAAGGGATATCAATTTTGTAGATTTTTATGATCATGATTCATCATTGGCCTATTACATTGTAATGCCTCATCCTATTTGCACTTCTTTCACCCACTCAGCTATGTAGGTATTTTGCCAAACAATTGTCATGCATTCGCTGGTGAAGACATTGAACTGTTGCTGCTCATTAAACTCAGTTTGCTGATGGTTTTTGTCAATTGTTTGTAAGGTTTAACTTGTATGAAGATATAGTGTTCAAGGATTAAAAACATAACAATGCATAGGAAACTATCACCGTAAAATAATGCATCACAAATCACAAAGGAAGTGGAAATTACAAAAAGATATTTTCTGAACTTTATTTGAGAAAATGACCATGCACAGGTTTGATATACAAACTGAAATTGCCTCTAAACTGCAGCAGCAAAGGCTTGTTATTCTCAGAATTTCTTAACAGAAAAATTACAATGTGAATGATGAAGTTCCAAAGCAATGAAGTCAACTTCCAGGCCAAGGCACAAAGAAATCTCATGCCATGACAGAGTACCAAATGACACCAAGAACAAAGATTTTCAAGGCTGCTGCCAAGTTCTTCAAGTAATCACCAGCAAGCTTCAACTCCAAAGATTCACGCCAAACACAAATATAAGGCAGGAAATGCATCAAGTAAACACCAAAACCCTTAAATCCCACTGTCATATCCCAACATTCCGAAATCAGTATAAATTTTAATAAGTTTGACAGGGAGTGGACATACCTTGTCCCCTGTACATAATCTGCATACATGCATCCATGATATATCATACCATCGTCATTCTACCATATACATATGCTGTCATGCCTACATATACAGCAGTAGTATAATGATATCATGCATACATGCATCCAGACTGATGTAATTGCATTCATCATTTGACCAATAACATATTCTCTGTCATATGATCATGCCACCGCATACATACTGATCATTGGCCTTGCATATGATTGCATCATACCAGTATTGCATCATAATCGCATAGCATTAACAACATATCACTACCGCATTGCAATAGCATTGCATCTTATTGGCACAGCATCATAGTCACACTTAGCATATTTTCATACGATTATCATAACCATTCATTGGAACCGAATTAATGTGGTAATTAGTAATAATGATTATTATGGTAACCACTCGTAATTGGAAAGCGCCTCTTCATGGCAGTGTGCACATATATTATGAGCATCACATCACTTGAGGAAGATATCGATCAAAGAATATATGTTTATTTATATACTTTGAGGATCGCTCTATCCTAGAGCGTCTTGCCTTTGGCAACCAGTGGTGCACGCATATAAATATTAGTCAGAGACAGCATCACCAGAAAGCATATTCATATTGTTATATCAAAGACGGCCAGTATCATTCTGAGCATATTTCTATTGCATATCAGACAGCTTGTCATAAGCACATTGCTATTATTACACCAGAAACGGCATGCATACTTGCATATTTCTATTGTATACTAGACACAGTAATACCAGGTACTGAGATCATTCTCAGTTGTGCATGTAATTACCTGCAAATCAGATACAGCATACATTTTGTTATTCTGAATTGTTATACAAACGTTACCATTTTGTATCAGCGTATGCATTTGGAATCAAGCATCATTTGAATAATCATTTTATTACTAGTAATTGTTATACATTTTTAGCAATTAACAGTAGTGTCTTGGAACTTAAAAAAAAGGACATTACAAATTGGTATCAAAGCACAGAATTCTGCCAGCCGGTGGAGATGGAAACAGTAGAACTAGTATAACAAAGAAGTTCAAAAATGGGAGAGAATAAAAGACTCAACAATCGCTTGGATCAATTCATCAAAGGACAGAACTATTCAAGAAAAATTGGCTCAATTAGTGGGATTACTAACCAATGATGATCATAGCAAACAGGAGGAAAAAAGAAATGATGAATGTTCAAGACATCATACCCTTAAATTTAGACCAACACTTCCTACTTTTCTTCCAAAGAAAGAATGACAAGAGAGCAATAAACTTACTTTGGCCGATTTGCAAGATCAATGGCGACTGGATCGAATAAAGTACCCACCTAAGAAGCAAAGTAGTCATCACTTGGGCTTAAGAAGGGAAAATGGAAGTCATGAGCACTCTAAGGAATATGAGATAAATAATTGCAGCACAACAATTGCACCACGAGTCTCTCACATCCACACATCATCAGAGGGAATGGAAGTGTTTACACCAAAAGGAGAAAGTGCAATTGCAGAACATGAAATCCCAAGAAAGGATGATGCAAGAGATGAACATCAAGTACCACAAGGATATCTCAAGAAACCACAAGTCCAAGAAGAGCAAGAAGCAACTATTGACTCCTCATGTATCACAAATGGATCAAGCACATGGATCCATGAGAATGGTAAGGTTGACCACACATCATCACAAGGATCATGTACAGAAAATGAAAACATAGAGGTTAAATCTTGGAACCATAGTTCAAGTTCTGTGGAATTGATTGTTAGCCAAAACTCTCCTTCATCTCCCAAAGAAGACTTATCACCCATAGTTGTAGATGAAAGGTGTAATGCTTCTAGTGCAAAAGAATTAGGAGTCACCACTTATATCCAGTCTAGTCATCTTGATGAACAAATTATAACAACAAAAGCATGGGGAGATAAAATACAAAAATTAATGGACAAGGACAATCACTATAGACAAAAAGGTGATCAGGTTGGGAGATCAAAAAATAGAAGAAATAATGTATGGAAAGAACTAGATGAGGATGATATAGATAAGCTTGAATTTAAGAGCAAAGCTAATCTTAACCTTATTTATAATCCATCGTTTAAAATTAAAGTGGACAAAGCTTGTAACAACCCACCTTCTGTATGGATGAGAAACTTTTGGACACATACAAAGTTAGAGATGAACACAAGACTTGGGACCCTGGTGCAACTCCTATCAGCAAATGTACAAAAAAGTTTGGAGTCAAGGGACAGATCTTAACAATGGTGATACTAAATACTCTCCAATCAAGGAGGTTGAGTACATGAAACCCTTGTTGATGAAAGAGCAATTGCAAATTACAAATTGCTCGACCAACAAATTCGACCAGAACCAAGTGAGACGCAATACCTTGAAGTAGACTTGTGATCTTGAGAATCATCTGCCCAATCTGAATCTATGTGGCCCAACAATTCAATATCCATGCCTACTGCATATTGAATCCTATTATTACGAGTACCCTAAAAGTAGTGGATAATTTGCTTAGCTTCTTCCCAACACAAATCATGTGGATCCTACACGAATTGAGAGTTAATGCCCACAACATATGAAATGTAGGGTCTCGTATGAATCAAGTATATGAGACTCCCAACAAGTTGTCAGTATAAAGTGCCATCAACCAAGGGCGAAGAGCACTTAGCCTCAAGTTTTCCCGCAATAGAAATGGAATTAGTGCAAGCCTATAGTCATCCATGCAAAATCTAGAGAGCATATCAAGTGCATACTTGGGTTGCCCAAGGAAGATACCTAACTGAGTAATCTCAATCCTAAAGAAGTAAAGCGGAAGACCCACGTCTGACATCCAAAATCTATCATGTAGAGCATTTTTCACTGCCTTGATGGTGGATGAGTGACTCCCTATAATCAACAAGTCATCAACATAGAGAACCAAAAATGTGAGTGGCATCCTACAACATAAAGTATACATTCGGATAAGAATAGCATTAAGTGAAACCAACTATCAGAAGGAAGGAATCATGTTGATGTGAGTTTTATGCCACTACAACATGCAGAATTAAAGACTTAATATTTCAAGACGAAATACCAAATTTCCAATTCTCTCTTGAATAAGGAAGCTCATAAGCTAAACAATGTATATAAATTGTATTATCAAATGAGACAACCCCAAGGTTCCTTCTTATTGTGGACTTTCACTCAGTTATAATGATGTGATATCTTGGGTATCACAAAGAAACTTATGTTGTTCATTCAATGGACTTCAACTTCTTACAACCAAACAAACTGCAAAGGAAAGGGTTAAGAAAGCTATCCTACTCCTAGAATGCAAGAAATTGTGTCTTTGTGACTCTACTAGACTTAGTTTAGCCATCGGCATCAACCAAGCTAGTGCGATCTCCTAAGGTAAAGGTAAGATGTTCAAACTATTACCATTCTATTAACACCATCCATCGATGCATATCAATTTGCAAGCAATAATCGAAGTAAAGCTCTTAAATATGTCATTCGAGCATGCAAGGCAAACTTACAATCAACAAGCAACCAGTGGTTTGGTCTAAGCGAGTTCAACAAAGATGCATCCAAAATATCTTCCATTCAACTAAACACTATTTCTAATCAACATGAAATGAAATCCTAATCTAAGTGATGAAATGTAGAAACCATGCAATACTCCAAATGATACAAGTAATCCACCATGAAGGCCAACAATCAATTATGAACAATTTTGGTAGCATCATAGCAACAATTTCAACAAGTCTGCCTTACAAATGAGGAGAGCAAACTTTTATATAGGAAGCTCTATTACAATGAATGCAAAAGATAAATTCAGAATAAATGGCCCAAATTTATCCACCAAAGCCCTAATTAGGGTTTTCATAACCACCACTAACAAATATTAAATGCTCAAAAGAGCACCACCTTTTGGGCCAATAAGAAAATTACAATGCTTTCATGGGACAATAAGAAATTGGTTAGGTAGAAGCTTATAGAAGAAGGCACCAATCAATGGGCCAATGATAAAATGTCACATGGGCTTACAACAAATCTTCCTTTAGAAGATAATTTTCTTTGACTTTTCCCTTTTGGCAAATTCAATGGATTTGGACATAATATTGTCAAGCTCTTCCACTGCGACACTTGGCATGATTAGATTGGTGGATCTTTGAAACATGCAACTTGAATTTTTTGATTGGCCGAGGATGAGTGGGTGCCACCTCAGCATGCTTATCTTGTAAACTTGGTTAATATCTCTTGATGATGAGAAAATATCTCTTGATACTCTTATCAAGCCTTCAATTGTGATGGCGAATATTCCCACATTGCTTCATCTTCATATCTTGATGTCATCTCTTTGGGGATCTTCTCATGGCAATTGTTTAAAATCTGAACCTCTTGGTTTCTAATTTTCTTCAGATGAAGTAATTCGTGTACCCGAAATATTTCTCTCGATCCAATTAAACTTGGATTCCCGAAGGGAATTCAAGTTGATCATAATCTTCCTCCACTTGTAGCTTTGATTCTTTGATTTCATCTTCATGTTGCCAATGAGTTGGCATTTGATCTTGATCTCGAATTATCTTGCTCGTCGACACTTGAATTCTCCCTGTGCAGTTGCTTGAAGTCCTTGAGCTTGACCTTGCCACCATCCTTTGTCCCCCAAGCATCTCTTTTAACCTGCCACACCACATAGATTAGGTTTTCATATTTTGGATTTTCATTTCAAAGTCATGACATGGTTAGCAATGACAAGCTAATTTTATTACTTCAGCTCCAATGGACAAAACGAAACTAATCTCCCTACTCTTAGACAAGATCAAATATGCTACAAATGCTGGCCTCAATCTGGTATACACTATTTAATTCCTAATCTGGAATGCACTACCATTATCATGTGAAATCCAAAGCTCAAACTTGTACCATGCAAATTCAATTCGGATTATAATCAAAATTTAACATCTACACCTTCACATCTTTTAGCAACGTCATAAGCATCGAAATTTATACCTTGCTGGTAATAAAATCTGAGTTGAAGAACTCAGACCTGTAGATGAAATTCACTGGATAAATCTGATTTTGCCAAGAATCTGGGCAAATTTACTCAATTGTTTTAGTCTTTGTTGCTTACTAAGTCTAGATCAAACTCGAAATTGACTCATTTTTCATACTGGATCACGATTTTCACATGACTTTCGACCCTCCCTGTACAATTTGTATGTCAAGGCCTGTCATCCTCCAGTTGATTAAATTCATGTACCTAGTTTGACCTGCTTCATGAGTTTTGATCTGCACTTATATTTACTTTAAGTCAAACTTTAGAGACTTGTTTTTCGATTGGGTGTTGAAGCAATTTCAACACCCAATATATAGGCTTCAGTATTGAATGGTTGCCACCCTTAATAAGGGCCAACCTGGTCTTGGAGGAAAAAATTAAATAAAATTCACCCATTTAACTCGTGACCAAGCCAACCTTGCTGCCATTTCCTTAATTCGATATCATTTAATTAATTGACAATTTATTTAATTTTGACCCTTCATATAAAGATTGAACCTCGTCATTTAATTGTTTGCCCTAAGTTGCCAGTTTGGATTCCGGTACGGATGCGGGTTCGAAATTCATCCAAAAAATTTTGGGGTTGGGTTCGAATTCGTTTTGGGTTCGTCCGTACAAGATTTTTTATTTTTTTTTTAAATATATACATGTATACATATGCAGCAGCAAATAAGTTCATACATTACTATGCTAATAACAAAGCAACATAGCAAAATACACCAGCACATATATTAACGTTTTAGTCCAAATGACAACAAAATGCCAAAATACCCAGTCACTACTAGAGGACATGTCGTTGCTAGATGAGGAAACCTATCGCTGATAAAAAAGACACAGTTACTACTAGATAGGAGACCTATGAGAAAACGATAGCTGTAAGAATAAGACCAATCGCTGCCTGTGAGAAAATGATACATGTGCCATGTGAGAAAACGATAGTTGTGTTGTGTGAGAATGTCGTGTGAGACTTGTGCCATGTATTTGGCATGTATCGAATCACTTTTAGGTTTAATTTGCAAAAAATAAATGTTAAAAAACTTTAATAAAAAGTCAACAAAACTGACTACCAAATTCGCTCAAATTTGCCCAAATTCACTACGGGCTCGTGCGGCAATTTCCAAATTCGGTCTCGCTGCCTGTGAGAAAACGATACATGTGCCGTGTGAGAAAACGATAGCTATGCTGTGTGAGAATGTTGTGTGAGACTTGTGTCGTGTATTTGGCATGTATCGGGTCACTTTTAGGTTTAATTTGCAAAAAAGAAATGTTAAAAAACTTTTTAAAAAAGTCAACAAAACTGACTCTCTACCAAATTCGCCCAAATTTGCCCAAATTCACTCCGGGCTCGCGTGGCAATTTCCAAATTTGGTCAAAATCGATTGAAATTCGACCAGGGTCCCGATGACCAAATTTACAGCGAATTCAGCAATAAAAAATCAAATTTAGAGCGAATCTGAATCATTTACAAATTTGTAGTGAACCGACTTTTGACTTTGGGGTCCAGCAGGCGAATGTGGTAACTTGGTGTTTGCCACATCATTAAATTCAAAGCTCCCTATCCTTCCATTTTGTCCCTCTCAATAAGATCGAACCTTATAGCTCCATTTTGTTTCCCTCCATATGGAATTCGTGCCTTTTCAAATCAAATCCCCTTGTATGTAATTTTAGCCCTTCTCCATTTAAATCACACCTCCTTGCATTATTGGTCAATGTAATTTACTAAATCTGAATGCCTTCATTAGGTTCGATGTATGCTTGCATTTAATTCGAGGTTTTCAATTAGGACCATATTTCATTTCACTATCCAATGCGAGGCATGTGTACAACCCAAGAAGTGGAAATCATACCTCAATAAGGCACTGACTTGAAACGTGGAGTGGAAATCTCCACTAAATAAGGCTAGCATTCAAAACATGGAGTGGAAATCCACATTGAATCGCACCACAATAAGACAAATGCACAAAGCATAAGGTGGAAACCACCAATAAATAAGGCAAAACTGTCATGTGCAACGTCAAAACTGCCATCAAATAAGGAAAACCACCTAAAATATAGTGGAAACCAGACCCAATTAAGGCAAGTGAAAAATCACGTTGAGTGGAGATTCAAGGCGAATAAGGTGAAATTCCAAAAATAAGGTGGAAATCGCCATCAAATAAGGCAAACCCCACAAAACCAAGGTGGAAACTCACACCAAATAAGGCGAACTTTATAAGTGCAAGGTGGAGATTCACACCAAATAAAGTGAACTAAAAATAAAGTGGAAATCAGACCCAAATAAGGCAAGTGGAAATTCAAGGTGAATAAGGTAAATTCAAACAATGTGAAGTGGAAATTATCACCAAATGAGGAAAAGCATTTACAACATGGAGTGAAAATCTAGACGAAATAAGGCAAAACTCCACAACATGAAGTGGAGATTAAGACCAAATAAGGCGAAACTCCACTTCAACTCGAACTCCTTGTATTGATTTGAACCTGATCTTGTTCATCCAAGTTGAACCTAAATTGATTAGTCTTCATGCCCAGACTGAACATTCCCACAAAAATTTCACCCTTCCTCATTTGGTGATTACCACAATTTTCATGTTTCCTTTCAACCACTCGCTAATACAATCAGAATTATACTAAGTCTGATTTTGGAACTATCCCATTGTTGAGACTTCAAAAATTGCCAAGGTTTGCTTGTGATCAATCCCCATCTTGCTCCTCATCAAGGCTTGAATTCTAGAAATGTTGCCAACCTTCTCTTACACTAACACCTATAGCCAACTCCTAAACTAACACCAGCTGAAAGGCAACGAAAGAGGGGGTCCCCATCTGTAATGGGACGATGGTGTGAAAACCTCACAAGTCCATCTTGGCACACCAAGCTTGAGGATCGTGTTTGAGGCCATAGAGAGACTTTCGAAGTCAACACACAAATGAAGGATCCTGAACAAACCCTTGTACTTGCTCCATGTAGATTTCATCTAAAGGTTACGATGAAGAAAGGCATTCTACACATCCATTTGATGAACTTCCTACCAATGAGTTATAGCTATTGCAAGGACAAGTTGGATGGAATTCATCTTAGCAACTAGTGCAAAAGTCTCAGAGTAATCAACCCCAAAAGACTATGAGAATCCTTTTGCTGCCAAGCAAGCCTTATGCTTATCAACCAATCCATTTGCTGCAAATTTTGTCTAATATATCCACTTGCATCGAACAAGTTTCCTTCCATTAGTAAGAGGGACTAAATTCCATGTGTGATTCCTTTCCAAGGAATTAAACTCTTTGCAACATCACACTCAGGGAATGTTACCGAGTCTGGCTATTTTAGGGCCAGACCAGGGTTTGGTTCGAACCGGTTCTTGGTTCTGGTCTGGTTCACCTGTGGGTTCAGCCAGGGTTTGAACCCAGGTAGGCTAGTTCATCCAGGCCGAACCCAGGTTGAACTAGGGAAGAACCAAGCAGACCAAGTGCGAACCAAGTACATTTCCACTGAGAAACATTCTATAATTTAGTGCGGAAAACAATTATTATAGAATTTGAATAAGATCTTTAACATTACAAAACAAAATTTGCTGAAGTTCAAATATTTATTACATCAAATTAAACTAGCCCTCAAGATTTCTTCTAGTGAAATTTTTATATCCAATTGCTGATAATGACCCCTGTCTTATTAATTGGAAGCTCTCTATAGTGATAAGTCATATTTTAAACCTTAAACAATATCTTCAATAGGTGAAGGGAGTTGCAAGCTACTTTTTTAACATTTTTCAAGTAGGGTGTTAATTACAAACAAACAAGCTCTCTATACAATGAAAAAGTAATAAGCATTTGAGGACTTGGAAAGCGAGAATGTTATTGGTGTAGTTGATCCCATTGGCACTGGCATTGTTTCTAAATCAACTAATGCCTTTGATGATGAAGAAGAAGAAGATTTAGATTATCCATTAGATGATTGAAACTTAATATAAAGTTCCAATTGTTGAAAGTCAAAACAATGATACTTGAGCTCAATATTATTATTTTTGTTGATGTTTGTAGCTTCGATCAGATCAAATGAATGAGATATTAATATTATGAGAATAAATTAAATTATGCACATACATATACATACCAATATATATAATAATAATAGATATTATTATTATATATATATACATAATCAATTGTCATTATATTAATCTCATAATAATGAATAGACATGTCCCATCATGGGACATGTCTCTCCTAGCCTCATTCTCAATATAAATGAAAGAGAGATTGTTGCATTTGGAAAACACATACAACATAGAGTGCTATTACATTTGCAGCTATCCTAAAACTTAACATGGTATCAGAGCCAGACTGCAAATGTAAGAGAGTAGTTTGTTGATGGTGAATGTGTGACTGTCTCAGAAAATATAGTCCCAGTACAAGGACCATATATCACAAATCCACCGTTGGATTTTGCTGAATTTCAGATATGGTGGTGACACAAATTTTGAAGAATCTCACCGCAACGATTGGAGAGAAAGTGTGGGGTTCAAAAGTTATGACGAACTGTGTACGGGTCTATGTGAAATTCCTGAAAGCGGCTTTCATTAAAAAGATATATTAATTTGTTATGATCATGGTCAAGCATTAACAAAGAAGAACGTATTCAAGGGTGTCTCTTTCTATAAAGAAAGCATTAATTATAGAGTGTCACCTCTCTTGGAGCAATCAAGTCATTTCAACGATATAAGAGTGGGAATTGTACATTGTGGGGGGCAATAATAACCAATGTTACATTCCCATTTGAACCATCCTTAGTGGGGAGATGATTCAAAGTGGAGATGTCTCTTAAATAATCTGAAAAGGTGTTTTATGATTTGATATGGACCTTCATTGAAGCAACTTGTGTCAAGGATGTTGATGTGCAGATAAGTATCTATTATCCTTGAATATTACATTTATCTACTCATTGTAGTCTCTCTGTCATTTGTAATTCTATATGTACTATAAGAGATATTTGTCTTGATCTTTTCCGGAGATGCTCTTGCAGGAAAAAGAAGATTGATATCAGATTCAGAGGGAGTTTGACACTTCAGAGATAACTTTGGACGAGGAGCTTAGAAGATTGATATTAGATTCAGAGGGAGTCTGACAGTTCATCTTAAGCAATCTTGGATGAAAAGATCAACAAATTGATATCTTCTCAATGAGTTCTTCTCTATGAGAGAGGTTCGAGGTGAAATCCCTTGTTTACACCCTCTACGCTGAGGCATGGTGGATGTCATGTGTGTGACTCCATGTTTTTAATGGGCCTGCCCCCTGTTTACATCATGAGTAAGTGACGACTTCCAAATGATTATCACTTGTATTTGTAAGAGTTATTGAAAGGTGATGATCTTACAATAACTTGACCTTCTATTGTGATAGACATCGTGTGATGCCTGAAACAGATCACAATAGATGATTTCCTGCATGGTGGATTCAGTTCCTTAAACAGACCATTGACCTTCTATTGTGATAGACATCGTGAGATGGCTGAAACAAATCACAATAGATGATTTCCTGCATGGTGTATTCAGTTCCTTAAACAGACCATTGACCTTCTATTGTGATAGACATCGTGAGATGGCTGAAACAGATCACAATAGATGATTTCCTGCATGGTGGATTCAATTCCTTAAATAGACCTTTGACTTTCTATTGTGATAGACATTGTGTGATGGCTGAAACAAATCACAACAGATGATTTCCTGCATGGTGGATTCAGTTCCTTAAACGGACCATTGACCTTCTATTGTGATAGACATCGTGTGATGGCTGAAACGGATCACAATAGATGATACCTTACATTAAGGATCATTACCTATGGAAATTTTTGAGTTATGGTGAATATCGTGAGACTTGATATTCTTGGTCAAACCATATCTCTTGATATCACGATGAGGTGATATCTTCTCTCTTAAAAGTAATGGATCTTTTGTGAATTGCATTTTGATCTTCCCTAACTAAGAGGGAGTGTTGATGTTTGTAGCTTCGATCAGATAAATGAATGAGATATTAATATTATGATAATAGATTAAATTATGCACATACATATACATACCAATATATATAATAATAATAGATATTATTATTATATATTGATATATATATACATAATCAATTGTCATATATTAATCTCATAATAAAGAATAGACATGTTCCATGAAGGGACATGTCTCTCCCAGCCTCATTCTCAATATAAATGAAAGAGAGATTGTTGCACTTGGAAAACACATACAACATAGAGTGCTATTACAATTGCAGCTATCCTAAAACTCAACAATTTTAATAGTTTTATGTTGATATGATGCTATGATTACAAGATTATGGTGTTTTTGTTGTTTTTATGAACTAAGTGACATTCTAATCTTAATTCATGCTTCTAGGTTGCATACATATGTATATTATATATAATTTTTACATGTTTTTGTACTAACGAACCCAAACCCCATTTCAAAGTTTTGTCGTACCAGAGAACCAATTCTTTGAACCCGAACTTGAACCCAAACCCGGACTGGCAACTTAGCACTTGGGAATACTTGAAGCTTCTGAAAAAGATTAAGGATAAGAAGTTGATTCAATGAAGAAATGTGGAGCCTGCTGAAATTGTGACTTTCTTCTTCAAGTGTCTGATGGATCACCAACCCAATCGCCAATTGAATCCAATGTTTGTCGAGCCCAAGGTGTTGAGGCAAGAGTTTGGGAATCATCAACCTCTAAATGATGGCTTGGAGAGGAATGTGAATCCTCATCATCACTATCACCAACTAAAGCAGAGGAAGAAGACTCATAAAAATTAGGAGAATTAAGATCCTCTGAAGAACTGTTGTCATTATGCGAAGTCACCAATGTGATGGTGGATGGAAAAGTAGAATGAGAAGAACTGGAACGACTCTCCTCAAAACGAACACTCCTCTCAATGATCTCATGAGTGGTGGGATGGAGAAGTCTATAGCCTTTGACATCATCTACATACCCAGCAAATATGCAAGGCTTGCTCTGCAAATCCGTAGCCTTGCATTTCTCATCTAGAATGTAATCCCGGGCAAGAGAATCAAACACTCTAAAGTTCTTAACTATTGGTTTTCGACCAATCAAAGCTTGAAAAGGAGTTATGCACTTCATAGCTTAGTGAGGAACTTAGTTTCGGATGTGACACAGAGTTGATGGACTCAACCTAGTACTGAGGTGCCAAAGATTTGGAGTGAATCATACAATTTTTCATCTCCTTCAAGGACATATTATTGCATTCTGTGACATCATTTTGTTGAGGACTATATGGAACTGTGTGATGCATGTTGACACCTTTTGTAAACAAAATTCTTCAAACTAATTGTTAACATATTCACCCCCATTATTTGTATGTAGAATCTTGATGAAGTTTCCAAATTGTTTCTTTGCAAAAGCTTTGAAATCTAGAAAATTCTCAAAGATCTTGGGCTTTTGTTTGAGAAAGTAAACCTATGTATATCTAGAAAAGTCATCAATAAATGTCAAGAGATATCTAGCCCTACTAAAAGATGATGCTAGAAATGGTCTTGCCAAGTCACCACTATGTACCAACTCCAATAGTTGTGTAGCTCTCCATCTTTACCCTTATCACACTTCTCGGGATTCTTACCAAGAATGCATCCACAAAAAACTTCATCTGAAAATTGAATAGAATGCAACCCTAAAACTATGTCTAGTTGACTGAGTTGTTGCAAGTAATGATAGTTCAAGTGGCCAAACGATTGATGCCACAAACTACTCACCTCATCTGCATGAGCTTGTAAGGTCGTCAAAGGAGAGTCGAGAACAAAGAGAGAAAACTACTATAGTCTAGACTGATGATTTTCTTTTCCAACTATAACTATAGACCCATCATGCATATCACTAATTACCAATGTATCTAGTGTGAACTCAACTCGCTTGCCAAAACTTATGTGAGTTATCTGATAAACAGATAGATTACTTGATAGAGATGAAACACAAAGGACATCCCAAGATGTTCCTTTGCCCACATCAACAGACCCTCTCCCATGCACTTCAATAGGAATGTAATCACCCATTAGTATGTTAGGCATAGAACATGGCTCTAAAGAAGTGAGATCATCTTCTGAAGAAGCCATATGGTGCGAAGCTCCCAAATCACTGATCCAAGCACTTGGTTGTGAAGCAACAACAACTACGGCTTTGCCCTTTCCTTTCCCTTTATTTTTGTTTGTGTCCTTGGAAGACCCTTCTAATGAGCTTTGTTTGACTAATGTAGGCACCTTGATATTGTTCATTTCTAGGAGATGTGAAAGGTGATTTATTCGTTTCTTTAAACACTTATGTTCATCATAGCTAGGCCTCTCATAGTAAGAGCACTTGACCTTCTCCTTAGGTTGTCAACCTTTTGATAAAGAGGTCTGATTATTTGCTTTTGAAGTAGCAGATTTATGATCTTTCTTCTTCTCTCCTTGATTCTTTTGTTTCTTATCCTGTTTGCTAGACACTTTCTATTCTTTTGTGCCTTGATTACAACTAAGGTGTGTGACTTAAAAGGGTTTAATTGTACCCACTAGAAGTAATTTGTCTTTCTCCCTAGTGAGTTTTGCACCAAATTCATCTAAAGAAGGCATTTTCTATATGAAACTTAGGGCATATTTCGTAGCATGAAATGTAGCAACAAAAACTGAATAGTTAGACCAAGCTTAGAAAGAATACTCAAGATCAGTTGTTTATCTTGTTTACCACATTGTTCCAATTGCAATCTTTCATATTTGAGTTTTATGAAGTCTTGTATAGTGTCAAAATTGGTTGGACTCAACCCTATGAATTCATTTTCCAACTGCTGGCCTCTTACCACATCCTGCTTACCAAAGAGGCTTTCCACTTTCCAAAGTGGTACACACAACATTTAGTGTAGTGGCAGATTCAATGTGAAAAAGAATGTTGAGAGAGACCAATATACACAGTACCAAATGATTCATCACATTTGTTAAACCATTTTATCTTTTATGCATCATCCTATAGTTCAGTTTCAAGTCCCATTATAACACAATGATACCCATGTATTTTCAAATATATTATCATCTTAGATTTCCATTCAAAATAGTTATATGGTGTTAAAATAGGAACTAAAGATGTATCCATGAGAGCATAAAAGAAGATTGCAAAGAAGAAAGAAAAGTGTGAAAAAGAAGTCACATGAAACATCGCCCCTCCACTATATAATTACAAGTTGGTACTTTATAATCTCAAAAATCACTCACAACCCCCCCCTCAAAAAAAAAAAAAAAATTACAATTTGGTACTTTATAATTAGTGCATTTACAAGGCCTCTTATAATATTAAAATGCTTTCTAGGCCTCCAACGGCCAAAATTACAAATTTTGATACAAAATCTAACAAAAATATCTTTGCAGCTATTTGTTACTCTTCAACACCTTTCCGACGCTTTTTAGTTTTTGAAAAATGGAGTTCAAGAGCGAAAGATATGGCTTGTAGAAGAGAAAAAGTAAAGCATCTTTTGTTAAAGGTTGATCAGATTTGGATATAGTAGGAATTTTAATTTTATTTCAGATTACTATCTCACAACTATCATTGATGTATGGGACAACTTGCTATGAAGATCGCTGCTGATATATATGTGACACAATTAATTCAAGATGAATCAATGTCAATCTGCATATATTATGTGAAGGAGATCAATGTATCTTTGTCTTGCACTTTCGATTGCTGTGCATACATTTGAATTGATTTCAATCATAATATATATTATCATGAGACATGTCTCTACGTAGAGACATCTGCATCTATTATGTGAAGGAGATCAATGTATCTTTGTCTTGCACTTTCGATTGCTGTGCATACATTTGAATTGATTTCAATCATAATATATATTATCATGAGACATGTCTCTACGTAGAGACATGCTCTCATACCCTTCCATTAATTTAATGCCTTTGCTGTTATCTTAATCAGTGATAGTAATAACTATCGATCATGACATAATATGAATCAATTCTCATAATCGATTTGTGATATGATAAATATCAACATCGATAATCAATATCATAACCAGCATTAACACAATTGATACTTAATATTGATTAACGGCAAGAATATCATCGATACTCGAAATTGATTAACAGCAAGAATATTATCAATACTCAATATCTGTTGTCCTCAATTTTGCATTCCCCAAAATTGGGGCAACCCTACGCAATTCTCAATTGATTGCTAGGAGTTTTTTTTTCTCTAAGCGTGTCGATGTTGTGGAAGGAATATTTTTCAATAGAATCAGTCATCCCTTGATTTTGATTGTTCTATCTTCTAACTAAACGTCAGGTCCTTTCCTGTTCTCCTCTTTTCGCTTTGTTTTGCGTCTTGTTTTCGGTTTCCAGTTCTGGTTGGCGTCTTTGGTTTTTCAGTAGCATTGTGAGCAGTCTTCTGCGTTCTTCCAATGTCAATATAAGAATGATCTTTCTGGT
>MU226565.1:1847578-1860825 GCA_018584345.1 Thuja plicata
TTGTTTAGATCATTTGAGCATCTTTAATTTAAGTTTTCTGAAGACTTTGTGCTTCAGGGAATTGAGATTACTATAGAGATTAGTGGCTGAGACACTCCAAGGACTGAAGACTTTGAGCTTCAGTATTAGATAAATAGATTAGATTACTGATTCAAGGTGAGGACAGGAGACTTTGAGCTCATTGTATCACCTCGTCTTTAGATAAATCAACCGCTGCCTCGTTTGATTGTTCTTACGTCAATCATCGAGTCACCGGCATTACTGTTGCAAGGTGAACTGTATGTGCTACAGTTCAGTTCTACTTGAAGCCACCTGCGGTAAGAAGGGAGCCTCCCCTATTGCTGAGAGGAGAGAGAAATCTCACATACTGCTGCCTAAAACACATTTTGCAAGTTGTAGTCTTAGTGACTTGCAAAATATTTAGCCAACAATATCGATTAGCATTATTAATATAATCGATGCATTTCATCTATTCATTATATGAGTTACTAACAACATGTTAGTATATAATCGATATTGTTGACTAAAAATTTTGCAAGTAACTAAGACTAACTTGGCAAAATTGTAATTTTAGACAGCAATGTGTGAAATTTTTTTCTCCTCTCAGCAATAGGGGAAGCTCCTTTCTTACCGTAGGTAGCTTCAACGGAAACTGAACTGAAATACAAACAATTCCTATTGCTACGGTAATACCGGTGGCTTAAGGGTTGACGTAAGAACAACACTTAACACAGCAATTTATTTATAATAAATTGAATCAAATACAGGAACACAAAGTCTCTTGTACCTACTTCGAAAGATGATTACGAAACTAGAATAGCCAAGAAAGCACAAAGTCTTCCACTGAATATCCTCTTCCTTAACAAAAACACTTATTACCAAAGCCCAAAGTCTTCAGCTTTAAGTTATTGCAGCCACTTCTATCTATAACAATTTGTCCTCCTGCAGCACAAAGTCTTCAAAAGTTCAAATTGGCTCTTAATGCAATAGGCAGCTCAAAGTCTGCACAATTGAATTCAAATCCCTCTTGCGCAAAACTCCAAAACTCACAATCAATATCCAGAAAATGTTGTCACATAACACCTTGAATCAACACAAAGTTTGAAAGCAAGTTGCCCTTTTTATTGAAAGCAATCTGATTTACATTCAAGCACAAAGTCTCAGAGTGCATATACAAACTGGCAGAATTTTCTTGCATTGCCAAAAGATAGAAAATACAGTAGGTCTCGCTCCTTTATATAGGAAAAGAGGAGAGAGAAAAGTGGAGAAGAAAGGGAAAACTCTTAACCACCTTGATTTATTCAATACTTATCCTTAACTAACCAACTTTGACTTATTCAATGCTACAAGGCTTAATGCACTTGTAACATGATTACATGGAACAACTTTGCATGTGATACTATTGCATGCAATTACATCTTGTTTTTACATTACATATAATTTGTCAAATACAAATTACAAAATGCATAATGAAATATTTTCTAAGTGTCTCACAAGACACGACATATGTTACATCATCTTTTATTGGTCCTGATGCTGCTACAGAATGCCCGGTGATTGATGTATTCTGGTTTGGTGGAAACGTCTCGAACCAGAACAGAAACCTGCATCCTTGATTGTTCTGCATCATAATGGCCATTACTGGAAAAAGCATCTTCTCATGACTATTTTAGTCTTAAAAGCATTCTATGCCTGCAAACATTTCATCGCTCATCTCTTTCTTTGTATGGTTTCAAAATGATACCAAAAGTGAATATCAAAATTTGGGAAGTACGTTGCTAGTGGGGAAGAACATGGGAAGAACTTTCACAAATGGGAAGAACTTATACTTCTTGTAATCGAATTTACAATGAGCTTTTATGGGGATATTCCCTTGATGAAATTGAAGTGAGAAGCTTGAAGTATGAACACATTTTTAAGAAACAAAACCTTCCCACTTGCATTAGCTGCCATTTTGAGCTTTGCTTAAATTGTCATAGGACCAATCTCTATGCTTCTTTTTGTCATTAGCGTGAATTTGAATAGCGAAGAGACTCACTGAGAACATTTTAAGCAACCAATCTGCATAATGGAATATTTTCCTGTTTGTTATCACATTATTAGACATCCGAGAGCAACCATGAGAACACTTGAGTAATCAGAGCAATCTTCAAAACCAACTTGACATCTCTCTAATAGCAGCAGCGTCTTTTATGCTTGAATATCATCTCTCATAAAGAAGAAATGAATGCCCCTTTCAAAGTCTTCTATTATACACAACCAACAAATATACTTTGTTCTAATTGTTCCAAAACATGTCTTTGATTTGCTCTTCTTTTTGCAAAACCGCTGGAAGAAGAAGAACTGAAACCTGGAAACCTTCAAAACATGACTCTATATGGGCGTTTTTGAAGACAAGTAAAAAACAAACACAATCATGTCACCATCAATGCTTTTTGCAGATCTGGGAAGTTCTTTGACAAATGGCACAAAATGAAAACTGAAATCCTTGAGAAATGCAACTTCAAAGACTCATTCAACCTTGCAATTCGAGAGTTGCATTTGAATCAAAACAATGCAATAGATGCTAAAAACGACATCCTAGGAAGGAAAACATAGTGTTTTGTTAATGAAGACAAGCTGCAAATTGACACTAAACCCTTGGACGGGCTTCTTCAACTTCCATGCAAGCAAAAATGTCATCCTTTGTTGCTAAGAATGTCGTTTTTGCCCTAGACGGGTTTCTTGTTTGAATTCGTAGCTTGAAAACGTCTCCTCTCCCCAAAACGTGGAGTTATGCCCTAGACGGGCTTTAAAAGCTCAGCACGGCCTTAGAAAGAGTTGCAAGGAAATGACGGGCTTTTATGATATCATCCCATCCAAAACGAGCATGTAAAAGCTCTGAAAAACGGTACCCTTGGACAGTGGGAAAAGACACGGCTTTTAATGGTTAAAAATGAACTTTAAATGCCATGTTGCATATGCAAGGAAGTTGATCTTCTAAGTCACGGGTTTTAAGAAGTCACTTGCATATCATTTCATCTTGCAAAATGCTTAAAAATTACCGTCTAGTTATGTATGAGAGAAGAAGAAGCTCATAATGCCCTAGACGGGCTTTAAAAGTCAAATTGCATACCATTTTGGAGTCATAACGGGCTTTAGATACATGATTGCATGTATTTCAAAACATGCGATGATCTTTAAAATCGCCACCAATGAGCAATAGTGGACTTTTAAATGTGAAACACATCATATATTTGGCTTTTAAAACATGCAAAACCTCTCAAAATTGCCACCTATGGAGTAATCACAGCTTGTTTGAGTCTATTTACATGTAGTTTAGAACATGTAATATCATCAAAAATCGCCACCTATAAAGTTTTAAGAATTGGAATACATGTTTAAGTTCATAGTCTTGTTATGTTAAACATGCAATGATTCGCCACCCTTCCAGAGAGAAGACATCTTAACACATGGAGTTTTAATGTGTAATTACAAGCAACATTTTAAAAGAGAAAATATGCAATCAAAGTTGAAAAACCGACCTTCACATAACAAATATTTTAAAAAGTTCATGCATCTTTATGCGAATGTGTAAAAAAGGAGTTTTGTTTCCACTTTACATGAAACACACCCATAGTATTACGCAATGGTCAACGAAAAGCCTACTAATGAAGGATTTTAATTAAAGAATGACGATATGCAATCAGGCTTAAAAAGCCCAGTTGTCGTTGCTTAAGTCTTTAATATCTTTTGATAGACAACTTCGATTGAAGCCTAAGATAGCTCAAAACAAGTGGAATTGAAAAAGCCACAATCCTAGGGTGAAAACACAACCAAAATCAAACAAAACCACTAAGAAAACGCCTTTGAGAGTTTATCCTACGAAATTTTCTATAGGGTTGCCCCAATTTTGCAAATACAAAATCGAAGGCAACAGATGTTCATTATCGATTCAACATATGATTAATATCATTGCTTTGCATGGCTAATATCAACAACATGATTAATAATTATATATAAATTAATCTCAGTCATGTACATATAATATATATACATATATATAAGAAGCAATTTATACTTTATTATATAGGTATATATATATATATGATTAATAACTCATTAGTTATTAATCATGCTGATGATATCTATGATCGGCATTATATGGAAAGTCATAGAGATTACTCATGCATATGATTTCATCGATAGGATTAATCCGACCGAAGCTACAAATCATTAACACTCCCTCTTAGCTAGGGAGAATGATCATAATGTAAATCAGTGTTACAGGACTCTACGAGTCCCAAGCCGAGTCCGGACTCCAGAGTTTTTCTGGCTCTCGACTCGGACTCGGTCGAGTCCAGCAGACTCCTGCTCGGACTCGGTCGAGTCCAGCAGACTCCTGCTCGGATTCGCCGAGTCCAAGGACTCACTGGACTCGCCGAGTCCCGCTACCCGGACTGTGCCGCGGCCAGCAAGTCAAAAAGGCCAAAACAACAATTTTTTTAATTTGTTTTAATTGTTTTTTGGGTTTATACATCTTGTTTAAGACCTAAAAAGGTCATTCCATCACTTGCAAACATACAGAAGAGAGAGAAAAGGCTTGAGAGAAGAATATTGGGGTTTTAGAAAATAGATTAGCAAATCGATTGGCTCTCATATATCGATCATTGATTGCTTGTGCAAGTTTGTAGCTTGCATTCACACATTAAGAGGAGCTAAAAGAAACATTTGGAGGCCTCTACAAATTTGAGTTACATTTCCTTTTTTTGAGCAATTTTGAAGAGGGAAGTTACATTTTTGTGTTGTTTTTTGAATTTTTTACATTCATGAATCATATTTCGGTTTCCATTTTGTTTACATTTGTTTGTCTTTAGATTTGTTCCATTTTATGTTTGATTTTTTTTTATTGTAGATGCTTATTATTTTCATTTATGATATATTGCAGCAACAACATAATGTCTCACTCTCAACCTGAGGGTAGTTCATCAGCATCTAAACCTAAATTTTACCCAAATGCCGACCCTATTTTCGTAGCAAGGGATAAGGCTTGGAAACATGCTATCCCCGGCCCAAAAAAAGTAGTTATATGTTGGCATTGTGGTGTTAAATATAGTGGGGGAGGTATTAATCGATTGAAATATCACCTTGCACATATACCAGGGCATGATGCTAAACCGTACAAAAGAGCAACCAAAGATGTTATACGTGAAATGCAAGCTCATATAGAGGGATTTGAAGAGAAAAGAATTAAGAAAGAAGCAACAAGAAGAAATGGAAAGCTTAGGTGGGGACACCTCTTCATCTCTTCGTTCTCCATTAGCTCCATCTAGTAGTGGTACTGTGAGTGACCATTGGGCCTCGGATTCCTAAGAAGAAATCCACACTAGATTCTCTTATTATTCCACGAACGACTCCGGGTGCCCAACCATCGCTTAAGAGCATGGGTTGGAATAAGGAGAAACATGAGGCTGCAAAAATGGCACTTGGAGAACTTTTTTTCTACAGCAACCTTCCATTTAATGCAGCAAGGTACCAGTTATTATTTTAATTTCTCTTGTCTTATTTCTCTTGCTTTCAAGACTCAAGAATATGCCACATCGATTATATTAATTTAAAAAGTTGAAAACTTGAAAGTAAAACTTAATAGTATACTTATTATGTTTATTTAATTTGTTTTAGATCTCCTTATTGGCAAATTGTGATAGATGTTACTGTTTGTGGTCCGGATTCAAAGCCCCTAATGATGAGGAGCTAAAAGGTCCTATTTTGACCCAAAAGGTGGTTGATGTAAAAGTTGCAATTGAGGAGCAACGTGAGGTATGGAGGAGGAAGAGTTGCACCATCATGACTGATGGTTGGACCGACAGAAGAAATAGAACACTGCTGAATTTTCTTGTCTCCTCATCAAGTAATTGTAGACAACAAAATTTGTACTTACTAAAGTATTGATTTAGTGATTAAGAATTTAAATTATGATTGTACTAAATTGCTTTTTTTCTCAGGTGCCACAGTGTTTTTGAAATCAATTGATGCTTCAAGGAAAACAAAAAATGTTGAATATCATTGTGAGATAATGGAGGAAGTGTTGAAGGAGTTGGGTGAGGAGAATGTGGTACAGATAGTCACGGATAATGCAACAAATTATGTTGTTGCAGGTAAACTTCTTATGGAGAGGCACCGCCACTTGTTTTGGACCCCTTGTGTTGCTCATTGCATTAACCTCATGTTGGAGGATCTTGGTAAACTTCCCTGGATAAAAACATGTGTAGAGAACGGAAGGAGTATTTGTAAATTCATATATAATCATACTTGGGTCCTCAACCTTATGAGGAAGTTTACAAATAAAAAAGAGTTGGCTCATCCAGGGGTCACCCGATTTGCAACAAATGTTATCACGTTGCAATCCTTGCTTCAGTCCAAGGCTGCTTTGAAATGCATGTTTGTAAGTGAAGAGTGGATTGAATCCTCATATGCGAAGACCAGTGCAGGGAAAGAGATGGTTGATCGGGTTTTTGATGAGGGTGGCTTTTGGCAACCGGTCAAGGAGATTGTGCAGGTAATTTTCCTTTTTGTCCTCATTTCCATTTCATTTCATCATTTTTGTTCACACTTGTTTATGCTCATTATTCATTTTTAAAAGTAAAACTTAAAACTTAAAGCTTAATGTTTACACTTTCACGATGATTGCAGTTCATAGATCCTCTTGTTGTTCTCCTACGTATTGTTGATGGAGATAAACCCGCAATGGGATACATTTATGAGGGCATGGACAAGGTGAAAGAGGCCATTAGATCTTTTTATGCAGGGAATCAGGATAAGTATGGTCCTATATGGGATGTCATTGATCGACGATGGCACAATCAACTTCACAGGTCTATACATGCAAATGCCCAATACATTAATCCGACATTCCAATTCAGTCCAGGTTTCAAGGTTGATGATGAGGTGTGGAGTGGGCTTTATGATGTTGTAGAGAGAATGTCACCTTGTGAAGCAATTGGAGCAAATATAGTCCGTGAGATAGAAATGTATAAGAATGCACAAGGAGACTTATTCTCACGAGACTTATGCAAGAAAAATTGGACATTACTGATGCCAAGTAAAAATCTATGATTCTAATTCTAATTTCTAAGTTTATTACTATTTTACATTGATGAAGTCAAAGTTATAGAATTGATTTTTTATTTTTCTTGTTTCAGATGCATGGTTGGAGATGTATGGTACTACGGTGTCAAATCTACAGAGGATTGCAGTTCATATCTTGAGCCAACCATATAGTGCTTCAGGATGCGAACGCAATTGGAGTATGTTTGAGCATATACACTCGAAGAAGCGCAGCAGGTTGGCAGTGAAAAGGTTGAATGATCTTGTGTTTGTTCATTACAACCTTCGCCTTCATCACAGACAGATCTTGGGCACTGACACAACTCCTATCAAATTAGAGGAGGTTGATCCACAGGCAGAGTGAAACACTGAGATTGATGATCCTATCTTCAGTGATGAAGACTTGGAATGGGTTGATCAGGTGGATCGCGGGGAAAAGGCAGTAGCGATGGCACAGGAGGAGGCTAGAACGCAAGGAGACCTAGTGGACAACCCTGAGGCTGAGAGTGAGGGATCTAACTCTGAGGATGATGAGGATTATGAGGATGCCATTGAGGTTGAGCCTCAAACACAGAGAGAGAAGATGGCTGCAGAATCTTCTATGACCTATCTTAGGCGTACTCGTAGGAAGACAGTGGCATAGGCTACTATGAGCCTTAGTCTTCTAAGCTCTAGCTTTTATTTTGATCTATGTTTTGAACTTTTGATTCCATGGATTTCATATTCCATGAATATTGTAGATATTTGACAGTGACAGTATTTATATTTCTAATGTGTTATTTAGTTAAACTTATTTCCTTTAGAAATTCACATTTATATTTATGTGATCTATGTAAACTTGTGTATGCAAGCAAAGTAGCTTCTATTTAACTCAATTATTGTGTATTTGTTGTTAATTGACTAAATGATGCATGAAAAAAGCTTTAAATCCTTAAAAATCTTTGAATTTCTTGGGTTTTTCGATTTGCCGAGTCCGCGCCCGAACCCTGCTTGCTAAGTTCGAGGCGAGACCGAGTCTTGTAACTACGATGTAAATATAGTAGACCCACACATAGTGTGGGAGATATCACCTCAATGTAATATCAAAAGTTATGGCATATCCACGGACATCAGATCTCGTGATATCCACCATAATGATATCATCTCATGATATCAGGAGTAATGGTCTACAAACATCAAGACTCATGATATTCACCAATACTCACATTATCCATTATGGTATGTGCACAACCATCAACCATATGATGCCTACCATAGGGATATCAATTCATGGCATATCCACGGATATTAATACACTTAATATCCACCATGAGATATCTCAACAATACAACTCATGGATATCAATTCTCACGATATCCATCACTCAGTTGATATTGCTTTAAGAGATATAGACTATTATGATATGATCACAGATATCAATCATATGATATCCATCATGATAGAAGGTAAAGTTATTGTAAAGTCGTCACCTTGCTATAACTACGAGAAATACAAGTGATTATCATTTAGAGGTCGTCACTTTTCAATGATGTACACAGGGGCCCATAAAGTCATGAAATAACACTCATGACAAAAGAGTTTATATTAAACATCTTTTATAATTTATTAGTACAATAATCAATAAAGCTGAGACTCGATCTCAAAATTTACATTTCAACAATACCAAGCTTACCTCTGAAGTGTTCTACCTTCGTTTTGGCGAGAGGTTTGGTGAGAATGTTTGTTGTTTGATCTGTTGTACTAATATGCCTCAACTGGATCACATTTCTCTCCACCATGTCTCTAACATTGTGATAAGTTATCTCAATTTGTTTAGATCTGTCATGGAATATTGGATTCGCTGAAAGCTTTATACAACTCTGGTTGTCATAGTGGATGATGGTAGGATCTAAGGATTGTCCAAACAATCCTACAAGAAGTTTTCTCAACCATACTGCTTCTCGTGCTCCCATAGATGCTGCAACGTACTCTGCTTCTGTGGAGCTCTGAGCAACTAAAGATTGCTTCTTATTGAACCAGGATATCATAGTTGATCCTAAGCTGAAGTAGTATCCTAAAGTGCTCCTACGATCCACTACACTTCCAGAGCAATCTGAGTCAATATATCCATGTAAGTTTCAATCTTCATCCTTATATCTTAAGCCATATCCAACTGTACCACAAAGATATCTCAAGATGTGTTTCCCTGCAACTAAATGTAACTGCTTTGGTTTACACATGAACTGACTAAGTGCATTTACAGCATAACAAATATCTGGTCTAGTATTAACCAGATACATCAATGACCCAATCATCTGTTGATAGAGAGTAGAATCTGCTAACTCTAAGTCTGCGGCTGCTTCTTTTAGCTTATGTAAATTTGTTTCCATAGGTGTAGACAAAGGCTTGCAATCCATCATCCCGAATCTTTTCAAGATATCAATAGTATAGTTTCCTTGATTTAGGATAATACCATTATCCCATTGTCATACTTCTAAACCAAGGAAGTAGTGAAGGATACCCAAGTCCTTCATGTCAAATTCGGATGCAAGATCTTGTTTACACTTGGTGATGAGATGATCTTCCCCTGTGATCAACAAGTCATCAACATAAAGAATAAGAATCAACATATCTCCATTTATTACCTTGAAGTAGAGGTTCAAATCTGCATCATTCTTGGAGAAACCGAGCCTTGATAGATAGTGATCTAGCCTTTCATACCAAGCCCGAGGAGGTTGTTTGAGCCCATACAAGGCTTTCTTCAATTTGTATACATTAGAGTGTTTTCCCTACACTACAAATCCTTCAGGTTGTTCCGGGTATACTTCCTCCTCTATTACGCCATTTAGAAAGGCAGTATTCACATCCATTTAATGGATTTTCCATCCCTTCAATGCAGCGATAGCAATCAAAGCCCTGACGGAGGTATATCGAGCAACAAGAGCAAATGTCTCTTCATAATCAATTCCCTCCTTCTGCGAGAAACCTCTTGCGACAAACCTTGCTTTGTATTTTTCAATACTCCCATCTGTTGCATGTTTGATTTTAAAGAGCCACTTAGAGGAGACCACTGATTTGTTCTTAGGTCTAGGTACAATGTCCCAGACATCATTCTTGAGAATAGATTTATACTCTTCTGTCATGGCATCTTTCCAAGTTTGATGTTGGAAAGCTTCCTCAACATTAGAAGGTTCTGAATTTATAATCACTCATAAGTGCAACATAAGTGGAAAATCGATTAGGCCTTTTACTTTCCCTGAAAGTTCCTTGTGGAGCTACATAATTTTCAGCCACTTCAATCATCTTTCTAGCCCATACAAGTCTTTTCTTATTCACTCTAGGTTCATCAGCATAGTCCATAGGTTCAACGTGATTATTGTCTTCTATTGGTTCATAAGTCTCCCTCTGAATCTCAAAGGTGTGATCTTTTTCACTGTATTGAGGAGTGTCATCATATGTTTCATTAACTTCCTTAGATCTTTTGAATGCAACATCTTCTTCAAATATTACATCACCTCTTAGTTCAATTTGTCTTTGTCCTAGAATATAAACTCTATAGGCTTTAGAGGTTTCACTATACCCAACAAAGATTCCCTTTTTCCCAAAGGGTTCTAGTTTAGATCTTTTCTCTTTAGGAATGTGAATGTAAACAGGACAACCAAAAATTCTTAAGTGACCTATGTCAGGTTTTTTCCTATAAATGCTTCTTCTGGGGTTTTGTTATCAAGAAAGGAATGAGAACATCTATTTTGAATGTAAACAACAGTACTAGAGGCTTCAGCCCAAAATGAGGTGTGAATGTTCTGGTCATGCATCATGGCTTTGGTTGCTTATACTATAGTCCTATTTTTCCTTTCTGCTACCCCATTTTGTTGAGGGTTGTAAGGAACAGTTAACTCCCTCTTCATCCCAGCATTGTTACAGAAAGTCTTAAAGTTATCAGAGATGTATTCCCTCCCATTATCTGATCTTAGGGTTTTGATATTTTTACCAGATATATTTTCTACTAGAGCCTTGAATTCCTTAAACCTTTTAAGGTCTTCATCTGACTCTTTACACTTTAAAAATTATATCCAAGTCTTCCTAGAATAGTCATCTACAAAAATAACATAATACAAAAATCCTCCTCAAGATGGTACTGACATAGGTCCACATAAATCAGAATGAACAATTTCTAATACATTGTTAGATCTACTCTCACTATTATAAAATGTACCCTTAGTGTTATTTCTCAAGGCACACCCTTTGCAGATACCTTCACGTTCTTGACTCAACTTAGGTATTCATGTCACCATTTTCTCTATTGAGGGTAGAGCATGAAAATGGATGTCCTAATCTTCTATGCCAAAATTCACAAGTGTTAGAAGGTTCATGGATCAATGCTTGTGAAGGAGAAGTGCAAAGCTTGTGTAGACATCCATGTCGAACTCCAATGGTGTGTGCCTTCTTGATGTTTGAATTCTTAGGCCAAGCTAGGACTTTGCCATCCATGAAGGTGATTTGGTATCCCTTGTCTTCAAGTGCTGAAATGGAAACCAAATTACGTTTGATGCCTGACACAAATAGTACCCCAGTCAATTAAAGAGAGATGCTTGACTTTAGTTGGATGGTGCATGTTCCGATTCCTTTCACAAGGTAGTTGGAATCATCTCCAGTTGTGACTTCCTCGTCTAAGTTTTCTACTAAGTTGTCAAGGTGCTCTCTGAATCCTGTTATATGTTGAGATGCCCCACTGTCTATTACCCAGGTATCAAGACTAGTAGATACTTGACTGGATAGAGCTGAGTAAAATACAAGTCTTACAGAATCCATGCTTGTCTTACTAACTTCAGTGATTGAGGCTTGAGGTTTAGGCATGTCCGGACATTTCATAGTGAGATGACCATATTTATCGCATCTAAAGCATTGTACTTTAGATAGGTCCCTTCTTTTCTTGAATGAACGCTTTCCATTTGAGTCCTTGTCTTTCCTCTTCTTGGAGTTATTTTTCTTCCCTTTTTTGTGAGACTAAGAGTTTAGGACTTGAATGTCTTCGTTTGTGGAGTTCAACCCAATCCCTCTAGTGATCAACCTAGACTCTTCTTGAATGCAGTCGGTCTTCAAACGATCAAATATGGGAAGTTTGGATCGTGCACTTATCCCTTGAATAAACGATTCCCAAGAAGTAGGAAGTCCGTTGAGAGCTAGCATGGTTAACTCCTTGCTATCAATTGTGTGACTAATTGTGGATAGCTAGTTCCTTAACTCGGTTAGCCTCATGAAGTACGAGGTGATAGTCTCTCCTTGATTCATCTTGTCATGGTGGAGTTGTTTTAGAGCAAGAGCTCTGCTAGTGTTATTTATCTCAAACATGTTCTCTAGGGTCGTGGACATTAAATATGTTGTATCTAATTTTGAGATAATGGGAACTATGTGATCCTTTACTCCATCTACCAACAATTGCTTAGCTTTGTTATTGTTCCTTGTCCATTGGAGTTTCTCATTTTCCTCATCGGGTGCAGGTATCCCTTCTCCACAAAAGTGTTCAACTCATGTTCTTTTAGTGTGAGCATCATTCTGAATTTCCAAGCTACAAAATTTGCAGCTTCTTCAAGTTGATCCTCGGGTCTAACACCATTCACCATTTTGTAGAATATAAGATTCTAGAAAATTTTAATGGTAGTTAGATTGCTTCTTCTTTGAAATCTGATTGAATCTTTCTCACGCTAGCTCTGATACCATGTTAAAAGTTGATCAGATTTGGATATAGTAGGAATTTTAATTTTATTTCAGATTACTATCTCACAACTATGATTGATGTATAAGACAACTTGCTATGAATTGCTGCTGATATATATGTGACAATTAATTCAAGATGAATCAATGTCAATCTGCATATATTATGTGAAGGAGATCAATGTATCTTTGTCTTGCACTTTTGATTGCTGTGCATACATTTGAATTGATTTCGATCATAATACATATTATCATGAGACATGTCTCTACGTAGAGACATGCTCTCATACCCTTCCATTAATTTAATGCCTTCGATGTTATCTTAATCAGCGATAGTAAAAACTATCGATCATGACATAATATGAATCGATTCTCATAATCGATTTGTGATATGATAAATATCAACATCGATAATCAATATCATAACCAGCATTAACACAATCGATACTTAATATCGATTAACAGCA
>MU226565.1:1860875-1912771 GCA_018584345.1 Thuja plicata
TAATATTGATTAGCATTATTAATATAATCGATGCATTTCATCGATTCATTATATGAGTTACTAATAACATGTTAGTATATAATTGATATTAACTATCAATTCAACATATGATTAATATCATTAATTTACATTGCTAATATCAACAGCATGATTAATAATTATATATAAATTAATCTCAGTCATGTATATATATATATAGACATATATATAATAAAGTAATCATTAATTTGCATGGCTAATATCAACAGCATGATTAATAATTATATATAAATTAATCTCAGTCATGTATATATATATATATATGAAGAAGCAATTTATACTTTATTATATATATATATATATATATGATTAATAACTCATTAGTTATTAATCATGCTGATGATATCTATGATCAGCATTATATGGAAAGTCATAGAGATTACTCATGCATATGATTTCATCGATAGGATTAATCTGACCAAAGCTGCAAATCATTAACATCTTTACCTGCAATATCTGACAGAAAATGGCAGAATATTTCAACAAGACCTTTATGGATGAAAAGTAGTCATTTCCAGTTTTCTGTCAAGCACTCATTTGTGAAAATGCAAAACCCAAGGCAAAAGTTATGCACTTTTGAAAAAAGATTTTGAATCTACTTGTCAGAAATGACTCATGTTTAATTCTGATTTGATTTCCACAAAATTTTTGACTGTATAGCAAAAAAAGGATATTCAGAAGGTTCTTCAACCCTTGGAACAAAACCTAGAAAGCGTTTTTCTTACCAATGAGTGGAAGCTGAATTTCTAAAGCAAAAATAAAAACAGCTCGAGTAAAATTTCAAATTTTTTACTCTGATTTTTTTACCATGTCCTCCAATCTCTAATTTGGTGAAATAAAAGTCAATCTTGACTTTCTCACGCATTTTAGACACTCTACAAATATTGAAAATGCCTTCAATATTACCAAAATGATGCAATCACCCAGATGTCACAAGAACACATATATGTAAGCTAGATTAACCAGGCGCTTATTTTTTCCTTTAAACTGCTCTGAATCTCCAGGTCATACAAGGATGCAGTTGAAGAGCATATTGAAATTTTGAGGAAAATATTAGCTATATGTTAGTCTTAAATCTCTCAAAAAAAAGATAACAAAAAGAACTATACTAGACAACAAAGCTCTGATACCATGTTAGATAATGCAAGAAGCGAGGATCGAGCCAGGATCTGATGTCAGTCGCTGATCGCATTTAATGCAGCAGTTATGGAAGATGATCATCAACATGATTCAAGAAATTGTTAATGCAAAATGTGAGGTGGTCTTCCTTGTGGAGCCTGGGGATGGTGAGGTTAAGTAGAAGTTGGGCATTGCCAATAATAAAGTGGGACTCCCCTTGTCAATAGGGAGACACCACCCCATAAGGAAAACTCAGAGAATGGGTAGATGGTATGCGCCTCCTTCGAGTGTTTTTAAGATTGACACGGATGGATCCTCAAGGGGAAACACAAGTCATGCAAGCATTGCTGGTGTGAGAAGAGATAGTATTAGGGCAATCCTCTTCCTTTTTTCCAGTTGAATGTGCTCTTGATGGAGCACCAATATTTGTGAATCTGATTCTCGAATCTTGGTGAACATGCTAAATGCTCAGAAGGTGGAAGGAGTGAATTGGCAATTGGCCTTTGTGGCTCGTTAGATCAAGATTGAGTAACTCTCTAGAATGGATTTCATTTGTCCATATCCCGAGAGAATAGAACATGGTGGCTGTTGCCTTTCCAAATGGGCCTCAAAGCATATGGGCTATCCTGTTGATGACTGGGAGATTCTCTCTCCGGTATGCTTCCAGTAATTAGAAAGGTTGGTTATGGAAGATTCTCATGCGTAATTGGTTGGTTTGATTGGGCATCAACAAACCCTCCTTTTGGCGCTAGTAGGTGTTGGCCTTCTCAGGGTTGGATTGGGTGGCTGTTGTTTGATTTTGATCTTGAGGGACTGTTGTGTTGGAGTTCTTGTTTGTTCGTAGTTGTTGCTGGTGTAGTTTATTTATGGTAGCTTTCTGGTTCTGTAGTTCTGATTCTTGGTGATTAACAAACCCCTTTTCAACAAAAAAACAAAGATATAGCAATTGGTGATTGGACAATGCATGCTTACAAAAATGACACTTTCATTAAAATTGCAACTGTAGAAGCCTAGAACATTGCATGACAAAACAGCTACCTCAAATTTTCTCAAAAGCACTTGGAAACTCTTCATGGCCTCCTTTATAGCTTCCACACGATGCTGAACACCACTTGTCAGCAATGCAGTGACCTCTCTTGGTGAGTGCCCAATTATATTTTGCACTACCTAAGCATGTCATTTAAAGGAAACAAACTAAATGCATCAATAATTCAATAGCTATACAAACTAGGATGTCTATTCGCACCTGAATCTATATAAAGAAAATAAACATGACAAATCTTATAAATGCTTCAAACACACCTTATGGTCAATTAGAACCTCTGAAATAAGGCTTCCATCATCAATGTAAACAAAAAGCTCAAATTTATCACGTTCCTTAAACTGAAATTCCTTTACTCCAGTCAAAATGCACTACAAGAAGCATGTATTGTCATTAATAATTTTATGGCAAAGTAGTCATATCACTTCAAACTAAAAAAAGTTCCATTTTAAACAAATTTCAGTTCTACAAGAAGCTTCAGATTCTTGCAACTTTCATCAATTACCAATTGCAAATTCATATACAATCATACTCAAAATTATTTGTGTTGAAAATAACAATAAAGCTGTAAAAATTGGTGTCTTTTCAAGGCTTCAAAGCCAAGACAACAAAAAGGAAATAAAATGTGAAAACTGTAACAATATAAACAATGCACAGTTACAACATGACTGTTAATTATAATTAAAAAAATTGCAATGGGAAGAGAAATGAGAAGAATCCAAAACATCAACTTTCGTATCAACATGTACAGTAAGATCCTAAGTCTCAAAAAATATCCAAAAACACACGGCTACTAAAACCCATAGATTCATTTGTTGTAAATCTCTTTAGAAAACAGGGAAGGCAATATGGAAAGATATGTGTTGTTTCAATGGCATTGAGATTAACGTACATCAGAACACAACCTTCATGACTGCTCATGTGAAACCTAGGTGCACTTCAGCAGAGCATAGTCATAGAGAGCAGCATTTCCTAGTCATAGAGAGCAGCAGTTCCATTCCTGACAACTTTATTCATGACAGTATATATTAGGTAGTTGCTTTTGTATTGCTTGTTTTCCAGTTTTAGTATAGCAGTTCTTTATTTAGCAGTTTGTTTTTGTAAGTTTGACTTTGTCTAATTGAGGGCACAAATTCATAGGATGAAGTTAGACCACGGATTGATGGATCAACCCCATGGTGCTCCATATGTATTCCATTTTTCAATTGCAAGCATTCTATTTTATTTTTATTGTTGAGATCTCTATATTTAATAAGATCATTTTTCTTACTAAATGGGGGTTGTCGAGGAGTAGCCCACCTTAGATAAGCAATCACAATAATAAGATGGAGCATATGAAAAGCTCACTTGTCAAAACTTACATGTCCAAAATATAAATACATATATTATATTAATTAGAGGATTTTTAAAGGATTCCAACGATAAACAACACCAAAACCAAAACACTACCATCACTTAGTACAAGTCACTATACCAAAGTCAAAGCTAAACAACTAATAGTCATAATAAGGACAAACTAGAATCAGCCCATATCAACTATCATGTCCCATTTTTGGAAATAGCACCAAAGAAAAGACCTCTAGCCTATTCCCATTTCATATACACTTAAGGGCAAAGCAAAGGAAATAAATTTTAATATTATTTTAAGTTGGGCCTAATAATTTTATATTTAGTGAACAACATATTATAATATTATTTTATTTAATTAAGAATGTTTTAATCATTTAATTGTAAAAGCATTTTTTAATACTTTGGAGGGAAATTGGTAATCATGTGCCCATTTTGAAAAGACTTAAAAGGAGCCCGTACCTAGCTTCATTTTGTATCTAGCATTCATTTTGGCATTTCATTCATTTTTGGAATTGAGCATTGTGTTCATTCTACTCATCCAAAGACAAAAACCCTTGGTTGATTCCAAAAACCTTTGAGGATAAAAACCCTCTTGGATTTCCATTTTGACCTTGTCATCATTGGCAATTCCACATATGACTTTCATGGTGTGCTGATTTAGAGATCTTGTGCACATTTACAAGTTCTAGCCAAACAATATTTGCAAGCAAATCATAGATCAAAGTCTTTTGAGTTGATTTTCATCATCCACCTTGAACGCCGAACTTTGAGAGATCATTATATTTATCTACTGACAGATTTTAGGGTTTGTTGCTGTCTGATGACATTATTTGCATGATTTGAGGCTTCCCTTCCTTTCCTAAAGAGTAGAATCTGTATTTTATTAAGGTAAACCAGAATTAACAACATTATTCATAAAGGGCTCAAATAAATATCTAGAAGGTTAGGCCGATTTTAACAAAGTGACTTATTTTATTTTATTTTATTTTATTATTCACTTTATTTTATATTTAAATTAATTAATTAAAGTCATCCTTATGAAATTAAAATTAATTATGGACAACTTAATTAATTAATTTTATTAAAGTCACTTTATAAATATGTGGAGACATTACATTTTGCATCATGGATAAAATCCTCTCTAACCCTTTTCTCTACTTTAGCATACTAAAGCTTTGATTATCGCATTGAGACTATTGATAGAAGCTTTTAAGGTTGCTCACCCTTTCTTGTGTCATTCACCTGAAGGCAACTCTGCCCTTTGGACAGTTTGTTGTCCTCTACTAAAGGATTGGTAATTGGTGTCATTGAAGCTCCCTTTAAATATATTGCATTGTCTTTTATTTGATGGCATATTGTTCTTGCATATGTATCTTTACAAGTCTTTTACCTCTCAATCCATCTTGGCTATCTGTGAAAATGGAAACACCAAAGCAGGGGTTTGACAATGGCAAGCTTATATAGCCACCCTAACATTTATTTTTGGTCTTATGGGTGTAGGTTTTGGAAGGAGATCGCTTTGTGGGAGCTCTTGCAACTTTCCAGCCACCTTGGATGACTTTTTTTCATTTTTTCTTTTCCTATCTATCATTTGGTTTAGTTTAATACACAACTATTATTATTTGTCATTTCATTACATTCTAATGTTCCCCAAACCTTGGAATTTGTATAGGTCATATTGTCATTTTTTCCTGTAGACAGTTCTGTTCTCTATCCATACAGGATACTAGTGTGTTGCACTGTCATTCCCGCACCGTGCAAACATCTTGGACAGTGACCTAACCAAACTATGCAGAAGACCTCTGTGACATGCACTTTGCCTCCGAAGTCCCTGCAATCTAATTTTGTATTCACAATATAACAAAAACTTATAATATTCCCCTTAATTAAACTTCAAATTCATAATTAAAATATGAATTTTAAGGTTGTGATTACCTTTGGCATATTTGAGTGTATTATAGGAAGTTGAGCTCTCGAGGGATAGCTATCCTTCGTAGTAGTTCAATTTTCCCGCTCTACAAATACACAAGCATTGTAGCAAAATAATACATAAAACACTAGTAAAAAAAAAGGAATCTCCTGTGCTAATCGGATAATAATGTATAATACTCATGCCATGACATTCATTTATGTCACCTTTAACAGCCACATGCAATTTACAAGGTACAAAAGCTTGACAATCCTAAGAGAACAAGGGATATAATTGTGGAATGACACGCCACATTGGAACAATGCATAGAAAAAATTTAAATTGACCATCTTGATGGAAAATTCTTGTACATCGTAACAAAAGCTAAGCCTTTACTGTTTTCATTACATTTCGTATTACGAAATTATGATCTGCATGTAATATGGCGTAAATCCACCATTAACCAAATGGGGAAAAATATTTCCAATGTAACTTCAGAAGAACAATGAGGCTATGCAAAATGTATGCAACTTTTTGGAGCCATTATTTTACCTAGCATCTAAATGTTGTGATTGTTGCTTTATTACCAATAACAGAAGTGACTAATTTCCACATTATTTTTGTGTAAGTCCTACAAATGGAACATGAATAAATAAATGACTCATAATCTGACATCCTCCGCATAACCATAAATAACTGACCACAAAACTTTTAGTTCTCTACAGCCCATAGGAGATAAATAATTACTAGCAAACAAGTATCATATGTCCAGATAAATAGATATAAAGATATGTTCAAAAAAAGAAAAACATTCAAACCTTGATCCTTCCCTGGACAACAGATTCCAATTGTTTTCTCGCCTTCAAACAAGCCAAATATGTAAAAGGGATTTTATTCTCTTCACTTTCAAGTAATTCATTGCAGATTCCTTCGTCAACTAAATCAAGCCTGTCCAGATCCATGGAAATGTCTGCCGCAGCTTCATTACGTTGATGATTCGGCATGCTGCCTGAAGTAGGTAGTATTTCAATAGAGGTTCTTTGATGTGTTTCCCCACCTGTATCAATCACTGTAACTTCTGCAAAATGATATGATTTAGTTAGATGGCAAACTCATCAATGTTTGTAAATATAAGGAAATTTGATTCTGTAAATTTAATATTGATAGCTTGTAATTTCACATAACAATTGACCTAATAAAAAGGAATGACTGTTGTCAGAGAATTTTAAAGGACAAAGAAAAGTTGGACATAAAAAGAACTCCAGTCAAATCATAATCTTATCTAAATAAAATCATGCAGTTTTACAAAAGATCGTGTGCCTGATCCGGGGGAATATACATGCAATCAAAGGCATAAAATGCACCTGAAATTAATTGATTATTAAATACATCATTGTTTAAAAACTCAGACTCGGTAAGAACTTGGCAGCCCAAATTTTTGACCTTGGCTCGGGACTCAGCAAATAAACAAAATTATATAAATAAACAAAATAAACTAAAATAATGCATGAGATGCATAAAAAATGAATATAGACAATGCATAAGTTTATTTTGATCATAGTAGCATTACTGTACATCAGGATTGACTTGGCCAATTAAATCACTCAGGATATAATTGGCAGAATAAAAACTGTGGAAAATCAATAAAAATGGGTAGGGAAATACTGTTTTTTTGTTATTTCAATCAAAAGGAAGTGGAAAATCTGCTTTTCCGTCTGACACAGAACAAAACATTTTTTATATTTTACTTTCTAAAACTAGAGTGGGTATCTGGGGTGGCAGCCTCAAGCAAGATCGAGAGGCAGCACTCCTCATCAGGTTCAAAAGCAATGCCAACATTAAGGCCTTCAATGCCACAAGGAACTTTGTGGCACATAACATTTGTCATTATTTTTAATTTTTTGGTTTTTAATCCATGTTCCACAGCATTTCAGGGATCAAGATGGCACGAAAGCAAGGAATACATTTTGTGGACAGCAGTCTAGGGGCCATTTTTTGGCAACATCGGGGGCACAGCAGTGTATTAGGTGCAAGGAAATTAGAAATTAAATAAATAAACTTGGGCAAGCAAGGCATTATTTATATCAGTCATAAAAATTAACACTTACAGTAATAATTTGGAAATTCTGATTTCATTGTTCAAACTTTAAAGTTGTCAATAGACAGGAGCACAAAAAATATAGTTCTATTACTACCTACAAAGTATAACTATGCCTCATCTAAGGTATCAAAATCAAAAGAGCTATCCATGTCACTTTCTGGCTGAAGCTATGGTTCTCTAAAATTGGCCACAGGTTTCAGAATCTGGCAGCAACTAGGCAAAAGCACTAGTCAATGAACAACAACAGTATCTTTTAGTCTCACTTGCCAATGAAATGTGAAATAGTCAAACAAATACATAGCCGGCTGTTCTGTGATTTAAGGTGTAATGTCCCCTTATTTGATGCTTTAGGATTCGGGACTGATTTCTTTAAATTCAATTGCAGGGGACATTTTTCTATTAAACTTATACTCAAAATGAATTGGGAGAGTGGCAAGTGCAATGTCAATTATTTTGATAATTAGATTGTACAAGAATACTTGTATGAAGAAGGTGATTTCCATGGTCAACTAATGTCTACTGTATATTCCTTAACTGATCACAATATCAGATCTGGAATATATATAGTGGGATGTAATTGCAATATACACTGATATATAAGAGTTATTTGAATACGCTGATATGTATTGTATCGTAAAAGGTAGATAAGGATAGTATGACCTATCATTGTATTTGCAAGATCAATTATATCGATACAAATATATATATCGATAAGTTGCTCTCTCTGATATCTCTGGAAATATATGTAAATGATCTTCTGCTAATCTACCTAACCACTTATCAGATTTATGTCTAGTGAATTGGCGATGTCTTAATGATTGCTATGTCTGATATTACTTTAATGCAAGTTATCTCTGATTTTGGCCTGATACCACTTGGTGTTTATGCAAAGAATATTTGTTACCAATCTGAGAATATACACAGTTCCTGATATCTTCCTTATAATGTGTGAATTATACTTCTGCCAGCTGATCTGATCTGATTGCTTGTCTGATATAGATTTCTGAAGTTGCAATTCCCTTGGCACTGTCTCTTATCTTTATCGCGAATTGTATGCGTCCTAGCCTAGTATGGCTGCTGCTCAAACTTGAGCGACCCAAATTTGGATAAGAAAATAGGAAATGCTCAATGTTTTTACCTTGAAATAATTATTGATGCCACTTTAATATGACTTGGTGATGAACGGTTACATCTCTTACTTGTATCTCTTGTGTTTTTCAGCTGATTGCACATTGTGCCTTTTCTCTATTCTTAATCACTGCTTTTGTATTACCAATTATAATAGCTGCACATTTCCTCAATATAGCATGTTTACATTAAACAAAAATCTACTTCAACTCGCACCCCTTCACTCATTTAGTCACTGCAAACAACTGTGATTTGAATTTCTGTTTATAATGCACATTTCCTTTGAATATTTCAAACATAAACCTTCTAAAACTTAATTGAGGTCTTTTATTAATTGCTGTATTGTCTTTGGCTTATTACCAAGTTTATCACTCCTCATCATTGTCTTATGTATCTTAACCATAACCGTGTAGTACGTAAGCCAGCAAGAAAGTCAGCTATGTTGAGGAATCAATCATATGAGAATCGCTGATCTCTAATGAAACAACATTATCACTTAGACGTGATTGCTGACCTGCTTTGTATAAGGATCTGTCATCACTGCATCTCATAACCTGTTCTTAACATCAATGTCTTATTCAACAAATAAGTGGCCTTTCGCCTTTAATTATCGATAGGGATACTACAGTCTCCCCTCCTTGTAAATTGTTTGCCCACAAGCAATCTTAGAACTTCATGTTGGTACCAGGGTCCCAATTAAGTCAGTAGAATACCTCAACACATTTCCATTGCTTCATGCTGATGCTATTGAGTTCACCAAGTTTATCAGACTCTACCTACCATGTGGCAATTCCGTATCAAATACATTCTTCATAGAAGTTCCACAATCCCAAGCTTTGTAATGCCGTTTCTTCATAATGTAGTTCAATTGACTACTACTGAAAGTGATCTCTTGAAGGTCACTAATAGGAAGATCACTCCAATATTGTACGAGTTTTTCTGAAACATATTCTTGAATAATCTTTATCTCCATAGACTTACGAAAAACAACCATTGAATTCCATATGATTCTAATTTTCCAAGTTAACCTAAAAAAAGAATCATCTCGAGATGTTGTCTACTCTGCCTTCATCAATCTGCTTTTCACACTCACATTGTGTTTGCCTCCCATGATATCCTAAGGAGAATTTCATGTTCATATCCATACCGAAGATATCACTGCCAAATTCAGTCCTGATTTGCAAAAGAGATTTGTTCATGTAATGTCCCCTTTTTGGGGTTGCCTTAATTTTTGCCCTAGAATCACAAATTCAATTAAATAAGGATTGTAAGATGGTTAGAGATATAGCTTTACCAATTGAAATGTCTTTTTGCAAGTTAATTCCTGATTTGGATCCTGCAACACCGAAAAGGGAACAAGGGAAAAATATACAAAACATGATATAATCTACCTTACTATTTTACAAGAAAGTTTCAATTCATAATATGTATTTTGTAGTGTTATTGGTGTTCTTAAAGGTGGGTGGAGATATTACAAAAAGGGTGTCCTAGCCCAACCCTAGGCTCAAGAGCGGAGCCCTGTCCCCCTTGGCCTCATACCTTATGAGGTTGGTGTACCTAGTGGGCATTCACCGTTCCCCTTATTGTAATTCTTCCACCCCATGTGGATCATTCCTTGCAAGATAGTGCCTTTGCATGATGTAACTGGTGCCTATTCCACCACAGGCCTTATTAAGTGCCTTTGTATGAGGTAGCCCATGCCCATTCTACCGCAGACATTACCTAGTGCCTTTGTATGATGTAGCCCAATCCATTCCACCGCAAGCCTTACTGTATCTTCTGAAGAAATGATCTTAATGCATTTGGGATAGATTTTATTTGCCCCATTTATTTATTTATAAGATAATTATCAGACTTATGAATATGCTTAATTCTACAAAAAAACATACAGTATCTCATAACAGTATTTACTTGTATTATCATACACCATCCACAAATACACAAGTTTTATATATATAAACAAGTATGTGCACACACACAGACACACACACACACATATATATAGCACTGTAATTGTTCTGTATCTGAGAATAGTAAACTATGCACAAGTATTTCTACAATGTTCAGAATAGTATGCACCTCATCCACATATAATTATAATAACCAGCAAATGAAATGGATTTACCAATCTATAATATGATAGTACGTACCATTGTTTCTAATTATTCTTACCGTTAAATTTATCCCCTTGACTGCATTTACTGCCAGTCACTTATATTATATCCTTGCTGTGTTATTTCCATTGTAACAACTGCTGACTAGGATATATAAAATGTTGAGCGTGTTCTTCAATTGTCTTTCACAACTCCCCTTAATACCCCCGTGAGAGAGAAGCCACAACCTTTCATGAAGGTTGAAAGCCTTTTGAAAGTATTGTGACTTTTAAGTCATCGATACTCAAAGATATATCTTTTCATTTGATATTAATTATATTTAAATATTTGATATTAACTATATATTTATATTTAGTATTATTTTATGTATTATTTAATACATAGTTTGCTATTTATATTATTATATTTAATAAACATTTGGTATATATTATATTTCAGATTTATATAATATAAATGATAATATTTGGTGGATTATCATTTAATATATTATATTATTATATATTATATAATATAATGATATAGATATTATAATAATGATAATAATTAATATAATATAAATATTATCATTTAATCTATTTATATTTATATTTTGATTATTATTTATTATTAAATGTTATTTCCAAATAGGAATGATGTAATTAGGATTTCAAATGGGGGGATATGACAGTTCAACCATAGGACCATGGGCTTAACATATTTCCTAAAGAAGTTAAGAGGAAAATCCCAATTGAGTGTCCTTGAGTGTTGGTAACAATCTATTTACTGTGATGGAGGTGAAAATCTGAATGGTACTTGTAGGATCTCTTATAGTTAGCTTCCATAAACTTAGGGATGGGTCAATAACCATTTGGCCATTAATTGATGCCATCACTATGGGCAAACACAATTGTAGCAATAAATATTTTGTGTAGGATATACATTAAAAGTGTTATTTTTCATTTCTACCAAGCCCAAGCAGTTCACATTTGATCTCTGATCAAAGGAAGGAATCCTCTTCATTAACCCGACCTGAATTGTAATCTCTTGTAATTTGATTGAAGAGTGATTGGTGATAGCATCATTATGCTTTGACCCACTATTCCAAACTTGTTTCCACATCTCATTGACAGGAGCTGCACCGAGGTCCCAAGTTTTGTGTTCATCTTCAATCTTACCATATAATTTTAGAATAGCTTCTTCATCTAATTTGAAAAGTGGATTAATGTAAGATACATAAGCTTCAACCTCAAACAAGGGATTATTAATAAGCTGAAAATTATCCTTGTTTTCAATACCAACTTTATTTTCCTCTAAATTTACTTCCTTAGGTGAATCATCCTTCAAGGCCTTTAAAGTTATTGGTTGAAATTCTTGACTAGGTGAAAGTGTGTGCGTGATTCTTGGGGCAACATTTCAATCACAATGCTTGGCTTGAAAGTTCTTCTTTGGTTTATCTAAGTGCCCATGTCTTTTCTTTATTTTCTGTAGTATGTATCTTGTCTGAGAAGCTATCATCTTGGCATGCTAAGGTAGATATCTGACTTTTGTTTGTTTCCTTGTCTTTGACCAGCAATTCAATAAAGTGTAATTTTTTTTTTTTGCAATATGTGACTCTTTTTGTGTTTTCAATGCTTTCTGAAATTTTTTTGTAACTTTTTGATAATACAAATGCAATGCTTAAAAAATGAAGAAATTCTTGAAAGAAATTAACAACAAACAAACAACTTCAATTGAAGACCAAATCCTGATTTTATTTCATCGAGATAAATACTAGCAAAACCATACCAGGGCTGTACAGCCAAGAATAAGCATGAACAACAACAACTTGTAATGAAATTATCCTGCAACTGTCTGATATTGTTATCTCTGCTGTCCAGTATACTGCCACCGCCCAGAAATTTATCGATTTGGTATTAACTGTTGCAACTAAACCCTAACGCCCAGATGGGAGGTGATGTGATTTCTACCTGAGGCTGTACGACTGGCTCCAGTTGCTCAAGAAATGATTAAAAATGCCAATAAGACCACCGATCTGCAAGCTGCTAAAGATATTCTGCCCAAACCAATCTGCTGCAATGATATTTTCCACCAAAAATGACATTAGCTATTGCCTGAAGCTGTACGGCCAAGGAAAAGGAACCTAGAATGTATGGATGCTGCCCTTAGAACTCAAATCTGTAATTATAATAATCTGAGATCCCCTTAATCCAATCTGAAATTAAAATCCCTCTCCAAATTTACTGCCAATCTGATTCAATCTCTGATCTGTGATGGTAACTGTTGCCAAGTAAGCTGGGGTTTTGTCCAACTCCCTCCACTTCCAAGAGTTTCCGTTCCTGGAAGCCTGAATGCTACTCAAACCCTCTACAAAGCTCAAACCTCAATATGTTGTTCTGAAAATAATAACCTGGATAATGAAAAATGGCCGCCCTCAATTTCTTTTACCTTTTCCCTCCATGAGGTTTGATTTTCCTTAGGGTTTTCATGATTTTAGTTAAATGAGTTTTATATTATACTTTATTTCTCCTCTCCTAGGAGTTTGAACCCCTCCAAAGCCAAATTTATTATTATAAAAATGGTCCCTCTTTTAAAAACAACTTATAACTCCACCTAGGGAAGTGTGCCATGCGGCCACTTATTATATTTTATTATAATATAAAGTGACTATGTTAATTCACTTTATTATTATTTATTTAAATCAAACTTATGAAATAATTTAATTATTTCCAATTTATTCATAAACTGATCATCTGGACTCCAACTTGAAATCTGACTGATGCCACCAATCCAAGGATGATTCCTGAATGCTGCAGGCAAACTGACTGTCTCCCCTAAAATATAGGGATCCTCCCTAAAAAATACGAACAGCAACCAAAGTCTCAAACATGATCTCAGAGGTCCCCTAATGCATTCCGATCAACTCCCAGTCAATCCCTAAAAAGTAGGAATCCTTCATAAAATTTAGGACTATGCCAAACTATTAAAAATGGCTCACAAAACCCCTGTGTAACTCCACAAACCTCTTAATCTATCCCCTATCCATACTACTGACCTATGGGAACTCAAATTAGGCCAACGGTCCAACCCTCTACTATCTGCTGAACAATCTAAGGAAGGGACATTACATTATAGTGGTATCAGAGCATAATCCTGCTGTGATATCCCAACATTCTGAAATCAGTATAAATTTAAATAAGTTTGAGAGGGAGTAGACATACCTTGTCCCCTGTACATAATCTGCATTTTTGTAACAAAGCAATAAAGTGATGATTGATAGAGCTTGACAATCATCACGACACCCATCCACCATGTAGACAACATGACTATGATGTCATTTATAAGTGACCTAAAAAATTACTTGTAAACCTCACCATTGCATATTGGCTATATGAGGGACTGATGACTTGATAATCGGTTGAAGCCACCCATCATCTTGCAATCGCCTTCATAATATACATTCAATTAAGATAGTAATCAAGTTTCATTCATACATCCATCACCTTGCATACATGCATCCATGATACATCATACCATATCTGCATCCTGCTATATACATGTGCACCAGTCATTTCATTGTCATGCCTATATATACAATAGTGGCATCATACCATCATACAGACTAATGATTGTATCTGCAATAACATTTTGCCATACTCAATAACGCATTATCTTTCATATAATCATGTCATCGCATACATTGCATATTGCATATAATCGTATCATATTATTATCGCATCACAATCGCATTTACCATATTCTTCATAAATCGCATTAGACCTGTGATTATCTTTACATGGCATAACTGAACAATTTTATTTATTTTTTATCAGTAGCAGGTTGATTTTATTAATTAACCCGGAAAAATAACCTGGTTGGGCCCAGTGAAAGCTTACAATAAGGGAGCCAACTCCAGAAAATATATAAACAAAAGGACTACATAAAGGGTGCTATCATCCCAGAAATACAAAAAAAAATGAACAGACCTATCAACAAATCTAGAGTAAGTCAAGTAACACTCAAGATTCACTCTTAGCACCTCCCTTCCTTTGCGATCGCAAGGTCATATCAAATGATGACTGTGATTTCTTTGATTTTTTGCCTTTTACAGTCTTCCAACCATCCTCTACTTTGGTTGCCTCATCCTGCCAGTCAATCGGGTTACATTCTATAGTCTTCCCACCAATTCTATACCCGACAATCTATTGAGAAACATCCTCCTCCTCCTGATATTCAATCGATCTTTTTTTTTTCCCTACCATCCAGTGTAGCAATAATCTTCTTTTATTCATCTACATTTGATTGAGGAGGCATGTTGTCTTGTGCAACCAGATTTACACCTGCAGCTGATTGTGGAGGCTTCGCCCCGCTAACCACCTTAGAAAAACTCTTTTTTTGTTCACCCCCCTTTTTTTCCACCGTATAATGGTGGTGGGAAACATCCTTCCACCATGTGGCCAACTTATCCTGTCTCTGCTTGGCACATTTGGCAGCTAAATGCCCAATTTGAAAACATCTACAGCGAAATGTAACCCCCTCATAATCCAAAGGTTGTACCCAGATTCCTTTAGAAGTTGTAAGATTAATTTCTGCAGGGAGCCCATCTGCAATATTCATCTCTACTAAAACCTGTGCATATGTTGAATGAAGGAGGTTTGACGATTCCTCGTCAACCAATAAAAAATTACCTAGAGAATCACCAATAGCTTCCAAGGAGTCAAACCAGAACTGTAAAGGCATACTCGGAAGTCTAACCCAGAGTGGAACCTTGTCGAAAGTTTCCAGTGCAGGGCAAAAGGCTGGGTGCCAAGGTTTTAGCATTAGGGGGGTGCTTATTCTCCCAACACTAGAGACCCTCACGCAGAATCTTCTTCCTATCCCAAGCATTTTCAAAAACTACAATAAAGAAACCCCTTGCACATGGGTATAGTTGAACATAACCCTTCATTAATGGCTCCCAATGATCAGATATCCATTGGTGGAGCTCACCTAAGCTTGGCCACATGCCCTGAAATCTTCCCACCAAACCAAGCTCTGAGAAGACAGTGACATTGTTGTCTATCTCCTTAACTATCTCATCTGCCAAAATGGTATCAGCACACCAGATACGCCCACAATCTCCTTCCCTAATTTATCCCTTTCTGAAGCATAAGGCCCATTTGGGTGTCCCTGTGATGGGAGACCCTTCGCCACAAACCCTACGCCGCCTTGACTATCCTTGCAGCTAACCCCATACTGCCTGCCTCATTTCTGGATAGGTTTTTTATTCTTTTGACACTTAGCAACTAAGGATAGTTGTTGTTTATTAAGCCCACCATTAACAACATTTCCTTCATTTCCTTCATACATCGATCCCTCCATCCCGGACAAAGAGGGTCCTCCCTTTTGAAAACCCCTAAAATCGCTGTGCAGCATTCGTTCACCAAGGAAGTCATCTCCTTGTTCAGGTCATCCGTCATTCTGCATGGGAGCAGCAGCAAGACGGGCTTGATGCGCCGCAACGAGACCTTTAGCCTTTGCATCTAAGGATTCCAGAGCAGTCGTGTTTCCCTGTCCTCCAAGCTTTCCCAGATGAGAGTCGCCGCCAGTAGCACGATCAAATGGAAACACCCATTGCGCAGGAGAAACCCTAGCGCCCGGTGCAGACGGGAGCGCCATTCTCCTTTTTTGGCATAACTAAACATATTATGGCATGATTAGTATGGTAATTGGTTAATAACCGATTACCATAATAATCAATACATGATTATTATGGTAACCATTCAGATTAGAGAGGCGTCTCTTCCTACGTGCCTCTTCCTCTCATATCGCACATATACTATGAGATTGCATCATTTGATAAAGGCAAGTTATGAGAACTTGTTATATTTTGTATCCTCTAAGGATCGCTCTGTAACAGAGAATATTGCCATTAGCATTCAATCGGTGCAAGCATATAAAGTCTATAGTCAGAGATGACATCACCATTTGAGCATATTATTACTGTCATATCAGACACAACTTCCAGCAATATTCAGAGCGTACATATAAAGTCATATAATAGACGGCATGCATATTTTGCACATTCTTAATTGTATATCAGACACAGCAAGGAGTACAAGGTACTCAGATTTCCCTCAATTGTTGCATGTAATTGCATGTATATCATAAACAGCAAATATATGTTATTTTGATTGTTATGCAATCATAATTATTTGTATTTGAACCATATTGTGTATGCATTGGGAATTAAGCATCATTCAATTATTACTTTAATAACAGAAATTGTTTCAATATTTATTGAATTGTGAAGAATTCAAGTAGTGTCTCAGAATTAGAAAAAAGGGACATTACAATTGGTATCAGAGCACAAAATTTCGCCAACCTGTGGAGATGGAAACGATTGAGGAACTAGTATAATAAAGAGGTTCAAAAATGGGAGAGAATGAAAGACTTAACAATCGCTTGGATCAATTCATCAAAGAACAAAGAAACATTCAAGAAAAATTGGCTCAACTATTGGCATTATTAACACCAACCGTGATCAATAATGATCATAGAAAACAAGGAGGAAAAGATGAATGTTCAAGACATTGTACCCAGAGATTTGGACCAAGGTTCCCTACTTTTCTACCAAAGGAAGAACAACACGAGAATGATAAACTTACTTTAGCCGACCTACAATATCAATGGTGATAGGATCGAATAAAGTACCTACCTAAGAAGTAAAGAAGTCATAACTCAAACCTAAAAAGGGGAAGCAAAGAGCAAGATCACTCTAAGGAGCATGAGGTGAATGATTGCAATACAACAGCTATATCAGGAGTCTCACCCATCCACTTCTCACATTAATCAAAAGAAGAAAGTGTAATTGCAAAACATAAAACCCTAGAAGAGGTCAAAGTAAGAGATGATCATCAAACGCCACAAGTGCAAGGAAAGGAAAAAGAGGTCGTTGACTCATGTATCACAAATGAGTTAAGCACATGGATCCATGAGTATGATGAGGTTGACCTAACATCATCGCAAAGATCATGCACGGGAGATGACATAACAAAGTGTGGAGCAATTTCAGCTTATGTGAAGGTCATAAACTAGAATTCTCTTTCACCTTCCAAAGAACACACAGCATTCATGATTGAGAATGAGAAAAGTAATGCTTCTAAATTAGTCAAATTGTGTATTCCACTTCATCTTCTTGAGGTTAGTAAACATGAGAAATTGGCATTAAAGGAATGGAAAGATGAAATGCAAATTAGAAAAAAGTCTACAAGTCATTACGAAGATGTGGACAAGATAAGAAGTGTAGAAAAGAAATCACCATCAAGAAAACAAGGCAGGGTAATGAAACCTAATAAAAAAGAAAGAGCTGATGATGACTTGAAATGTTATCCCACGCACTCAAATAAAGAAAGGTTGGGAAAAGATAAGTTGGATCTTAGGAACTGGGATATACTTCAACTTATCCATAACCCTTTGTGTGGAATGGAAGCAAACAACATTTATGACAACCCTCTCTTTAAACTAAATAAAGAGGATATCTTGAGCTCATCTAACAGCCAAGATAAAAACAAGTTTTGGGATCCTGGTGCATCTTCAATCAAGGAAGCAGTGAGAACCATTGGGAAAAAAATGTCAAACCCACATAATGCCATCACTACACAATCACAAAGGGACGAAGATCAAAAGTGGATTCCTTCCTTGGAGCAAGAATCAAGCAATGAATGTTTGAATTTGATAAGGAACAGTCCACTCCTAGCAGACATTTGAAGCAAAGAAATTATCGATACCCTTATATTCCAATCAAGATAACAACAAGAGAATGCCAATTGAACTTCATGATATCTGTAAAACCAAGGAGATTAATGGACCAATTTTTCACCACCATTACAAGGGATGTTAAGAGCTTTGTTCTGGGGTTGAACCAAATCTCTTCATTAATTAGGGAGGAGGCCAGCCCTGAAATCTATTGCGGTGAGGAGAAGGTTCATCAAATTACTGAAACTGGAAATTGGAATTCTAATCTTTGGGGTCTGGAAGTCTACATGATTAGTGAATTGCATAAGCAGTTCAATGACATCCACATGAAGCTATGGATATATGTTGAAACCTTCTACATAGTTACTTGGGATCCAGGCATCATCGTAAGAATGCTTGTGAGAAAGCATTTTTGAAGGAGGGGAGACTGTGATATCCCAGCATTTTGAAATCAGTATAGATTTTAATAAGTTTGAGAGGGAGTAGACATACCTTGGCCCCTGTACATAATCTGCATTATTTGTAACAAAGCAATAAAGTGATAATTGATGGAGCTTGAATATCACCACGACATCCATCCACCATGTAGACAACAAAACTATGACGTCATTTATAAGTGACCTAAAAGATCACTTGTAAGCCTCAGATGATCGGTTGAAGCCACCCATCATCTTGTAATCACCTTCATAATATACATTTCACTTAAGATAGCAATCAAGTTGCATTCATACATCCATCACCCTGCATACATGCATCCATGATAGATCATACCATATCTGCATTTTGCCATATACATGTGCACCACAGTCATGCCTATATATACAGCAGTGGCATCATACCACCATACATACATGCATACAGACTGATGATTGTATCTGCATTTACATTCTGCCATACCCGATAACACTTTATCTTTCATATCATCATGTCATTGCATACATTGCATATACTTGCATATAATCGCATCATATTATTATCGCATCACAATCGCATTTACCATATTCTTCATAAATCACATTATACCTGTGATTATCTTTACACGGCATAACTAAACATATGGCATGATTAGTATGGTAATTGGTTAACAACCGATTACCATAATAATCAATACATGATTATTATGGTAACCATTCAGATTAGAGAGGTGTCTCTTCATATATGCCTCTTCCTCTCATATCACACATATTATGAAGATTGCATCATTTGATAAAGGCATGTAATGAGAAATTAATATATTCTGTATCCTGTAAAGATTGCTCGGTAACAGAGCATATTGTCATTGAATCGATGCAAGCATATAAAGTTTATAGTCAAAGACGACATCACCATTTGAGCATATTATTATTGTCATATCAGACATAGCTTCCAGCAATATTCGGAGCATACATATAAAGTCATATCAGAGACGGCTTGCATATTTTGCACATTCATAATTGTACATCAGACACGGCCAGCAGTACAAGGTACTAAGATTTCCCTCAGTTGTCGCATGTAATTGCCTGTATATCAGAAACAGAAAATATATGCTATTTTGATTGTTATGCAATCATAATTGTTTGTATCTGAACCATATTGTATATGCATTTGGAACCAAGCATCATTCAAATATTACTTTAATAGCATAAATTGTTTCTATATTTACTGAATTATAAAGAATTCAAGTAGTGTCTCAAAATTAGAAAAAAGGGTCATTACACCTGCCATCCTGTGAGGATAGTTCATCCAAACCTATCAACGCAAGGACACAATCGCCATGGCAGAGCAATTAGCCAACGAACTCAGAAACTTCATGGAACAGACTAATGAAAGATTTGAAAGGACCAATCAATTAATCCTTCAAGCTATTCAAAGCATGAACAATAGCCATAATGAAAGACACATTCCGAATTTAGGAAGAGACACTCATTCAAATCATTCTTAGAATGAACATTCAACCCAAAGTTCCACCCTTAGGCCAACCATTCCTCGATTCCTACAAAGAGAAGAACCTATCGTGGAAGCAGAGGAGTCGGCCACAAGCAATGTAGAGGATCTTGCACAAATGTATGCTAGATTAGACCTAGCAATACAAAATCGTATACCCTTTAAGGAGTAGTATGAAGTCAAAACCCAAGCCAACCCAAGTAAGAGAAAAAATCATTCAGACAAAGATCTTAAATCAAAAATAAATAAAATAAACCTGTCGTGCTTTGATGGTTCCGGTAAAATCACCACACAACCATGGGTCCAAAAACTTGACGCCTATATATCCCTCAACCCTATGATCGAGGACAATGATATTAAGTTTGTCATCCTCCTATCTGAGATAGCCCACGATTGGTGGCATCATGGCATCATCACTCAAGGCCATCAAAATATAACAACTTATAATGAATTTACTCAAAAATTCATTAGTAGATTTGACCAAAAGCATACTAAAAGGTACTTCAAGGAGCTAACAAAATTAAGGCAACATAGAACTCTGGAAGAATTTGCCAACAAATTCCAAAAATTATCAGTCGTGGTATCCAAGGTTGCAAGACTCGCCAAGTAATCGCAGATTGGCGATTAATCGTCGAGTTTTGTAGCTTGGCGAGTTTTCCAAGGAAAAACTCGCAAGGGAAACTCGACGAGTTTTTCGGAAAAACTTATCGATTAATCGGCGAGTTTTTCCGAAAAACTTGTCGAGTTTTTAACAAAAACTCGCCTGCGCCTATGCAACAGCGTTAAAACGCTAAAAACGACCTTTTCTCATTTTGTTTTTTGTTTGCAGCGACTTGACTTGTGAGTGGAGGAAAATGGGCTTCCAAGCCCTTGCTAGGTGATTGCAAAGTATTGAAGGCGGATTCGAGTGGATTTAAGGCAGATGTCAACCGTTTTTTCAAGAAAAATCACATTCCCAGGTAGGTTTGTTGAGTTTGTTTTTATGTTTTTTAAAAGCATTCTATTCTTTTTGTGTTGCATCTAAATGAATACAAAATCATTCCTGATTAGTTAGAAATGATTTTGAATCATTAGAACAAGATTCAACACTGTTTTTGACAAGTTTTGTTCAAAACTTGAATCTATTACTATTTTTTTTTTTAAGAATATCTAGTTTTTTTTTAAAATATCAAACCCTAGCAATTTGTTTAATTTTTTTTAAACTATGAATGATGTCTAAAAATATTGAAACTAATTTAGATAGTTTCTAACTTTGTTTAATTGTTTAACTAAAATATTTATTTTGTGTTTTTAATTACTGTGTAGGGCAATAGTTAACCATTAAATCAGCATGGCAAATTCACAAGAAGTGTGGCCACTAACACCATGCCCTTCTGGATATATAGGCACCCGGCCTAAAAATGCTAGAGATAAGACATGGAGCTATGCCTATGAAGCACTGGATGAGCCTAGGAAGGTGATTTGCATAAGATGTGAGAAAGTAATTTCTGGAGGCATAAACCGCCTCAAATACTACCTTGCAGGCACTAGGAAGCATGATACAAATCCATGTGACAAAAATACAGAAGAGATACAAAGATTTGTTAATGCCATTACTTGCAGCAGGGGAAAAGAAAAAATTGCAAAGGGAAAGGAGAAGATTAGTTGTGAGGGCAGCCATAGCTGAAACTCAAGGTGCTCCTATTGACATTGAAGAAGAAGAAGCAGCACTTGAGAGCATAGTGGGCTCTCTTTGTGGCCCGCACATCTACAAACAGAGTGCCTCCTCTTTTACCGCTTATGCTACTTCTAGTAGAGTGCCTGCTTCTTCACCACCATCAGCATCAAGGATAGGCAATTATTTTGTGCACAGGGACATACCTGGAGCACAACCATCATTAGAGGTCACTAGACATTGTTGTTGCTGATTTTTGGTATTTCAACAACATCTAATTGCGTGTGGTTGAGAGTCCCTATTGGCTAAATTTGGTGACCGCAATGACAATTCGGGAAAATGGTACAAGGCCCCTTCTCGCAAGGATTTGAGTGAGAGGTTAGTTAATAATCAGAATCCACTTGATTTCATTTTTAAATTTTAATTGTTTTTTCTTGTTTATTAAATCAAAATTGTGCACTAAGACTTTATTTCACTTTGATTTTGTAGGTTGCTTGTAAATGCAGATGATAGGGCAAGAGCAATGGTGGAGGACCAAAAAAAAGAGGAGTAAATTTGGCTGCACCATTCTTTCTGATAAGTGGACAGATGGAAAAAACCAAACCATTATTAATTTTTTGGTTGCTTGCAAGGACAATGTGGTGTTTTGGAAATCAGTTGATGCCTCTAACAAGATAAAAAATGCACAAACATTGGCATTAATGTCGGAGAATGATGTCATGGAGGTGGGAATAGAGAATGTAGTGCAAATCATCACACATAATGCGGCAACATGTGTTAGCAGGTAATTTTATGTTATATATGATTAAATATTAATAAGTGATATTTAATTTAGTTTTGAGGTGAAATATGTAAACTAATTATTGATTATTTGTACTAATATGCCGGGTAAAATCCTCCAAGAGAGGCACCCCACTCTTTTTTGGACACCTTGTGCAGCACATGTCCTTAACCTTCTTTTGGAGGACATAGGAAAACTTGATTGGGTGACTCCAATTGTGGAAGATGCAAGGCAGATCACAAAGTATATCTACAATCACCCTTGGGTTTTGAATTTGATGAGAGAGCACACTAATGGGAGAGATTTGGTGAGAGTCGTTGTCACAAGGTTTGCAACAATTTTCTTGACGTTGCAAAGCATTCTTGGTACATTGGCTTCTTTGAAACAAATGTTTGAGTCAACAATGGCTTGACTCAAATTATTCAAAGAAGGCTGAAGGAGAGGTTGTCACGCGCATAGTTTTTGACCACAAGTTTTTGCAAAAGGCTTCTGAGATTTTGAAGGTAACTTCAAAACTTGAATTTTAAATTATTCTTGATTCAAGTCTCTCATTATTAATTTGTAACTTACTAAGTTAGTAACTTCATTAATTAATCTTTTTGTAAACTAATTTGTATTTTTCAAATTTCAATTGTAGGTATCTGAGCCCCTGGTTAGAGTTTTGTGCTTGGTTGATGAGGATCAAACCCCAATGGGGTATCTTTATGAGGCCATGGATAAGGTCAAAGAGTCTATAAAAAATTACTACAAGGGGGATAGACTCAAATATGATCTCATTCGGGAAATTATTGATAAGAGGTGGAACAATCAGCTCCACCAACCCATTCATGCAGCAGGGTACTTCCTCAACCCCCGTTTCAAGTACGATGATTCTTATTCAGATTTACTAAGACTTGATTTCACTTTGTTTTTGTTAGTTGTGTACTAAGATTTGATTTCACTTTGTAGTTGTTTTAGGTACGATGATTCTTATTCAGATCCTAATGGAGAGGTCATGGAGGGCCTCTCTCTATGCATTCAAAGGATGATACCCGATGTTGTGGAGAGAGACCTTGTTGTGACCGAACAACAAATCTATGTGGAATCAAAGGGTAAATTATTCTCTTCAGAGCTGGCAAAGAGAGCAAGAGGCACTCAAACCCCAGGTAAAACATTTGCAATTTTTCCATTTGATTCACTTTTCTCTTTGCTTTCTAACTTCTCAATATTTTATTTTGCAGAGGCTTGGTGGCAAAGTTGGGGTGGAAACACCCATCTAAAGAAATTTGCTCTCAGAATCTTATGCCAGCCTTGTAGCTAATCCCATTGTGAGCGCAATTGGAGCTTAATTGAGTCCATCCACACAAAGAAGAGAAAAAGGCTATCCCAAAAACGCCTCAATGACCTTGTCTATGTGCAATATAATCTTAAGTTGCGCATAAGAAAGGCACAGGAAGCACCAGCTAGTCTAATTGATTTGGAGGATATAGATCCTTACAGTGATTGGACGACACAGGAGCAACCTCCATTGTTTACAGAGGATGACATCACGGATTTGGAGAGGCAAGCTATGGAGGAGGAGGGCAGATTTGGTTTCACATTGGACGACATTGAGAAGGATTCAAATGAGGTGTCATTGCCAGTGCCAGGAGGACCTACATCCAGGATGAGAGCGAGCCACACACATCGTCAAAGATACCGAGCGAAGAGCCACAATCATGCCTAGTGCAGTGTTGTACTACTAGGACTAGACCCTCTAGTTCCTCTCCCGTATTTGCTAGTAGAGCTGGGAAGAGGAAGATGTAATTGTAATGATGTATTTACTTCTAGTTTTATAGAAACTATTTACTACTTTGCTTCTAGCTATCAACGTTCCGCATGAGAATGTGATTTTGTACCCACTTTGCGTTTATATATATCTAAACTCAACTTGTTTCTTTTGTGTTCTCATTAATTAGCTCATTGGATGCATCCTCTCATTGAACTTTGCAAAAAAATGCATTTCTAATTAAAATTAAGCTATTTTTTAAGTTGCCGAGTTTTTTGTCGAGTTTTTCACGAATTGTTTTTTAAGGCCTTGGCGAGTTTTTACCGAGTCCGAGTTTTCCAACTATGATGGTATCTAATCTCTCCCAAAGAAGGCTCACTTGTTCATTTATTGAAGGAATTAAGGAAGCAACTAAATATAGTAAACCCCTTGGAACCACAAATTGTGGCAGAAGCAATAGAAAAGGCTATGAAAGTTGAATCCAACAATTCAAAGGAAAAACCCAAAAATCACTCAACTAAGACACAACATGAATATGAAGGGCCAAGAAAAGACAATAAAGAAAAAAATGGACGATGGAGTAGGGGGCACCAATGCTAAGGGAAGGAAGCCCTAAAACAAAAAGACGAAGTAATGAAGAAAGGCGTATGTTTCAAACGCAAAGAACCATGAGAACTAGGGCATAAGTGTGGGAAAAGGAGTCAAGTCCATAGAATAGAAGCAACACTTGACAAAGAAACAAAAGGAACATCAAATAAGAAAACAAAATATGAAAAAAGGGATCTCAACAACATCCAATCACAGAATGAAGGAGTGGAAAGCCAATGGAACTTTGAGGAGGTTCAACCATAGTTGTGACAGCAATCGAGAAGCTTGCATTAGTCGGTAATGTAAAAATAATGATTAATATATTTATGTAACTCTATAATGTGATTTTGATTTATTATTAATAGACATTTAAGATATGAACTAAATAAGGGGAAAAGAGATGCAATTAAGGGAGGACCGCCAAGGGCACCCTATTGCAACGTCAGTTAAGGGAGAACCGCTATAAGGGCACCCTACTACATTGTGATTATGGGAGAGTCGTTAAAGGCACCCTATTGCAGTAGCAATTAAGGGAGAACTTCTATAAGGGCACCCTACTGCGCTGTGATTAAGGGAGAACCGCCAAGGGCACCCTATTGCAGAAGTAATTAAGGGAGAACCACTAAGGGCACCCTATTGCAGTGGCAGTTAAGGGAGAACTATGACAAGGGCACCCTACTGCATTGTGATTAAGGGAGACCAGCTAAGGGCATCCTATTGCAGAAGTAGTCAAAGGAGATAAGAGAAGATAAGATAAGTTTATTAATGTCCAACTAATGACCACAAAATGGGTCAAAGGGACTGCCAAGTACAAAATCAAGGGACCAGCACCCAGCAAGGACACCAAACGGTGCCTGAGAAGACAAAGCAGAAGATGCTAGAAACAAACTAAAACAATAAACAAACCAAACAAGAAAAAGAGAGAATGAGGAGCCCAATAGAGAAACCACATTGCCTCTAATGGGTCGAACTATCACCGAAGAACCTGAGAACAAAGGGGTAAGACGAAGAACTAGGAGGGGCCTTGGGCTGCCTCTGAGAAGTCCTGGAAGACGGTCGTTGCTGGGAGGTCCTGGAAGACGTGGGTCACTAATGAGAAGAGCCCCTACGAGGCTTAAGTGATTTGGAGAAACCTGAGGGACCGAGCTGGCGCTTGGTACCTCGAACCAGCTGGATCCCAGCAAAGGAGGCGATAATCCGACCAGAAAGGGGTTGCCCAGGAAATTGGTGCTAAAGTGAGTGGTCCCAAAGCCCGGTGGCTTCCTAGATGTTAAGAGCCAAGCACCTCTGGTCCATAAATCTAAAGGTGGAGAGATCTTAAGATTCCCTAAAAAGGCAATAGAACCTCCCCCTGATCTCTTGACAGATGGGGCAGTCAAAAATGAAGATCTCAGGCTCTCTGATGCTGCAGAGATGGTAAACCCTGCTCTCCCTATCTAAATGATGATCTGTCTAAATGTGAAGCCGGTGAGAACCCACCTTGAAGGGACCAAGGGGGATCCGGAGGGAATGGGACCAATGGTGAGATAGGTACAGAGGGCGAACAATGATCCCGTCTTGGATCTCAAGGAAGTGTGCTGCATAGAATGCCATCTTTGGGCGAAGACCCCTGTGGGGGTTGACCCAAGTAGTGTGAATGAACTGTCTATAAATGTCAATTCTGATGCACCTATTCAGCTCCTGCCTAGGGGTAAGGAGATTAGGGGGAGCCCCAAGAGAGTACAAGTAAAGAGTTAGACGGTCAATCTCGATACCTATACCCCCAAGAAGGTCAGCGACCTTAGCGAACCAACCATGGGCCCTCCTAAAGGAGGCAGAAGCGGCAATAGACTCCGAGGAACAGATGGCGAGGAAGGGATACCTTTTGCGACCCTCACCAGAGTCAGCAAAACCCTGAAGGCGATGCAAAAACCAAACCAAATCAAAAATGGCCTCAACCCTGAAAGGGCAGGCCCCAAACTCTGTGAGGATGATATTATGTGGAATAGACTGCTTGCACCTGATAATACGTCGAAGAAAAAGAATTTGAACCCTCTCCATAGAAGCCCAATCAAACTCCAAAAGGGAATGCCCCCAAGCAATAGAACCGTAAAGGATGGTAGGTCTGATAAGAGTGTCCATGAGGGTCATCTTGGACCCAGTGTCCTAAAAAAAGATGTCGGAAACACTGCCTCCTGAGGAGGGCCAATGAACCATAGCCCTTGTTGACACGCGACTGAAGGACAGGTCTCATGTTGAACTGACGGTCTGAGAACTTGATCCCCAAGTATGTATAAGATGAAGAAATCTCCATCTCAACGCCCCCAAAGTAGAAGTGGAGGTGAGAAATCTTGAGACCATTGAAGACCATAACCTTAGTCTTCCCCAAGTTGACTGTGAGATGTTGTTGGTCACAAAAGGAAGCAAGTCCGTCCAACTATCTCTGTAAACCCTCCGGAGAAGAGACCGAAAGGACAACGTCATCCGCAAAGAGCAAAATAGATATCAAGACATGGTGGAGGAGGCAACCCTTGTCCACCGAAGAGTGTTCCTGGAGAAAAGTCTCTTCTTCGTACGGTTTGCTTCCTTGTTGCTTCTTTTGTCCGTACGGTTTGCTTCCTTGTTGCCACGGTGTTGGTCGTATGACCTTTATAGTTGGAACTTGGCGTTGCCATCCATGCCTCCAATCCGTACGAGTGTACAACAAGCACAATGCGGGATTGGTTTATGTTACGGCCGTACGGCCTTTTATAAAATCCTTTGTGTTTTTTTCTTACTCATCGCGGCCGTACGGTTGTACCAAGTCATACGACAGTATGTTGTATGGCACCGTACGACTATCTTTTGTTTTCCCAAGTTTGCCCCATTTGTACGGTCATACGGGTCCGTACAGCATCAGACCGTACGGCACTGTACGGACACTTAACTTCTTTTTCTTTTTTTTTCTTTTTTTTTTTTTTCTTTTTTTTAATTTTTTTTTTTTAAATAACCTAATCAGACTATTAGAACAACTTACTAGCTGGTTGGGTCAGCCGATGGGTCGTCGCTTTGTCGCCGCTCATGGTATGGCTTCAATATGGACCCATTTATTGTATCGGGGACTTCCCTGCCATCGAGCATCCATAATTTAATTGCGTCGTTGTCACCAACTTGTCTAACTCGGTACGGCCCCAGCCACTTAACCTTAAACTTGTCGGGCTTAATCTCGTTCTTACCATTACATTTTAATACCACTTGCTCCAGGGTAAACCGAACGCGCTTGAGGTGTTTGTCATACCAAGCCTTCCACCGCAATTGCGCTACCTCCATTGCCCACTGTGCCTTCATGCGACACTCATCTAGCTTGTTGAGGTTGTACAGTCTTTCTCTTAGGCTTTCCATATCCCCAAGCCTATTCTCTACGGCGATTCTCAAGCTCGACACCATGAACTCGACGGGTACAACTGCCTCCTGCCCATACATCAACTGGAAGGGCGTCTGTCCTGTGGTGACCTTATATGTTGTTCGATAAGCCCATAACACTGAGGGTAGCTTTTCTTCCCAATCTGCTTGCTCTACCCCACATGACTTATAAATTACCGAGACTAGTATCTTGTTGGTGGCCTCGGCCTGCCCGTTGGCCCGAGGGTAATACGCGCTAGACATGGAGTGAAAGATTTTGAATTCAATTGTCAACAATCGGATGACATGATTGACGAAGTGACCTCCTCTGTCACTAGTTAACTGAACGAGGATCCCGTACCGTGTTATGATCTGCTCATAAATGAACTTCGTCGTACTCAAGGCCGAGTTGTCCGACAAGGCTTGTGCTTCCGCCCACTTGGTCATGTATTCCGTGGCTACCACGATATATCGGCATCTCTGAGCCTTAATCATCTTCAAGGGTCCGATGAAGTCCAAACCCCATCGTTCAAAGAGCTCCTGTGCCTAGGAGGGTTGCAAAGGCATGAAGTCTTGCTTTAACGGCTTCCCAGCCCTTTGACAGGTGTCGCATCCCACCACCCACTCTCGGGCATCGTTGTGTAGCGTGGGCCACCACAGCCCTGCCAACAACACCTTCAGTGTTGTTGCGTCGGGTCCCATGTGCCCGCCTGTTGGGCCTTCGTGTGCCTCTCGTAGCACGCTTTGAATCTCTTCCTTTAAAAGACACCTTCGGAGTACTTGGTCGGGTCCCATTTTATACAGCAGTCCATTTATTAGTTGAAATGTTCTACTTCTTAACACCAATTTCCTTCGTTCCCTAGGTGGCATCTCCCTCGGGAACTGTGACGTCGAGAGGTACTCACCAATGCTCGTGTACCATGTTGGCAGGATGGCAATGCGGAATAGATGTGCGTCAGGAAAGTCGTCATTAACTCCCTCCGACGATTCCCCGGTTTTGAGTCGAGAGGTGGTCCGCGATCACATGGCTTTTTCTCGGTCGCACGATGATTATGAACGTGAATTCTTGTAACAACATCCATCTGCTTATTCTGGCTTGAATGATTGGCTTATTGACGAGGTACATCAATGCTTGCTGGTCCACATAAAATGTGAACGGTGTTTCCAAGAGGTAGTGTCTGAACTTCTGTACGGCATATACCATCCCGAGAGCCTCCCACTCCGTGGTGCTGTAATTTTTCTCGGCCTTCGACAGCAATCTACTGGCAAAATAGATCGGGTGATAGAGACCGTGGTCGCTAACCTGGGCAAGGGTTGCACCAATTGCAAAGTTGGAAGCATTGACATGTACGTAAAACTCCTTATCCCACTTGGGATATACCAGAATCGGTGCCCCGACCAACCTCGTTTTCAACTCCCCGAAAGCAATGTCCTGTTCTGTACCCCATACGTACGGCTCTCCCTTCCATGTCAACTTGTCGAGGGGGCAAGAGACTTGTGCGAAGTTCTTAATGAATCGCCTATAGTAGCCGATGTGTCCTAAAAAGGACTTTACCCCTGTTACATCCATAGGGGCCTTCACCTCCACTATTACTCGAACTTTGTCGGGATTAGTCTTTAACCCCGTTTTAAAAACAATATGGCCCAAGAGCTTCCCTTGTGGGACCATAAATCGGCACTTTTTCGGGTTAAGTGCCAACCTTGCTCGGCGGCACCTTTCCATGCATTCCCGCAGGGCTACCAGGTGTGTGTCCTTGCAACTAAAGATAGACCAGTCATCTAGGAGAGCTCGAAAGTTCCCCACAGACATCTTGTCGAAGATGTGGAGGATGATTCTTTGAAACGTTGTCAATGCATTGCATAGACTGAAGGGCATTCGGTTATATGCGTACACTCCGTCCTCCACCACGAACGTCGTTTTTAGTTTATCTTCTTCGGCGATGGGGATCTGGTTATACCCAGAAATCCATCCATGAATGAGTACATCTCATGCCCAGCCACTTCTTCAAGGATCGTGTCTGTGAACAGGATGGGGAAGGGGTCCTTTATCGTGACCGCATTGAGGCATCGAAAATCGACGCAGATCCTGATTTGGGTGGTATCCTTCTTTAGTGATATCACTATCGGGGATACCCACTCACTTGTCTGCACTCTGAAGATGATACCTGCCTCAAGCATCTTTTGAATTTCATCATCCCCCCTCGTTGCATAATTTTTGTTCATCCTATATGGTCTCTTGTGTACGGGTACTGCTCCTAGTACCAAGCGAATACGATGTACACGCAACCCTGGTGAGACCCCGTTGAGGTCCTTGTAGGTCCAGGCGAATACGTCCTTGTATTCCATGAAGATTTTGAATGTTGCGGTCTTTAGCACTGGATCCCAGTCATCCCCTACTAGTATATTGTGTGGGTTTTCTTCATCCCCGAGGTTAGTGGTTTGTAGGGATGGTTCTTCATATTTCATGGGTTTCTCTGCGTTAAATTGGCGGACTGGGCTATCGTTGACGTGAGCTTCTCCTTCCTTGTACTCCCCATATTCTGGTGGGAACACTTCTTTCTCTTCCTCCACTCCTAGCATGTATGTATGAAAGAGCTCGTAGTCTTCCATTTTCCAATGGAAGAGACTGTTCATCGAGCTTGTCTCGTCGTCAAAGCATTCTCCCAGCTCTAGGACACCCTAGTCGTTCGGCTCCATTCCACCCTCGTCCCGTTGGTCATGTTCCCCGTCGGATTCTAATTCCGAAGAAGATGCAATCTCCTCGCTCACCATTTGGGTATGGAGGTCAATGGCAAATTTCCACCTGTTGCTTTCCATGGAGAGAGTGTTCCTCTTCCAATTATAGTTGACCTTTGCCGTGACTAACCATCCCCTTCCTAAGATGGCATCATACCCTCTTTTCTTCAGCGGGATCACCACAAAGTCCAACACGACGGATGCGTTCCTATTGTCACTTGTTGGGCCATTAGTATCCCCAGAGGTTTGATCCTATGCTGGTCTGCACCCAATAGATTGAAGGTAGGGGGCCATAGGGTAGGCTTCCCAAGTTTCTTCCATGTCTCCTCCGGGAGGACATTTACTCCGAAACTGCCATCCACAACAGCGTCTGTCAGGATCGCTCCAAGGATACCCATTTCTACGACCGCAGGATGTCGTCCATTATTTACCGCCAGTAACATAGGATCCCTTGCTGACCCTCCAGGAACATTTAGGTGTTCGGTGTCTACTTGCGGGGTGGTGTCAAGTCGTAAGGAGAAAGTATTCAATACAGCTACCCTTAACTGAGGTAGGGTCTGAAGGAGGTCTTGGAGTTGATTGGTACCTCCATTTGCAACATCTGCCCAAGTATATTATTTTCCGCTTCTGTCAGCCCGGAGGTGCTAGCCTGTTCACGTGTGTCCTTCATCGCTTTTCCAATCTCTTCACGAACCTCTCGTACTTGTTGTTTCTCTGTACGAGGATCAGGGTACTGGGCCTCTTTTGTTTGGCTCTGAGTGATAGCCAAAACCCTTTCTTCCTCAAAGTTCAAGTAGTTTACGTCAGGCTTCGAACAGTTAGCATCTTCATGATCGTCAGGGCCGCACCATCGGCACAACTTCTGGGGTGTGTCGCCTTTTTCGCAGTCACGAGCAAAATGACCCCACTGACTGCATACCCGACACTAGATCATTGGCCTTCCCTTCGGATCATATTGTATCTGGCTCCTATTTCTATTGTCATTATTTCCTCTCCCTCCGCGTCGGTTGTTTCGATATCCGTCGAATGATGCATTATTATTTGTTTGTTGTGCTGCATTCGCAGCCCAAGAGGTAGATGGTTGTTCCTGTGTAAAAAGTACTTGTGGGCCCCTCGTCTTCATGTTGTATGGGCATTCCTTGACGAAATGGCCCATGACTTTGCAAATATCGCAGAAAGATTTCCTAGGGCACGAGCCCTTCGTGTGCTCGTTCTCCTTACACTTCGTACACCACAGTTCACCCTCATCACTTCGTCTTGCGTTCCCCTTCATTGATTTGAATTCCTTCATCATTCGCTCCATATCTTTTTGCAAAGCCTGAACTTTCTTATTGTGTTCGTCCTCACTGTTGCTTTCTCCGAATTCGTCACTTTCAGATGAGGACTTGCTCCTCTTTTTCTTTGAAGTTTTGTCCTCACTCTCGAGGTTCATGGCTCGGTCGTAGGCATCAGCGTACGACGTGGGTGGTACTATTTTCATCTTCTTTTTGAGGGCACTCTTCAAACCCTCCACGAACCATCTCTTTTTCAGTTCATCTGTTGGCTGAGCCTCCATCTTTCCGAGCAGCTCTTTAAGCCTCTGATTGTACGCTCGTACGGTCTCCTTGCCTTGTTTGGCACTATAGATTTCAGCAACTATCTCGTTGTCGTCTCGGAGCAACTGGAACTCCGCGTGAAATTCCTTCCTAAGGTTGTCCCACATATTTATTGTTGCTTATCCATGTCGGAGTAACAATCAATGGCAACTCCTCTTAGGGTCGCTGGAAACTGTTGGACCCATTCATCTTTATCATTGACTCCGTTTTCCGCCCAAATGGTTTTGCAGGTGCGGCAGTGTCGTACGAGATCTTCCATCCCGCCGTCATTAAACTTCGGCAGTTTTTGTTTCTGAGACGACATTGTTGGTTTCTTTGCAACTGGTACTTGTTGTTGTCCCCCTCCAGGTAGGTTAGAGCCAAGAGAATGTACTTGAGCACCGTGCCCCTGTGCCCCTCTGACATTCACGGCAGCCCCAGTGTCTATGTTCTTCTTAACTTCTACCTCACTCTGTTGGGTCGTCCTAGCCTCCTTACGTGGTGTAAGAGACAAATCTCTCAACCGATGTCGAGTCTCCTCAAGTAAGTCTAACCGTTGTCGTGCTTCCTCGATCAGATCTTCGCTATTCCTTCCCTTGCAGTTTGTACGGTGTCCGTCACCCTCCGTCTAGTTGCCTTGCCCTTCGTCTAGTCGGTCCTCCGCCAACCTCCTCAACCTTCGTCTCCTTTCGGCCTGTTGTTCTAGGATCAAGGCCCGTTGGGCGACTTCACAGTCCTCTACCTATTCTTTTTTATTCTTATCTTTGTTTAAAAGATTGGGCATCAATTCGTGCAATAAACCATCATATATTCAAATGAAACACTTTGTATTAATTCATACTTTGTATACAAAAGATGTCAGTCATCTGACAATATTACAAAAGTGTCTTCTTTATTCTTTATTCTTTATTTTAGGGTTCAATGATTGCTTCCCCTTTGTTGGGTCCCATCATGTTCCTCCTATTCACAACGATTATTCTCGTCGTAACGACAGAGAATTTGTTGTCGTCGTTGCTCCCTCTCAATTTCTTTTCTTCAGTTCCTCTATGCCAGAGATGTCTGCGCCAGACCGAGGAAGGTGCTCCAACAACCAATTAACCGCCCGACTTACTTCTAGAGCGTCCCACACAGCACCCTCGGGAACTTCTACCTCCGCAACCTCTCTCCTTACGTATGTCTCAATGGCCACCCGTAACAGGATCACGAAGTCCGAGGTCAAAGTGTTTTTGCCCTCATACAATTCACGCGGTCCATCCTCATTCGTGCTGGTGCCGACGTCGAGGGGTTGGCCCATTCTCACGCCATTAGTCACTTCCCAGATTCAACTATCAACGACGCCAAATGTTTGCCTCCTAGGGTAAACTTAGTTAATTACAGAAGTGAATGCACAGAACATTATAGAGATAAAGCAAAGGACAATTCTTCTATTTATTCATCCGCAACGGTTACAATATTATATCTTCTGTTCATAACATGATATCTTACCCGAAGGTAGTACAAGAATATAAAGGACCGAAGGGGCGCGACGATTGGCAACCATGCTCCAACTACCTAGCCTTCGGTCACTAACTAATTCCCAACGACAACATTAATTACATTATTCCCGACAACACTCATCAATGTAGATCCTGAACAAAGTAGGGGAAAGGGGGCAGGCCTGCGTGACCCCGATGGTACTCCTGATGAAGTTGGAGAAACCGCAAGGGGTCTTGAGACGGCCAAGAACCTTCTCATACAATCTCATGATAGCAGTCAAAAGGATCTCTGAAATGCCAATGTCCCTAAGTCTCTGAAAGAGGGCAGATCTCAGAATAGAATCAAAAGCTTTGCGGAAATCCACAAAGCGGTAGTAAACCTTCGAGGAGCGATGCCAAGCCTCCTTGAGAATAGCCCGAAGAGTCAAAACATGATCCATGGTTTGGTAATCTGGTCTAATGGATACCCCACTGATCCAACTCCCTGGAGAGGAGAGTATGAAGAACTGTGGCATAAAGTTTGGGAAACCATTAAGGGCACCTTATTGCAGTGGTAGTTAAGGGAGAACTACTATTAGGACACCCTACTGCACTGTGATTAAGGGAGAACCACTAAGGGCACCCTACTACAAGGCAAAGATTACATATCTCTGAAAGAGGACATTCTTGGTGAGTGTTGAGACTTGATTGAGGACATTCTTGGTGAATGTTGAGATTAGATCGAGGACATTCTTGGTGAGTGTTGGGACTTGATCAAAGACATTCGTTCGTGGTGACTATTGAAATTCCTAGAAGGGAATTAAGGCAAAGATTACATATCTCTGAAGGACTGTTGTAAGGCAAGATGATATCAGTGTTGCACAGTAGAAGCCACTCACATTGAATTGACATTGCTTGAGGACAAGCAATTTTGGAGAAGGGCGAACTATGATGTCCCCTTTTAGGAATTAGATTTAATAATAAATAATGACAATAAAATTAAAATATTAAATTAATAATAGAGAATAATATATAAATAAATAATATAATATAATTATAATATAAATAAATAATAATATTTATATATATATATATATATATATATATATATAAATCATAATTTTAGATATCATAATAATTTTCAATGTATCAAATACTTTAAATATATAAATGAATAAATATAAATATAAGTTGATTGAGATTATTGTGATCAACAATAATTATTAATATCAGTTGAAATTATAAATATAATTAATAAATGAATTTATAATTGAATTTATACATGTTTAAGGGCAGCAAAAATGATTCAAGCACCCAGCATTGTTCTTAATAAAACATCGATTAAGATTCAGCAAAGGATAGCATATAAATAAGACAAAAAAAATCAAATACGACAAACCTTCAAATAAGACAAAATTGTCTTATTCACTTTGTATTATTCACAAGAAATATGGCATCGATAAGTATTTATAAGGAAGAAATCAAAGACTAAAATGCAACACTTAAATGAATGAAGCAACGATAATTTAAGAGGTGGTAATTAAGTTCAGCGATTGGTATGTTAAGGCATGAACGTGACCATTCAAAAATTGTCCCTCCAAAAGATGCCTCTCTTCATACAGACATGAAGATATAAAGAGAGAATGAAAAGTAAGATCAAGAGGGGAATATAAAACAGACATATGAAAACGTACAAGTGAAGGACAGATTAAATAAGCCTTAGAAGAGCATATATCTGAAAGATAACAACAGACATACGAACTCAGCATATGGAGATTCGGAAGGGGGAATAGGAGTTTTTTTTTAATCCAATTCAGGAATATATTCAGTAGACAATTAGTATATTCAGCAATTCATCTCATCTGGAATATAGGAAGAAAATACATGATAGCAGGACATATACACCAGAAAGATAATCAGATCATCCATCAACAGCATCCTTACACATGGCTGCGAGAATATACTCACATATTTGAAACATCAACATATCAATTATAGGCGATATTATCATCTTATATTACATACATTTAAGGATTGTAATCAATAATAGAAATTGATCGCTGCAGGCAAAAGGATCACATTATTAGATATTCAAACTAGCAGTGATCATATTATAAATACACCATAATATTCATTCACTTAAGCATAAGTACAATTGCCTAAATCAGAAATAATAGTAATTGATATTGGTTATTAGTCTTGAAATAACATATGGTCATCCTTATTACACAAAATAACAGTGATATCAGGAACTGAGATTTGTAAGAATTTGGCTAATTGTCCCTTAATCCCAAAGAAGTCTAACATGGGTCATTACAGGGTTTTGAAGAAGAGTGACAACAGAAAGTCCTAACCAGTATTCATGTGTTTTAGCTTTTTATATATGCACATTCCAAAAAATCAATGTGTTTAATTAAGACACATATTTCCAAACCTGGAGAAGATGATTGACTCAATGCAGGTGCTATTGGCACTGCACCATTACTCACTGGTATACTATTTGGACATTCAGGTGGCCAAGCAGCAGCAAGTGCTCTGGAAGCTAAACTTAAAATTTCTTCACCTCTTCTATTTCTGCAAGGAAAAGAAATGTATTACTATTCATCAAAACTTAGGTATTTCAATTCACAATATTTGTAATCAACCAAAATGCTAATGAATAAGAAGCTGATATTGGAGAAGAGAAAATAACCCAATAATATCTAAACAAGAAATTGATAATCAAGTCATGGATAAAGACATCCACAAGTTCAACGTCAAGAATGAGAGAACCAGCAGCAACTTCTAATTAGATTAGTTTTGTCACTGAACATGAGGATCACCCAGTTGCAGTTTCTAGCTCCCTGGTGATCCCAGCAACAGGAACAAGAAACATTAGGTTTAGCACCAATCCTTATTCTCTGATTCTAATGCAGCCTTGACTGCAAAGATCCAATGATTGATCCTGTGCTTGAGAGAAATGTTAGTCTTAAAGAGGGGGCAGTTGTTAAGCCCATATGAATCTCTAGATTATAAACACAATATTTGTAATTAAATATGTAAAACTGAGTCAATCCAACGAGACTACACAATTCATATTTTCATCCACATAATTATGTACATCATTTGTCTTTTCTGCAAAATTTGAGAATCTGTCTTCTGTTTATGTCATTACAGGAACTTTGATACTGCATTGTCACCAAAGGTGTGAACACTTTCCTATTTTGCCATTTTTTCTCCACAGGTTAGGTATGGCTGTGTTCCCGCACACATGTAAATACACGCATGCACGCACACACACAAATATTGCTGATATAGAAATAGAGGTGAACTTAAATCTTAAAGGCAAAATCTGCAAAATTAACATCTTTGTGAGTGCCCCATGAAAGGCCAACTAGTTTTCACAAAGCTAAACATGCAAATCAGTATGTAATGGCATGTCCCATATAGGAAGTGACTAGGCGAAGTCCTCGATAGAGGTGGTGGATATGGTGATGCTGTGGTGGGACGCTTCCCCCAAGTCCCCAAGTCTCAGAAACGTCCACTTACAGGGGACGTGAGTTTTTTCTTCCTTTTTTTGGGCAGGGCGNGGGGGGGGGTTGTCCCCATGGAACACTAGTTTTATGTTGCATTGTTGGGTGTTGTTCTGTCAATTTCTGGTGCTTTTTGGTTCTATCTAAAATCTTATTTAATGGTGGTTCCTAGATTTGGTCTCCAAGGGATCCCTTGCACAAACGGCAAGTACCATATTTTTTGTTTAAAGAAAATATTCTGTTATCAAAGTGTTCATCCACTAAACCTAGCAGAAGGGATAGAGGAGAAAACAGGTGACTTTAGTATGAGGGCTTCTTTATCAGAAGACTTCCATAAAAAACTAGAGGTAGCTATGACCAATGTGACAATGCAAAAATGTATTCTAGATATCCTCTCCTTTTAATGCTGTGGCAAATGAGGGCTTTAGGGAAATACAGGCTTCAATTCAAGATTTAGATATTTGTGTTCCCGTGGAGGCTAAGAACATATTCTCTATGACTGATTTTAATATGCTAAACATTTGCCAAACTTTATGCCACAATGTTAGACATGCAGTTTTTTTAGTACTTAGAGAAAGGTAAGCTTTGAGCTCACAGGCAAGCCAGATTCAAGGGAGATTATCAAACCAATGACCACATTTTCCTACTCCAGCCTATTATTGAGGAGGCTCACCAGCACTCTAACATAGTCTTTTGTCATTTCAAAGGCTACAAGAAGGCCTTTGACTCAGTTCAGAGACACTTTTACAAAGGATGTGAGATGTCAGCACTCTAGACTTTCATTACCGCTGCTCAAAGGTGTTATGAGACAATTATTGTGCAACTTCATACCTCTCATGGTCTCTCCAACTTTGTGAGGAGTACAATTCGGGTCAAGCAGTGGTTTACCCTCTCTCCAACACTCTAACATTTACACTAAGAAGTTGGGGAGTTTCTTTTGCAACATACTCATATGGGTGATGGTTGCATTTTACACGACATAGTTATCACCATTCTAATTTTCGTTGATGATGTGCTTCTCTTCTCTCATCCTACCAAGGGATTACAGCAATAACTTGATGCCCTTGCTCACTGTTGTGAACTTTGCTAGCTGCTGGTCAACCTTAGTTAAACTAAGGTCATGTTCTTCACCAATCTCCAAACATTTTCTTTCCGAAATCCAATTTTTTTACAAGGAGGCAGCTTTGGAGATCACATCAACTTACATGCACTTGAAGATCCAACTTTTTGGTCCATCCTTCAACATGAAATCTATTTCACATTCACATCTTTGCAAGGGGTGTGCCTCTCTGTATCTTGCAACATCAGTATTCACAGATCCACTACCAAGATATCCCTTAGAAAATGCATTTTTTTAATACAATCTTGTATGGGTCCAAGGTTTGGGGACCTAACTTGGGATTTGTTGGTTGAGCACAAATTGAGAGGATCCAAATTCTCATGCTACAATGTGTTATTCGATGAGCCAACTATTCCTCAGAGCATTGTCCGAGCAAGTTTGTTGACCAATGTTGGCCTACATTTTAATTTGGCCAATTTTAAACTTTTCTCTCAATACCTAATACACCCTAAGCATATAGAACTCACCAAATTATACTCTGCCTAGGATCTGGATCATCAGTCTCAATTTTGATGTTTTACTTAAAGCCCATCAAAACTATATTGAATCACAAATCAAAAAAAGTTTAAATTCCCCCAACCCCTTAATTCTTGAATTTGAATTCAAATAAAATAGTGGCGGAAGTCAGAATTTATTTGAATTTTGAAGATGTATCAAAGCTATTTTTTGGGCATTTTGAAATAGTTCTTGAAGTGCCATCGGGGTCCGCCACATCGTTCATAATTGAAGAGGGGGAATTACATAAGTCGGGAATGTTATATGCTTTCCAAGTTTTTTTTTAAAATGTTGATACATTGTTTGGAGGCTCATAAAAGAAAAGGGAAATAAAAACTACCGGCATTTCATATGAGTTCCTAAACTAATGTCAGAGCCCGAAGTGACATATGGAACCTCAAAAATAAATTTCCTGACCCGACATCAAAGCCCAATATGCTACATTGAACTTGGTTATAATTTGATGTAATATGAGGAAGGCATAAAGTAAAATTTTAAAAGGATGGCAGCGTAGTTTGGTTGAAAGAACACGAAAACCCACTGCATAGCTGTCAAATGGTCATTTTCTTCCCAATGGAAAAGAACAATGAAGAGGTATTTTATAACGTAACAATGCTTCAGTGCGTGAGGCTGATAATCAAATCTCTCTATCATACAAATGCAAAACTATGGTTGATGAAAATATAGTTCAGCAAAAATTTTCAAGAAATACTAAAAGCATGGGTGGGGAGTGGTGGCTGACTCTGGAAGAAAAAAGAGCAGAACAATAGATCCAAAGCTGTAAAATTGAGTACACGAGCGGGAAATATGATAACTGGCACTAGTATACCAAAAGGGGTCATGATGAAAATCCCAGGAAAATGCATGCAAAAGAGAAAAAGAGATCTCCATAAGCTTGCGATGTGCATTCCAGATCTTGTACAACTAAAAATATATAGAATGAGATGACGGGCGTTTGCATCAGAGATAATATATGATCCACCTCCTTCACCTTCGTGAGATCACTTACTAGAGGAGTTCAGCCCCTTTGTTGATATTACCTACAGAAGAATGCAGATAACAGGCCAACAGCAGAAGAGTTGTTATCACACCCCTTTATTAAGAATATGGGAATGCAGGAGTTGATTTATCGGCATTTGCACAAAGCATTTATGATCCTGTTGAGCATTTTAAGGATTTAGCTGATATGCTTACCATACGCTATTACATGCTATTTGATTGTCCCAATGATCAATGGCATCATACAAAGACTATGTACCATGAGAATTTTTCTCTCAACTTTGCTAACTAGGTAGTGTTGGAGCTAATGATACTTTTACCACTCTATCAACAATATACAGCATGCTCATAGGAGATTGTTTAGATGAAAGGCATGTACATATAATTGAAAATCGTCAGTGTTGTGCATATGGCCAACATGGTAATGTAATGTGTATCTAAGAAGCCATTTTATGTTGTCGGGAAAATGGGTAGTTAAACGGTTGGTCCGTCCGAGGGAGTTACACGGATGTGACAGTTCGCCTCACATCCCCTAGGACACTATATGTATGCATTCTTCTCTTCGAGCAAGGGAGGATGATTATGATTATGCGGAAATACATATGTACATGGTAATCAATCTATGAATGTAATGTTGTTATGTTCTCTTTACATTCTCTGTTAAGTACTTTACCTTCTATATGCAAATAATTTTTGTTATTAAACGGTTGGTCCGTCCGAGGGAGTTACACGGATGTGACGGTTCGCCTCGCATCCCCTCGGACACTATATGTATGCATTCTTCTCTTCGAGCAAGGAAGGATGATTATGGTTATGCGGAAATACATCTGTACATGGTAATCAATCTATAAATGCAATGTTGTTATGTTCTCTTTACATTCTCTGTTAAGTACTTTACCTTCTATATGCAAATAATTTTGTTACCCCACTAGGGTAACCATTTGGCGCCGCTGCCAACCAAATCTGGCAAGTGACGGAATGAATGGTTAAATGGGACTACCATTTGAGGAGAATGTCAATGTGAGAACCAATGAGGACGGAATTACAGAAATTTTTGAAGGGGAGCATGCTCTGACAATAGACTTTCGCATTCTATTTTAGGCAGCCATTGAAACGTTCGTACGAAGGGAAGTCGTACGAGAAGATGTTGCCCAAGACATTGTGTGGGACGCATTGAACGTCAGCCCCGCTGCGAATAGGTTGTTGCATCAATTACCCCGTTTGTTGGCGCAGGCAACTATTGCCCAAAGAAAACGGAGGAAGTAGAGCGTGAACAGCACCGACAGCAAATCCTGAGGAACTTCGCTGAAAATAATCGCCGCGAGGAAGAAGAGCGCGATGGCAATCGGCGAAGAACGAACCAATGAGCTTTAAGCTTGGGAGAGGAAATAAAAGGAACACTGTAAAACCCATAATAATAAGATCACACAATTGATCTGTTGTACGGAAACATGAATAAATAAATTTAAAAAAGTGTTTTGTGTTATGTTTTAATATGATGTTTGGATAGAATTGATGCCCAATCTCTTAAATAAAGATATGAATAAAAAGCAACAGTCGAATGCCTTGGAGGCTGCACATGAAGCTCTAATCCTTGCCCAACAAGTAGAACGTCGACGAAGGTTCAGACAACTCGCCAAGGGACAACCTGTCGAAGGGTTAACTGAAGGGGACCACGGAGGTGGTACCGAAGGTAACCACGGGGGAGTCACGGGAGGTGTGACAACCGAAGGGGAACACTACCATTTGCCAGAGCACCAACAGGTAAGGAGTGGTGAAGAGTTACTCGAGGAAACACAGCAAAGGTTGAATCTGATCAAGGAAACACGGGAAGAGTTTCAGAACTTGTCCCTGATACCAAGGACGAAGGGAACGGAAAGGAGTGAAGAAGAACCGAGCGTGACTGGAGGTGTCGACGAGGCACAAGTGTCGGACAGCCAAGACATTCTATTTGACCCTCAGACACTGAACGTAGAAAGACAATCTGGTAGCCGAAACTTGGTAACCGCCACATCACAGTACAATAACGACAACCTGGGTAGACAGACACAACCCCACCACTGCAACCACAGGGGGCACAACCGGTGCAACAACCGGTAGTGATGGCCTCAAATAAATAGAACTTACCCAAATTCACGGGGCCAGGTGAAGGAGGATCATGTCCGCCATTGCTGAACCTGTGAAACCATATGGACCACCAACGGAGTCACGGATCCAGATGAGTGGGTTAAGACAGTTTCCTACCACATTAAGGGAAGGAGCTATTGACTGGTACTCCGATGTGGATAAACTAGTTTGACAACATGGGGGGCAGTGAAGAAAGAGTTCCAAATGGAATTTAAGTTGCTAAGAGATGACAACGAGATCCTTGCTGAGATCTATAGCACAAAACAAGCTAAGAATGAGTCTGTTCGAGCCTACAGGCGCCGACTAAAGGAACTAATTGGGAAAATGGAATTTGCCCCAGCCGACGAACTAAAGAAGCGATGGTTCGTTGAAGGACTCAAGACTTCCCTCCGAAAGAAAATGAAGATCGTACCCTTGACATCATACGATAATGTGTATAAACGTACAATGGACCTAGAGAGCGAATTCAAGACCTCCAAGAAAACTACGTCCTCAGATGATGAGTCCTCGGAGGAAAGTAGTGAGGACGAATCAAGTAAGAAAGTGCATGCTTTAAAAAAAGACCACCAAAGGATGATGGAGCTTAAGGCAACGAAAGGAGGATCAAGAAAAATCGAGTAGGATGAGGTGTGGTGTACGGACTGTAAGGAAGCCGGATACACGAAAGGTTCTTGCCCGAAGAAAGCTTTTTGTGACATCTACCAGATTGCAGGACATTCCACCAAATAATGCCCCTAGAACCTGAGGGCCAGGCACCAACAAGTGTTGTTCACGCAGGAGCAACCTTCCACATCTGGAACCGGCGCTAAACAAAATAATGATAATACCGCATCATCTAGCGGCTACAGAAATAACCGGCGGGGAGGCAGAGGAAATAACAATAACAACTGCCCTCGGATCCAGTATGATGTGAAGGGAACGCCAATGATACAATGCAGAAATTGCAACCAGTGGGGCCACTTTGCCCGAGACTGCCAGAAGGAGGAAACTCCTCCACAGAAACTGTGTAGGTGGTGTGGACCGGGGGACCACGAGGAGGTTGACTGCCTGAAGCCTCATTACAACTTTATTGATGTGGAAAGAAGAGATACAGAGGAAGACATCCTGGCAATTACACGAGCACAGGCAAAGAAGGCCTCGTATCCTGACCCTGGAACAGAGAAACAAAGAGTATTCGAGTCGAAGGTCAAGATTGAGAGGGAATTGTAGGCCCGAAGGGACCTAAAGAATACCTTCGGCACTTCTAGTCGAGCCACGGCAGAACAAAACATCCTGAGGCAGATAATGCAATTGGAGATACCGATGAAAGTCAAGGACCTACTCGGAACGATGCGGCATCTAAAAACAGTCTTGTTTAACAGTCAAACCATCCCAACAAGTGCATTGGAACGGACGGAGCTTCCTGGCAGTTCCGCAGCGGACCCAATGACACTTGCAATAAACAGTGGGCGAAACCCTGCAGTAGTCAAGATGGGTATCTTGGGTACCATTCTCACTAACACAATTGTCGATGGTGGATCAGGGATGAACGTTCTACCCGAGGACACTTGGAAGAGTCTCGAAAAACCGACGTTGTGGCCATTGACCTTCAACTTATTAGGGGCTGACCAACATGGCATCAAACCCCTCGGAACCTTGATGGCACAACAAGTAACCATCGGCACACAGTTGTTTACCTTGGACTTCGTAGTGATTCCTATGAAGCAGAAAGGGTACGACGCCATCCTACGGAGAGGGTGGCTAGTGGCTGCGAAAGCAAATCAAAACTGGAAGAAAAACACTTTATCATTCGAGGAGGGGGAAAAAGTTTGTGGTCAACCTCAGGATGCAGATGGTAGGAGAGGAAATGGCATCTTCCTCAGACTCTGAATCCGATAACGGAGTAGATGAAGCGAAGGAGAATATGGAGCCCAATGACGAAGGGGTACTAGAATTGGAGGATGATACAGACTCTATGGATGGTCTATTTCATTGGCAAATGAGTGACTACGAACTATTCCCTCCATCTTGTAATGCATTGGAGATCGAGGAAGATCCGAACGAGTTCCCTCGGGAATACAAAGAATACAAAGAAGGAAAAGATCGAGTCAAGGAGAGTCCTGCCCATCAAATCTCCAAGGATGAACCGATCTGATAGAAAAAGCGAAGCTGAAGGAGATAAACCTGGGAGATGAGCAGAACCCAAAAATCATCCTGATGGAGGATGACTGGAACCCAGTATTAAAGACAACGGCATTCAAAATCTTTACAAAGTACAAGAACGTGTTCGCCTGCACATACAAGGATCTGAAGGGTGCACCTCCGGAGTTATGCGTGCATCGGATTCCTCTTGTTCCCGGAGCTCAACCTGTGAGAAAGAGGTCGTACAGGATGAACAAGAATTATGTTGCAAGGGTGGAGGCTGAAATTGAACGGATGTTGGAAGCGGGTATCATCTTTCAAGTTGACACAAGTGAGTGGGTTTCCCCCACTGTGATCTCCTTAAATAAGGAAGCCAATCAGATCTGCATTTGCGTAGATTTTCGATGCCTCAACGCAATGACAATTAAGGACCTGTTTCCCAATCCATTCACTGATAGTGTATTGGAAGAAGTAGCCGGCCACAAGATTTATTCATTCATGGATGGGTTTTATGGATAACCAGATATCTATTACGGAGGAAGACAAATTGAAAACAACCTTCGTAGTGGAGGATGGTGTATATGCATGCAATCGAATGCCCTTCGGCCTTTGCAATGCACCAGCGACCTTCCAGCAAATTATCTTACATATCCTTGACAAGATGTTGACCAGGAACTTTAAAGCATTCTTGGACGATTGGTCCATATTCAACAGGCAGAACAAGTACATTGTGGCTTTGGGGGAGTGCATGGAACGGTGTCGGCAAGCCCGTCTAGCACTTAACCCAAAGAAGTGTCGGTTTATGGTGCCCCAAGGGAAGTTGCTCAGGCACATAGTTGTCATGTCCCCTCTTTAGCTCTGTCTAGCAGAGACATGAGAGTTAGCCTATTATTGGGTCTCGTAGGCTGGCAGTGGTGGCTAGAGACTCATTTAGGTTATTCGGTGTTCGGATTTGGTGTCTTAGGCAGTAGTAGACCAGCTGGGAGCAGTTCCTTGATTTTAGGAGGGGGATTCCTGCTTTTTAGGAGGTGTTGTCAGCTTCCAGATTTGAGGTTCTATAAGGTCATCCCTTGGTTTCAGTTTCAGCAGATTTGGGTGTGTTTCCTAGTTTCTAGGAGCATCCCTAGATTTTAGGGATGAGACTGCCAGTTGTCCCAGGTTGTCCGGCATCAGTCACAGGCAGGTGACACATTTAGTTTCACGATTTTGGGGTATTTCGGGTGTTCTGTGGCTATTTGGGATATATTTTAATATATTTTGATATATTTAAATATTTTCCTAGGTTAGCGTTTTAATATTTTAAATAAGGCTATGTATATAGCCATTTTGGAGTAATAAGGGGTTTTCTGGCTTCATCTGGTTTGATATGCCTATGTGTTATATCTCGTTGGAAAGGTCTCGAAATTTGCTACATGATTTTCACTTTCCAGAGTCTTTTTGGTGCTTGGAGCTATTTAATTATAATAAAGTGATATTTTCTCTATAGTTTGGACGCCATAATTGGGAAATATCATTTAATTATAAAGTACAATCTTAATTCTCCTTTAGGGTTCGAATTGCAAAGGAAAGGAGATATGAGGAGATGGAAACCTAATTGATGCTCATCTTTTACACATTGAAACTTGTTTTTGGCGAAATGCTCTGGTAGAGCGATTCTTCTTCTGGGAGGCAAACCCCAGGTTTGGGATTGGCTGGGACGTAGCCCTCAGCAGTTGTTGTCAGTGGATTCATCGGGCATTGTGCATTATTTGTCAGCGACAGGGGTGTCATTCTGTGTTGAGGATTCAGATTGCATACAGAGGTTTTCAGCAAAGAGGTTGGATTCATCCAGTTGAGACGTGATTATTGCAGCATAGGGCCGCCATTTGCAGCTTGGGCACTATACATTGGCTGTGGTGAATGCTTGCATCTAGCCGTAGCTTGTATCCTTGGTTCGTGGCCACCATTTATCAACCAGTTGGCGCCATTGTTCTTTGTAAGCTCCATCGAATTTGCACAAGGGTTTCTACCTGAATATTTAAATCAAAAATCTGCCTGGTACGATTTGTATCAATTCTGATTTATTGAATGTTCTTACATGTTTTCAGTTTCCTTTCATATGTGTTGTTCATCTTCCATTACTTGCTTCAATATTCTCAAAAAAAAACACAAAAGGAAACAAAATATTCTGCAACTTCTGTGTATTGTATAAGACCACCAAAAATCTCAAAAAAATATAGTTTATTATTTTAAAACTTACAGCAGATTAGTAAGAGAATCCGTCAGGGATCTTTCAATAGTATGTAGGGAGGGATTAAAAACAAACCCCGACAAGGTATGGGTAATATTCGAAATAGAGGCTCCTAAGAACGTGACTGGCGTCAAATCTTTCCTCGGCCATATTGGATACTACCGCCGATTCATCAAGAATTTTGCACAAATTTCATATTCGATGGATAGGCTCACGAGGAAGGGGGAGCCGTACGCATGGACCAAGGAGCACGAGGAAGCCTTCGAGGATTTGAAAACAAGGTTGTTGGGTGCTCCTATTCAGGCATTCCCTAATTGGGACAAAGAATTTCATGTGCACGTGGACGCATCAAATTATGCCATCGGAGCCACCACCTTGGCTCAGGAAGGAGGGCACGGACTGGATCACCCCATATATTTTGCAAGCAGGTTGTTGTCGAATGCTGAGAAGAATTACAACACCACAGAAAGGGAGGCCCTTGGAATGGTCTATTTTGACCAGAAATTCAGGCACTATTTACTAGCAACGCCATTTACCTTTTATGTGGACCACCACTCTCATGTACCTGGTCAATAAGCCTATTATTCAGGGAAGGGTGAGTCGATGGCTCCTCTTACTTCAGGAGTTCACATTCAAGATTGTCGTACGGCTAGGACGTAGCCACGTGATCGCCGACAAATTGTCACGAATCAAGTCTGGCGAGCCACCTGTTGGAATAAATGATGACTTCCCAAAAGCGCATCTGTTTCATATTGGCGTACTCCCGAGGTGGTACACAAGCATAGGGGAGTATTTTTCAACCGCCCAGTTCCCTCGGGAAATGCCTCCGGGAGAACAAAGGAAGTTGGTCCTCAAGAGCAGGACCTTCCAACTAATCAATGGATTGTTGTACAAAATGGGTCCAAACCAAGTACTCAGGCGATGCGTGATGGAGGAGAAAGTACCAAGTGTGCTGAGGGAAGCCCACGAAGGACTAGCAGGACACATGGGTCCCGATACGATAGAAAGGAAGGTGCTCTTAGCCGGCTTATGGTGGCGAACATTGTACAACGATGCTCGAGAATGGGCAGTCAGATGTGATACTTGTCAGTGAGCAATGAAACCCCTCAAACGGGATTTTATGCCTCTCAATCCTTCCCATGCACAGGAGTTATTCGAAAGATGGGGGCTGAACTTCGTTGGACCTTTAAAGGCCAGTAGTGCTCGCCGATGGCAATATATTGTGGTGGTCACTGAATATTTAACAAAATGGGTTGAAGCACACGCCTTAACAGATAACTCAGCACTAAGCACTGCAAAGTTTATCTGCGATCAAGTAATAACAAGGTATGGCATTCCAATTCAATTGACAGGCGACAGAGGTGGTCATTTTGTGAATCATGTCATTAAGCTCCTAACCACTCAATTCAAAATTTTCCATACGTTGTCGAGTCCATATTATCCTCGGGCGAACGGCCAAGCCGAGGCAACTAATAAAGTCTTGGTGGGAGTTATCTATAAGTCTTGTGGAGTTGAAGGGGAAGACTGGGAGGAAAAGTTGCCTTCGATGTTATGGGCCTACCGTACCTCATACAAAGTGACCACAGGACATACACCCTTCTAGCTGATGTACGAACAGGAGGCAGTGGTACCTGCCGAATTCATGGTTCCTAGCCTGCGGATAGCCATTGATAACAAACTGGGCGACTTGGAGATTTTGAGGAAGAGACTTTATGCCTTGAATAAGCTAGACGAGAAAAGAGCAATGGCGCAATGGGCGACGGACATAGCACAGCAACAAAGGAAACTGTGGCACGACAAGCATCTTCCTTGGATAAAGTTTACACCCAGTCAGTTGGTTTGAAGTTTAATGGGCAAAATGAGATTAAACTAGGGAAGTTTAAAGTGGAGTGGCTAGTGGCTAGGGATGTACACGAAGAGACCACGCCTATAACATCTCGGACATCTCCACACTAGGCCACGACCCCTGTCCTAAACATTCTCCAAAGGCAGTCGGGCACTCGTGCTGTACAAAACTCAAAAGACATGTTGGCTAAATATTTTGCAAGTCACTAAGACTACAACTTGCAAAATGTGTATTTTAGGCAACAGTGTGAGATTACTCTCTCCTCTCAACAATAGGGGAGGCTCCCTTCTAATCGCAGGTGGCTTCAAGTAGAACTGAACTGTAACACATACAGTTCCCCTTGCAACAGTAATACCGGTGGCTCGGAGATTGACTTAAGAACAATCGACTGAGACAACAGTGAATTTATCTAAAGATGAAATGATACAAGAGCTCAAAGTCTCTTGTCCTCACTTCAAATAAGTACTCTAGGTATCTAAGTTCCAATACTGAAGCCCAAAGTCTTCAGTCTTTGGAGTATTACAGCCACTATCTTCTATAGTAATCCTAATTCCCTGAAGCTCAGTCTTCTGACAACTTGAATTAAAGCGCTCAAATGATACGTCAAAGATAACTATTAATTTGAGAAAGGATTAACCAATGCGACATAAGAACACACTTGTTAATTTTCAAAACCAACAACACAAAGTTTGCTAATTCTTGTTCCTTTATTCAAATGTTCAACTTTGCACAATGAAACTCAAAGTTTTCAGAATACAAAATAATTGCCTATAGTTTTCTTGCACACAACAAAAGATGAATATTTACAATGAACCCCCCTCCTTATATAGGAAAAGAGGAGAGAAAAGTGGAGAAGAAATGGGAGACCCTTAACCACTTCGACTTATTCTATCCTTATCTCTAACTAACTAACTTTGACTGATTCAATGTTGCAGGACCTAATGTCCTTGCAGCATGATTACATAAGAACACTTTAACATATTTTTGTGTAATCTATCAAAGATTCTACACTTTTACAAAATGCATAATGAAAGCATCTAAGTGTCTGACAAGACGCGACATCTATTTGCATCATCCTCTGTCCTTCATGCTGCTACAGGATGCCCGATGATTGATGTGTTCAAGTTTGGTGAAAGCATCTCTAACCAGAACATGAGTCTGCATATCGCTCTACATCATAATGGTGATCATTGAGAACCATCTTTGTGTCTTTCTGTTTCAGTTTTGAAAACATTATATGCCTGCAATCATTGCATCGCTTATCGCTTTCTTTGTATGACTCCATCATATGGTTGTTCCTGCTTCATACGCTTCTGCAACCTTGAAATGTGTAATCAGGATTTTGAAACTTAATCATATGTTGGGAAGAGCACCACATGCCGTATTTTGGGGAAGATCTATTTTCTTTGCAAGTACAAGGGGAGTACTTTGCTTCTTGCAACACGAATCTTCATTATTTGAGGAGAAGAACATATATCCAATAAAAGGACACAAAAAGGTGGGCTTCTTTGGCTGTTTTGCATATTAGAAAGCTGGACTTCTTTGATATGCAAGTATGAACACTATGAAAGAGTTGGGTTATTCAATCCATAATGCATATTGGGAAGAGCTTAGTATTTTCGAGGCATTGTCTGTATGCGGACAGCAAGCTCGGAATTTGATAAAATAAATATATGGACGCATTCATGCATGAGCAAATTTTCAATATGCAAGGTGGGATTTTTGGAAACATTTTTCATTTCATAAAAAGCCATGAAAAAGCATGAAGGTGGGCTTTTCAGAAGCATGTGCATACTAAGGGAAAGTCAAAAAGTGGGCTTTTTTGGCTACTTGCATGATGGAAGTTTACTTTTGTCTTTTGACATGTAAATGTGGAAAAGATGGGTTTTTCATCACATTTTGCATATAGGGCAGCACTTGATCTTTTTGGAAAATCACCATCAAGAACGGGGTTTTTAATCCCGACTGCATATGAGAATAAATTGCATTCTCATATGCAACTTAGAAGAAGAAAAGAGAAACAAGCATGTACAATAAAATAAAATCGAATGTACATATGCATCAAAGGAAAAGAAAAGAAAAACCATACTTTTTCCTTGAAATGCAAAGAAAACAACAATCTTCTCAACTCACAAAATTCTGGAAATAAAAGAAGAATTTCGAATTTAGCTTGAGAAGAGAAAATAAGAAATATATAGGCACTAAATTTGAACGATTCCTCATGCGAATTAAATGCATTTACATGAGTCATGGAAAGAGATGACAAGTGTCTTCCATGCATTCTCAGGTTGCTTAAAATCAGCAACAATCTTTGAATGATTCAAGCAAAATGTGCCCTAGTTGATTTCAAACTCTTCTAAATAGAAACAACACTCAAAGAATGCATTAAAATAGCAACCGGTTTGAAAGATTCAAACTTGTAGATGTTGGAGGATTTGCAAATATGTAAACACAATTTGTTGAATGCCAAACACAAGCTGAAAGTGATGTTGGATGCTATGGAATTGCTTCTAGAAGAAAACCGCAGCCTGCTATGGAGTAAAAACTTGCTGAGAATGATGATTTTCGCACCATAGATGCCCTAGACGGGCTTTCAACTCCAAAACGCAGCTATGGAAGGAAGCAAATTTATTGTTTTTGTTCAACAAATGCCAAAAACGGTTTTTAAACAGCCCAAAACATACCATAGATGAGCCGTTTTTGAACTTCCAGCCCCAAAAATGGGTTTTAAAATGAAAAATACAGTCATTTTAATGACATTTTTGCACTTCCAGCTCCAAAAACGGGTTTTTTAGCTTCATTTGCATGCATTTTGGGGATGTAAAGACATGCAAATCACTCTAAAATCACCACTATGGTTGTAGACAGCTTTTTCTTGGCCAAATGCATGTATAAACAATGTGCAAAGCCTTTTAAAATTGCCACTTAAGGCTTATGACGGACTTTTTGAAAGGTAAAACATATACATGACTTGTTTTTAAAATATGCAAGACTCAAAAAATGCCACCATGCTTTTTATGGATTGTATATATTTAAGGTGGGATTTTAAAAACAACTTACATGCTTCTATGTAAAGCATATGTTTATGCAATTTTAATCAAAAACCCCACTAAT
>MU226565.1:1927609-1947759 GCA_018584345.1 Thuja plicata
GGGTGTAATAAAGTTATGTTATATTATGTTAATCTCGACAGTTAGTAACTGAGACCGTTATGACGCGACGTTTGGTCGTGACCCTTCGGGGATTATATGTATACACTTGTTCCTGTGTTGTGGACACTATTGATATGTACAAGGTCTTATGATTATGAATGGAATAGCTTATTGTCTTCTATGTTGCGTACTTGAATATCTGATTGTGTTTATGTATCTGTCTGTTACCACACGAGGGTAAACAGGGCCATCGGCTCACTCTTCCCAGAATAATAGGTTTGTTGACCAAGTACATGAGAGTCTGGTGGTCCACATAGAAGGTGAATGGTGGGGCTAGTAAATAGTGCCTGAATTTCTGAACTGAATAGACCATTCCCAAGGCCTCCCTTTCTGTGGTGCTATAATTATTCTTAGCATTGGACAACAATCTGCTTGAGAAGTATATAGGGTGATCTAGTTCGTGCCCTCCTTCCTGAGCCAAGGTGGCTCCGATGGCATAATTTCATGCGTCCACGTGCAAACGAAATTCTTTGTCCCAATAAGGGAATGCAAGAATCGGAGCACCCAACAATCTTGTTTTCAAATTTTTGAAGGCTTCCTCTTGCTCCTTCCAAGCGTACGGCTCCCCCTTCCTCGTGAGCCTATCCATCGGATATGAAATCTGTGCAAAGTTCTTAATGAACCGGCAGTAGTATCTGAAATGGCCGAGAAAAGATTTGACGCCTGTCACGTCCGTAGGGGCCTCCATCTCCACTATTACCCGTACCTTGTCCGGGTTTGTTTTTAATCCCTCCTTACATACAATGTGCCCGAGCAACTTCCCTTGGGGCACCATAAACCGAAACTTCTTTCGGTTAAGTGCCAGACGGGCTCGCCGCCACCGCTCCATGCACTCCCCCAAAGCCGCAATGTGCTTGTCCTGCCCGCTGAATATGGACCAATCATCCAGAAATGCTTTAAAGTTCCCAGTTGACATTTTGTCAAAGATATGTAAGATAATCCGCTGGAAGGTCGCTGGCGCATTGCAAAGGCCGAAGGGCATTCGGTTGTATGCATATACACCATCCTCCACTACAAAGGTTGTTTTCAATTTATCTTCCTCTACAATGGATATCTGGTTATATCCGGAGAACCCATCCATGAATGAATAGATCTCATGACCGGCTACTTCCTCCAATATGCTATCAGTGAACGGAATGGGGAACGGATTCTTAATTGTCACTGCGTTGAGGCATCTGAAATCTACACAAATGCGGATCTGATTGGCTTACTTCTTTAAAGAGATTACAATGGGGGAGACCCACTCACTTGTGTCAACCCGAAAGGTAATACCAGCTTCCAACATTCGTTCAATTTCAGTCTCCACCCTTGCAACATAATTCTTGTTCATTCTGTACGGTCTCTTTCGCACAGGTTGGGCTCCCGGAACCAAGGGGATCTAGTGCACGCATAGCTCTGGAGGTACACCCTTCAGATCCTTGTAAGTCCAGGCGAACACGTCCTTGAATTCTGTGAAGATCTTAAATGTTGTTGTCTTTAATACTGGGTTCCAGTCGTCTCACATCAGGATGATTTTTGGGTTTTTCTCATCTCCCAAGTTTATCTCCTTCAACTTCGCTTCTTTGTATCGAATCGGTTCATCCTTGGGGAACTCATGTACAGGACTCTCCTTTACTCGAGCTTCTCCTTCTTTGTATTCTTTGTATTCCAGGGGAAACTTGTTGGGATCTTCCTCGACCTGTAGCATATTAAAAGATGGAGGAAATAGTTCGTAGTCACTCATTTGCCAATGAAATAGGCCATCCATAGAGTCTGTATCATCATCCAATTCTAGTATGCCTTCATCGTTGGGCTCCATGCTTCCTTTCTCTTCATCTGCTTCATCGTCGGATTTAGAGTCTGAGGAGGATGTCATTTCCTCTCCTACCATCTGTGTTCTAAGGTCCACCACAAATTTTTTGCCCCTCTTCTCAAAGGATAAAGTGTTTTTCTTCCGGTTATGATTTGCTCTCCCAACCACCCTCTCCCTAGGATGGCGTCGTACCCTTTACGCCTCATGGGAATCACTACGAAATCCAAGGTAAACGATTGTGTCCCGATGGTTACTTGTTGTGCCATCAAGGTACCTAGAGGTTTGATGCCAATTTGATCAGCCCCCAATAAGTTGAAGGTCAGCGGCCACAGTGTCGGTTCTCTCAGATTCTTCCAAGTGTCATCCGGTAGAACATTTACCCTCGATCCACCATCGACAATTGTGTTAGTGAGAATGGTGCCCAAGATGCCCATCTCCACTACTGCAGGGTTTCGTCCACTGTGTATAGCCAGTGTCATTGGATCCGCTGCGGAACCGTCGGGAACCTTCGTCGTTACAATGTACTCGTTGGAATGGGTTGACTGCTAAACAGAGTGTTTTTAGATGCGACATCGTTTCCAGTAGGTCCTTGACTTTCACTGGTATTTCTATTTGCATCATCTGCCTCAGGATGTTTTGTTCTGCTATGGCTCGAGTACAAGTGTCGAAGGTATCCTTTAGGTCCCTTCAGGCCTACAATTCCTTCTCAATCTCAGCCTTCGCTTGTGCTCTTTCTTTCTCCGTACGAGGGTCAAGATAAGTGGCCTTCTTTGTTTGTGCTCGTGTAATTGCCAGGATGTCTTCCTCTACATCTCTTTTTTCCATATCAATGTAGTTACAACCAAGCTTCGGGTAGTTGGCCTCCTCATGGTCCCCTGGTCCACACCACCTACACAATTTTTGTGGAGGAGTCACTTCTTTCTGTCATTCTCTCGCAAAGTGTCCCCACTGGTTGTAATTTTTGCATTGTATCATTGGCCTTCCCTTCGTATCATATTGGATCCGAGGGCGGTTGTTGTTATTGTTAATTCCTCCGCCTCCCCGTCGGTTATTTTTGTAGCCGTCGGATGATGCAGTATTGTTATTTTGTTGACCGTCGGTTCTAGATGTGGAAGGTTGCTCTTGTGTGAACAACACTTGTTGGTTCCTGACCCTCAGGTTATAGGGGCATTCTTTGGTGGAATATCCTGCAATCTGGCAGATGTCACAAAAGGACTTCTTCGGGCAAGAACCTTTCGTATGTCCGACTTCCTTGCAGTCTGTACACCACACCACGTCCTCTTCGGTTTTGTTTGATCCTCCTTTTGTTGCCTTGATCTCCTTCATCATCCTCTGGAGGGCTTTTTGTAAAGCATGCACTTTCTTACTTGATTCCCCCTCGCTACTATCCTCCAAGGACTCCTCATCCTAGGATTTAATTTTCTTGGAGGTCTTGTATTCGCTCCCGAGGTCCATTGCACGGTTATATGCGTTATCATACGATGTTGGGGGTACGATCTTCATTTTTTGCGGAGGGAAGTCTTGAGTCCCTCGATGAACCATCACTTCTTTAGTTCGTCGGCTGGGGCAGATTCCATTTTTCCAATTAGTTCCTTTAGTTAGCGTCTGTAGGCCCTAACCGACTCATTCTTTGCTTGTTTGGTGTTGTAAATCTCAGCGAAGATCTTATTGTCATCCCTCTGCAACTTGAATTGCGTTTGAAATTCTTTCTTCACTGCCCCCCATGTAGTCAACCCAGTTTTGTCTACATCCGAGAACTAGTCAATGGCTCCTTCCCGTAATGTGGCAAGGAACTGTCTAACCCGCTCATCCTGATTGGTGACTCCGTTGGCGGTCCATATGGTTTCACAAGTTCTGCAATGGCGTACGGGATCCTCCTTGGTCGGGCCCGTAAACTTGGGCAACTTCTGTTTATTTGTGGTCATCCCAACCGGTTGTTGCACTGGTGCCCCCTATGGTTGCAGTGGTGGGGGTTGTGTCTGCCCACCCTAGTTGCCGGTATTTGTGAAGTTTCGGCTACCGGAGTGTCTTCCAACGTTCGGTGTCCTAGGGTTGAACAGAGTGTCTTGGCTGTCTAGCGCTTGTGCCTTCTCTGCACCTCCAGTCACGCACAGTCCTTCTTCACTCCTTTCTGTTCCCTTTGGCTTGGGTACCACGGATAGGTTTCGAAACTCTTCCCATGTTTCCTCAATCAGATTCAACCTTTGTCACGTTTCCTCAAGTAACTCTTCTCTACTCCTTACCCAGTGCTCTGGTGAACGGTAGTGTTCCCCTTCGGTTGTCACACCTCCCGTGACTCCCCCGTGGTTACCTTTAGTACCACCTCCGTGGTCCCCTTCGGTTAACCCTTCGGCAGGTTGTCCCTCGGCGAGTTGTCTGAACCTTCTGCGACGTTCAACTTGTTGGGCAAGGATTAGAGCTTCATGTGTAGCTTCCAAGGCATTTGGTTGTTCCTTTTTATTCCTATCCTTACTTAAAAGATTGGGCATCAAAACATCACATTTAAAACATAACACAACACTTTTTATTTATTCATAATTCCGTACAACAGATCAACTGTGTGATCTTGCTATTATGGATTTTACAGTGTTCCTTTTATTTCCTCCCAAGCTTAAAGCTCATGGGCTCGTTCTTCGCCAATTGCCATCGCGTTCTTCCTCCTCCCGGCGACTGCTTTCGGCAAAGTTCCTCAAGTTTTGTTGTCGGCGTTGTTCACGTTCCACTTCTTCCCTTCGGTTCCTTTGAGCAATAGTTGCCTACGCCAACAAACGAGGTAATCGATGCAACAGCCTATTCGCCGCGGGGTTGACGTTTAGTGCGTCCCACACAATGTCTTGGGCCACTTCTTCTCGTACAACTTCTCTTCGTACAAATGTTTCGATGGCCGCTTGTAACAGAATGTGGAAGTCTACTGTGAGAGCATGCTCCCCTTCAAAAAGTTATGTGATTCCGTCCTCATTGGTTCTCACGCTGATATTCTCCTCAAATGGTAGTCCCATTTAACCATTCATTCCTCCGTCACCTACCAGATTCGGTTGGCAACGGCGCCAAATGTTTACCCTCATGGGGTAACAGGGACTATTTGCATACAGGAAGTAAAGTATTTAACAGAAAGAGTATAACAGCATTAATTTCATATATTCATCATCATTCAGTACAAAGGTATTTCTCTATTAATCCAACATGCCTACTGAAGAGAGAGAAAGGCATACATATAGTGTTTGAAGGGATGCGAGGCAAATCGCCGCACCCGTGTAACTCCTTCGAACGGACCAACCAATTAACTACCCGTTTACCCGACAACAATATCCAACAATGAAAATGCATTGCAAATGCATGTATGCTCCCAATTCTGTTTGCATTTGTACAATGTATAAAACACATGAAAATAAGGATTCCAAGTCAAAACAAATTTCATCTAATCGAGGATTGCTCGATATACTCAACACAATGGAAGGAGAACCAAAGAAACAATGCAAATAGTGGAGCTTGGTTGGTTTTGGAAATGCATGTTCCAAGACTATCTGCGATGTTAATATAGTTTCGGAAATAACTAGAAATTCACCATGCTTGATGGAGTAAAGGAATGCATTGACATTTTGAAAAGTTCCACAAACATTGTCAACCTCCGAAGTGGTTATGAGAACCACTAAAGAGACCAACAAGCACGCATGGGGAAAGCCATTTGGACTCCAATATAAGACAAGGGATAAATGAAGATCTCGTTAATGATGATGATCTTAGCACAAGAGGGAGACATTCATCAAACACGAGTTGATTAGAAGACACGTTTACAAGGGCATCTAAAAAGCATTTTGGTGCCTCTCCTTTACCTGATTATGAACCAATTTTTCATTGGTAGAATGAGAGATCCATGATATTTGGACAAAGCACAACAAAAGTTCCACTAACGTTATGTAGCAGTGGACTCAAGATATCTATCAAAGTTTTAGCACTGGCCTTTCAAGTTGAATTTGTTGAGCCACTTTGTGGTACAATATGCTTCTATCACAGAGAGAGAAGAGTAAAGTCGTCTGAGGATTTCTACTTCCAATTCTTACCCAATGAAATGGAAGATGGGACAGCACCCTCACAATGTCATGCTATCTTTTCTTTAGATTCAGCATCTTCATTTATTTGTCTACTCATTCAATTGGAAAGGCCCGCTACTCGTGAAGGAAGGGTTTTGGTCATATATCATGGGTATGGCGCCTATTTTGGGGAAGGAGGCAATGATTGAAAAATTACTTCCTATTTTTCTTGCACTCCTAAAAGATGAATTTCTAGATTTCCGACTTAACATCATAAATAAGATAGATCAAGTTAATCAGGTAATTGGAATTGATTTACCCTCTCAATCTCTTTTGTCAGCCATTGTTGACTTTGAAGAAAACAAGCACTAGAGAGTTTGTCTTGCAATAATTGCTAGTCAATTAGGAGTAGAATTCTTCGATCATAAAATGGTTTCACTCTACATGCATTGGCTTGATGACAAAGTGTTCTTAACTTGTGATGTTGGAGCAGCAATTTGAAGCTACTCACAGCATTATTTGGCCCAATGTGGGCAATGTTACACATTGTCCAAAAGATCAAAAATCCTCACTACTTGTATTGCATGGCAATATTGCATTCTATTTCACTTCTAGCATTAGTCATGGGACAAGAGAATACTTGTGAAAAAATGTTGCCTATTGCCATCAATGCATCAAAGGATATGGTTCCAAGCATTAAGTTTAATATTGTAAAAGTTCTGCAATCACTCAGTTGTGGAAAAAACTATTCGCCCGTCTTGTTGAACTAAGTGAAGATCCAGATGTTGATGTAAGGTACTTTGCTAGTCAAGCATTCTAGACCTATAACCAGATGATATTAACTAGGAAAGCTTATGGTACTTCCAACTTTAGCCACGAGCGATACAAGTTGATTATAAAGTTTTAATTCTTCTAAACATTATATTCACGGGGGAAAGCTACAAAATATATTTTGTAATCATATTTCACAAGGCAGTTATGTGAAACTGAATAGTTTCTAAACGAATTTAACTCATTTTCAAGGAAGGAAACAGTAACGAAAAATTTAAAAAGATGTGTTCTTTTATTGGAAATAAAAGAATCAGTTCCATATAACTGGAAGGGCAAGAGAAAAGCCTTTAAAGATGAGATCAAAAGACATTGTAAAGGGTCCAAATATTCTGATCCTCCTTGTCCTTTGAGACATGAGTGTGAATCGGTCAGAAGAAGGCATTGTTATTCAGTTCTGAAGACAAAGGAAAGAGCAATGATTTTCTTTAGACATGTTTTGCTGTACAGCGGAGGACAGCCTTTGAACTCTCTGATTTTTGTCAAGAAAATAAAGGAGATTATATGGATCTATGTAATGTCCCCTTTTTGGGCACATTATTTCATGCCTTATAGTTAGCCTTTTCATCATGGTCCGGTGGGCTAACTGAGGTTTGGCAAATGATCAGAGGAATGTTTGGCCTAGGCATTTTCAGTTTCAGGCCAATCGAAGCAGTTCCCACAGAGTTTCCAGGGTACTTACTATTGTAGTAAGTCGACAAAACTCAATTTTCTTGGCATTTCAGTAGTGGACTTGGAGCGCCTCGCCGAGAGCTTTCCGGCAAGCTATCACACGTCTCCATTCGAGTTCGTTTGGCCCTCCGTTTTAATGCCGGAAGATTCCTACTTTATTTTATTATGTCACTTTATAACCCAACGTTATATTTATTTAAAAAGTGACTTTAAGTGGAATATGAAGAGACAAAGTGGGGAAACTGAAGAGTCACAGCTGCAGCTTTAAAATGAGACTTAAATAGTAAGTACCCTAGAAACCCTGTGGGAACTGCTCTGATTGGCCTGAAACTAAAAACGCCTAGGCCAAACATCCCTTTGATCCTCTGCCAAACCTCAGTTAGCCCACCGGACCATGATGAAAAGGCTAACTATAAGGCACGAAATAATGTGCCCAAAAAGGGGACATTACAATCTGTGTGCTCATTTGTACCTTCTTTTGATTGTCATTTTCGTTTGAGTTTGTGCAATCGCTCCTTGATGTTTATCACCTGTTATATCAGACCATGGGTATGTTCATCATATGATCTTTGAGTCTTAGATTTTCATACCATTTGAAAGAGGTTGTTTATTTCTTGATCATCTTTTGTGGATGCCGAGTGGATGATCTTTGAGTCATTACCCATGTTCTTATTTCCGAACTCATAATCACATCTATATCATGGCTATGCACAGATGTTAGTTTTCCTTTCCTGCTTTTTGGTAAAAAAACATACCCCCGAAAACCCAAATTACATCATAAGAGGGAGTTGTACCCCTAAAATTCAAAGGAAATTTGCTAATTTAACAAGCAATTTCTCGACTATTAGTTACTTATTTGTCCTTCATTCTGGACATATTGAGTCATTTTCAAAGTTATCTTGGAAGGACAAGTCTGTTTACTAACACCCAACAATTACATCTCAAGACTATATTTTGCCAAACTTTCAACATATTCAAAGTCAAATCCATGGGGGATTTTGCTTCTTGTCATGACAAACACTCATACTTAGCTCTTTGTTCTTCTATAATGATTGTTTCATTTAGCTTCGTCCAATGCCATCATCGTAAATTCTTTGAGACTAGCTTGTTCCTTTCTACTGATAGACTACCTTCTTTCATACATTCGTTGGAATCTCCTTTGAAGAAAGACCACGGTTATAGTAACTAAAAGGAATATCTACAAACAATAAATGTAGGTCATCTAGACCTCCCCTCCTATGCCACTCAACACAAGCTTACTTTTTACTTTGAGCATTTTTTTTGCATGGAAGATGGTATGCTATACTATCCTCACTATAATATCCCCTTTCAATATTTTATTGAACCCTACAAATTGAGGTTCTTGACCAGGTTAGGTTTAAGTACTCGCCACTTTCTAATCGCCAAGATCCTATGAGGGTGAAGTGAGAGCATAAAGTAACCAATCATAAGCGACCAACTTATTCATCTTCCAGAATATAAAAGTTAGCAGAATCTTTACCCAATGTAATTACAACAGTAGGCTACTCATAGAATACCGCTCATTACGAAATGTCTGATGCAAACAACAGTTGAATTATGTAACAACTAATTAACCACTTAACATAGAATTCTGTCATTGATTATGGCAGCATATGAATGCATGCAAACTACTTCTATAAATACATGTATAAGACTGTTGCAATACTCAAAACCGTAACACCAACGTTAATATATTTAATGACTGCACCACATATAAAAAACGCAGAAATATGTATTGGAAACATATCACATAATGTTGGAGACATTCAATGTTTTTATAACCTTATGAATGCACCACACATAAGAATGCAAAGTATTGATTGAAACCCTAACACTTTCATTGGTGTTATGATTTTATGACCAACTCATCTGACAGTATTTTATTGAAAATATCGACACATTCGTCTAATTTGACAAAATCGGCCAACTTCTTAATTGATGTTACTTAATACAATGGAGTGTCTTTCGCACTATATATACATATACACATAAATTGTATATAGTGTGTATAATATATATGTACATGTACACGTATATGTATGCTCACAATAATCTCCACCATAAATCAAAATTGAAATACAACTAAAATACAGAAATAAATATAGCGGCGTGATAGTGGCACTGCAACAGCATGATGATAAATTAAAATGCTGAAACAAACACCACACTTGAACTCGGCATTTTTTCTCGCAATCAAGTCTGAAAGTTCCCAGAAACCTTCGTCATTAAATGAATCCTTCAAAACTGCTAATTACTTGTCCATATCTGGAATTAAATTTGCAATTTTCAGCAACAATGTGATCCCCAAAACTAATCAACTCACTTGCCTAAGAGGTTTTTCGTCCTCCAACCCCAAATGGAAACCAAGAGGGCTTTCCTCCGAATTTCTGCACGCCAAAGGTTTTTGTCCTTGGATCGGAAGATGAACACAAGTGCTCCGAAAAGGATTTGATTACAAAACATGGATTATCCATTGCAGTTTTCAGCACCAATGTGATCCGCAAATGGAATCATCTCAGCTGGATAAGAGGTTTTCCGTCCTCCGACCCCAATTGGAAACCAAGAGGGTTTTCCGTCCTCCGACCCCAATTGGAAACCAAGAGGGTTTGTCCTTGGAATGGAAGATCAACACTAGTGCTCAGAAAAGAATTTGATTAGAAAACATGGATGATCCATTGAAATTTTCAGCACCAATGTGATCCCCCAATGGAATCACCTCACTTGGATAAGAGGTTTTTTGTCCTCCAACCCCAATTGGAAACCAAGAGGGATTTTCTACAAATTTCTGCACAACAAAAGGTTTTTGTCCTTGGATCGGAAGATGAACACAGGTGCTCGGAAAAGGATTAAATTACAAAACATGGATGATCCATTGCAATTCTAAACACCAATGTGATCCCCAAATGGAATCACGTCACTAGGAAAAGAGGTTTTCCATCCTCCAACCCCAATTGGAAACCAAGAGGGCTTTCCTCAAAATTTCTGCACACCAAAGGTTTTTGTCCTTCGATTGGAAGATGAAAAAAAGTGCTCGGAAAAGGATTTGATTACAAAACATGGATGATCCACTGCAATTTTAAGCACCAATGTGATCTCCAAATGGAATCACCTCACTTGGATAAGAGGTTTCTCGTCCTACAACCCCAATTGGAAAACAAGAGGGCTTTCCTCCAAGTTTCTACAAAAAGGATTTGATTACAAAACATGGATTATCCATTGCAATTTTCAGCACCAACGTGATCCTCAAACAGAATCACCTCACTTGGATAAGACGTTTTTCGTCCAGCGACCCCAATTGGAAACCAGGAGGGCTTTCCTCCAAATTTCTTCACACCAAAGGTTTTTGTCCTTGGATCGGAAGATGAACACAAGCACTCAAAAAAGGATTTGATTACAAAACATGAATGATCCATTGCAATTTAAAGCAACATTTTGCACTTGAATAAAAGGTTTTTCGTCCCACAACCCCAATTGGAAACCAAGAGGGCTTTCCTTCAAATATTTGCACACCAAAGGATTTTTTCCTTGGATCGGAAGATGAACACAAGTGCTTGGGAAAGGATTTGATTACAAACATTGGATGATCCATTTGCTTTTCCCTCCTAAAGTTCCCTACAAAAGTGATTAAAAATAATTTTTAATTAAATATAACACGAGGCCCTGTGATGTACCATTTAAATGGCCACTTTATTAAAATACTAAAATGTGAGTTGTCCTTGGGTTCATCACATAGTATGATGGTTAAGTAGTAGTAAGGATGTGACCACTAGGGTTCAAACCCTCGTCGGGCCATTGTGATTGCAAGCTTGTGCCTTTGTTGATCCAACGTGATCGCGAGTTTGAAGCTCTGCGTTGATGTTGTTGGTGTTCATTCCTAGTGACTTTGCAAGCATTCATGCCTGTGCTCCATACCCTCGTTGGGTTGGTGTGCCCGTAGGCATATGCCCTTGTTGGGCTACTGTAATCACAATGTGGACTGTTGTGCATTCATGTTGGGGATGAGGTCCCCCGATTTTGGCCTTACTTGGTCTTGGCCAAGCTAAAAGTCCCAAATTAATCAAGGAAAAAATATGTAAGTTGTCCTTATCAAATGAAGTTATTGGATACAACTTAAAATATTATTATTAAAATTATTTTTGCAAAGAGGACATGACACTCACCATCTCTAGCATCGTTGGTCACATGCATTGTCGCTTCCCCTTGAGCGAGCATGTGTTCCCACCAGATATGGCATGAGATATATCATCGTATTCCTCGCCTAGATTGGATCTATTGGGTTCGCCCCTTTCAAGAGGTGAAGACCAAAGAGTATCTCATCTGCAGATGCCCCAATTACTACGAGATCTACAAAAATTATTATTGCCTCTACGAAGTTTCACACAATAATCTCTCAACTTTCTTTAGATATCCAAACCGACATGCTTGGCCCTTCATATTTGAGAGGTCACACATAGATCTTTACATTAGATTTATAGGGATTCTGGAGTCCCAAGGTTGATCATCCTTTCATCCAGTACATCCAAGAGACAATCCACTCTCAATGAACTTTGGATATCACTACTCACATTGACATGGATAGACAGGCCTATGAGATGTCTCTATCAACTTATGTCCCAACATGTTCCCCTCAACATCATAGTTCTACTTCTTCCCAACAATGCCATTCAGCTTCTTCTTGACGGCAATAGTTCTACTCGCCTCTAGCTGCCCTTAGACCACAAAGGTAGACACATATTAAAAGTTTTTTCACTACTACAATATTTACTCCAGCCTTGGATTTTAGGTGTGATCTTGTGAGTATCTTGCTCAACCCTCCTAGCCTACATTTTTCCCAACAAGCATTATCAAATCTTGTATTGATCTCTTCATAGTGATGAATGCTAATACCAATGTCATCACAGTTTTTGAACTAGACAATGATATTTAAGGAGATTTTGCTATCTCTCCAATATTCTCAACTTTTTCTCTTTGGAGTTCTTGTTCCCCCTGGTTGGCTATTTGTACTAGTTTCTTGACCACTTGAGTTGGTAGTCTGAAACTGTTTTGTATTTTTTTGTTTTGTCCTTCCACTTTGTAGGGTCTCTCTACATTTCTCTACCTAGAAGTTTCTATCATAAACTTTTGTACTCTTGAGTCCCATTGACCTAGTTTTGGTCATTTGTGGACATTAATATTATTTCTTTCCTTTCAATCAAGATGTAGGCATTCTCGTGGACTTTTTTCAAGAATTAAGATCAAAGATAAAAATATGGTAGTCTCTCATCATAATAAGATTTTGGAGGTCACTTACGGTTTCTTCCTTCCAACATATGCAAATCACAAGCTAACAAGAGTGGCTAATAAACCAGAATTAACTAATTGAATTTGGTTTATGTGTTTGTAAAAGTCTATGTTCTCTCCTATTATAGAAAAAGTGATCTTAGTATCTAGTGAGGGCATGGAATCTTGGGCAAGTTATCATGAGTGTTCTAGCCCTAGAGCTACAGGAGTACATCAATGGGGATTGCATGATTGTTAAATGTTCTATGTATTGTTCTATCATTCTCTTTGGTATAGTGTTCTAGTTAATTTCAAGACAACAACTATTTCTCCAAGACCACATCCAACTTACCTCGGTTTTCAATGATTGCGTGAAGATGTTACAAGAACCTATGCAATGACTCTCCTTGCTCCGCCACTCCATTAACATCCTTATGCAGTCTACTCTCCAAGTCTAAGTCTGCGAACCATGCTATAATGTATATTTGCATGCTTTATCCATGTCTTGATGTGAATATTTTAAATTTCCCTACATATTTTTTATTTTCCTTATTTTTATATAGTCATTCCTTTTGCCATCCCCAAAATTGACAAAAAAATTTGCCATCCCAAAAACTCATTTCCCCAACCCCTATCATCCCTATCCTAGAAACTTGGGGTAACCTTGACAGGAAGTAATAGCGTGTCCTTAAAGGTAGGTGCTTGTTTCCAACAACCATGAATTTGATAAGGAAACTAATGGATGGAAGCAGTGATGTCTAATGGAGGCAAAAGAAAAAAAAAATGCAATCATTGAGACATTTAAAAAATCAAAATGACATGTTTGGGTCATTTTTTGGTAAATCCTACTTTTAACCTTGCAAAGCATATTGTAGTTGCAGAGTTTAGAATATAATTAAAATGCTCCAGTCTTCTATCAGTCTGGGATATTGCTGCAGATTAAATGTTGTGTAAAAAAGGCAGTGATGTCACAAATCTATTCGGCCTTATCATTTGCTTGGTTATTGAGCTCCGTAGCATAGAAAAATTTTGGTATCACCTAAAGCTACCAGAGAAAGACAAATTTGAAAGCTTATTATTGCTGAAGTTGCAACGTGTATGCTACGTGTGACCTCAACTGATTGCTGGGCTAAATACTCTTCTTTTTGCTCAGACTTAAATTGAAATAAATCAAGGCCCGTGGCAGAGTAAGGGAGAATACAAATTAATTTACAGGTAGCAGTGATATTCTTGTTGTTTAAGCACACTAGAAAAAAAAAACTTTGCTCACTTTTACGCTCTTGTGAATCAAGTAGTGGGAGTGAAAAAAAAGGTAATAAAACTGCATTATAGTATTTGTTTGGTTTTGTCTTGAATCTCTTGATGCATTTATATTTTATATGATTTGTCCTTTTTACAAGGGTTCATTGTTTTTAAGTCTTCCTCTATTAGGGTAGTATTCTGTAATGTCCCCAAATTATGAATATCCTAATTAGCCCTTGATTTGCCCTAAAATCCCAATTGCACAAGATTAGGATTAGGGTTTACCATTTATAGGATTTCTCTACTTATGCAATTTCATAACCTTAAAATTCTGCAACGCAGTTAGGGTTCATATATAATCATAATGTCATAGTCAGATTTCTTAAAATTATACATGACATAAATAAGGAATGTAAATCAATTTGATAGATTGTTGGAGTTTAGTTGAGGATGACCCAACCATGTAAGTAATAAGGTAGGGTGACTTGATGAGGTGCCCCAGAAGCCTCCTACCCTAGGCCCAAGAGAAGATTTAATATCCTCTTGGCTTCATGTGGCCCTTGCCATACATATGAGGTGATGTACCTAGTGTGGGGCCCAATCACTGTTCTCCTTCATCTTGCCATTCCTAACTTGCTTCTAATGATTGAACACCCATTCACCATGGTAGGGATTGCGAGGAGCATTCACAACAGGGCACCCCGAAAGCCTATCCTTCCTAAGCCCAAAGGCAGTCCACTTCGTCCCCATTTGGCCCCATGGGGACTCCCTGTCACAACCATGAGGTGACATTGCTTAGAAGGTGACCGCATCGTCGTTCTCCCAATTGTAAACCCTCATTTCCCCACCGTGGCTGGTTACAGCAGTCAGAGATATAAATAAACATGTTATTTTACCCGGGTCACATATTCCATATGTCCATACATTAAAGCAAGTCATAGATAATGAATCAGCAATATATCTATAAATAAACAATATATTTTATCTCAGAAATATGCAACTATATGTATTTACATTTATGAGTAGTATAGGCAGTCATATGGAAACATTAACTATATGCATTTAATTCAGTAATGAGCAATCACAAATATTATGCCATGAATACATATAAAGATACTCATACCAGAGATTGCAGATTATAAATATGAACTGCTATATGTCTCTTTCGTATTCTTATCTTTGTCGATGATTGATAGTAAACAGTGATGATCTTATTCCTTCTCCGATATCTTCCTTAGGACACTAGATATAATATAAAACTGATTCAATGATCCTTGATAGAGTGGAGCCAGTTTTCAACATATACCTTAAAGAACTAGTCAGTTGCATCTTTTGGTGTTTAGAGACGTGTCACCTCCCAAATCGTTCCTCTTCACACCCTTCCATAATTAATCACTATTTTGTAATCTTTATTTAAATCGCATGCTGCCAAAACTGATTACATAAAATCGTATTATTTCATAACTAAACCAATTGAGTGTTAACATCTGGGTAATCGCATTCTAAGTATTTCTTTATCGGTATTTATCTTTAAATGTTGCCTAGCCAAGATGATTATCATGGGGACCAATTCTTATTTCAGGCAATGATTTTAATTTATGCATCGAGGATCCATATCCAATTCGCATACAATCGTTCTTCTGCGTAATCATTATCTTACCCATAATTATGACTAATTCGGTAGTCTCTAGTCTGAATCCTTTAATCAGTGTTCCTCGTCGACTTATGTAATTTGTCGTCTTAACAAATTATTCCTCGCATCAATTGCTGTCCTAAGTGCTTTGATACCTAATTGTTTATGATACCTTAGATATCCTTCATCAATTTTGTCTTATTTTTTAATATATATATCTTAAAGTCTTAACGTGGCTATTTGGATCCTGTTTGCACCAATCCTTATCTTCGGTCGATACCTTACTGATAATGGTGAATCATCCATACATCGGCTATGATGAGCTCTCTATCCGTTACTGCAATTTTGTCTCTCTTAGAGACTTAACAAAATTGGAGTACCTAGGTTGACATGATCTGAAAAGCATAGGGACATCATAATTAGGGTTTCTGTAATATCCCTTCCAAATCTGACTTGAAATTTTCAGTTTTGTGCCAAAAGAGTTTTGTCGAACAGTTGGTATGCAAAGTCTGTTCTTTATCTTCTGAGTTTGTTTCTTGTGTTTCTATGATTGTTTTTATGATGCAAAATTATGGAAATGCATAAGAAATGAAAGGATGACTAATGCATTCAAGTTTCAACCAAGAGCATATAAACGGTAAACCTACTAAATAACAGTTTTTGGGTCCAAAAATCAGAAATGAGAAAAGTATTTATTTGACTGATATAAATATTCTCAGACTGAAATATACATCGAATCAGCTTCATACATCAATTAGACAAGTATACACATCAATTTCTTACATACCTGGATATTATTACTTGAAGTATGACCGTAAAATGTAAAATTTGGAAATGAATACAATCCAATATAAATTTTGAGAATTCCTGGGACTGATAACAACGAAATAGATGTTGAGCTTATGTCATTGATGTCAAACCTAGTGATCCGGATAGATCACAGTACGCAGAGCAATTGATGTCATTCATGGTGGTCCGGTGTTTGGTTGTCATAGATCATAGTATGTACAGCAGTTGTTGTCAGTCTTGGTGGTCTGGACAGGACCGGATAAAGGTATAGCATATCAAGTATGAATGACAAGTATATACAAGACAGTGGAAGCTAAGTATTGCGGGAGTTTTGCAGTATGACAGTATTTGCAAGTGTGCTTTCCGGAAGATCCTTGCTCCAGAAAATAATGATGATGGTGAGGACTTGTTTTTCTCGGTGTCGGAGTTTTTGGCTTGAATGTAACAGATAATGTTGTGTTCTAGTTTCTCTGGATGGTTATGCAGAGGTGATAATGATGATTACAGATTTGAGGATTATTGTACACAGCTCTTTCAAGTAAAAAGTAAAGACATGCAGTTAAAGAATGTTTAATGGTCTGGATGTGTATGCAGTTGGAATGATTTTTATGGATACGACAATGATGACTTTGTGTTCCAAATTTTTGTTGTAATGATACCTTCTTATCCATATTCTAAATTTATTTATGGGATCGAGTTGTTGGCCTTGGTAGATATGTTCATTTTATTTCTAGTTGATCTTGGTTGTTGTGTTTGCTCTGGTGACTGTGGCATGTGATCCTGACCATTGGAAGCAATCGTATTGACAAACTTTGTCTTGGATAAAATGTTTTGAGGCCGACTTGCTGACCATTGGAAGGAAACGTATTAACAAACTTTTTCTTCGACAAAGTGTTTTGAGGCTGACTTGGTGTATATACCAGTGATATATATGTGTGTGTGTGTGAAGGTATGCAAAATATGAGTGTGAGTGTGATAGTGTGCAAGCAAATATAAAGGCAGAGATAAGTGCAGGCACTTTTGGTACAGGCAGGTTGTGAACAAGTGGCAGAGATTCCTAACTAGATCTGTTGCAAACAAGTTATGTTGAAATCTGAGCCTAGCAGGAACTAAATTCATGCATATGTAGACGCAATCTTCTTTGTTCATATTTTGTTTCTCTTGGCAGTGAGCCATCCAACTGTAAAGCCTTTGTTGTAATACCGACAATGTGCCCTTCTGGGCAGTGAGTCATCCAACTGTAAAGCCTTCATTGTAGTACCGACAATGTGCCTTTCTGGGCAGTGAGCATTCTAGCTATGAGCCACCTTTTGTAAAAATAAGCTTAACAAGTGTCACCTTAACCAATGTTTTCTTGAGTATTTTCATTCTCTGTGGTTTTTCCCATCTTGGGTTTCCAGGTAAGAAACCAGCGTTCATTGTGTATGTTGTTAGATTCAGATGTTGATGGCATTGTTGTCATTGATGTCAAAACCTTCATACCAACTACTTGGCGGTATCGGCTTCGGTATCGGTTGGACAGTTGCGGCTATCGAGATCAATGGTTTCAGTTATATGCAAAACAACTGTTGTACATGCAGTTTTGGTGCTCTATGGCAGGTGTACTTGGTTCTACTAAAGGATTACATGAATTGGTACACTTGTGTGCTTTCGGTAATGAATGGTGCATGGTGTCTTTTGTCGATCACTGTTGACTGCCATGCCTACAGCGTTCTTCCAAGTATCCCTGATATCTAGACTCTCTTCCAGTTCATCAGTTAGCTTTTGGTATCGTATTTTGAATATGTTCTATCTAGTTTCATCTATTAGTGGGTTCATAAGTTTTGATGTTCAAGACATGGTCTTGGTTGTGGTGTTCCGACAGTTTCGGTAAATGTAATGAGCACTGTAAGTGCGTCCTAGATTTAGGATCGGTGGTAGTGCATTAAATGAAACTGTAATATCTTTTTGATTTGAGGTCGACGCACGTTTGGTGTGGCCGACATATGTATGATCTGATATCTATATAAATAAAGAAAAACCTTTTGTATCCATGGGATGGGAGTGTGCGTGGAAGAAGATTAGAGAGCTGAAAAAGGAGTCTCTGAGCGAGTTCTTGACGGTGATGTGCGCAAGCTGAAGTAGATTAATGAGAGATCAAAAAGGGCATTTGCATAAAGATTTGCAATGGATCAAATAGTGATATACAGAAAGAAGATCAACAATCGGATCTACTATTGAACGTGGTAACTGAGCTTTAATTGTTGAACTGTTTCATGCATATTCAAATGCAATCTTATTAGTTCATATTTTGTCTATTATACATCTCTTTTTGTATAAGGGCAGTGAGCCAACCGCAGTGAGCAAACCGGCAACGAGTCTTTGTAAAAATCACCTTAACAGGTGTTCCATTTCATGAGAATTAGCTTCTCCATAGTTTTTCCCAGTCTGGTTTCCACGTAAATTATGGTGTTCTTTGTGTTGGTGGTTCTGTGTTTTTCATGTTTACATTTGTTATGATTCCTTGATGTGGTTACCAGTAGAACAGAAGTTAATATTGATACAATTGTGATTAGCACTTGTATGGTTTGTGAGTTTACCGACATAGTAAAAGTTTTAGAAAGTGTGTGAATAACTGATTCACCCCCCTCTCAATTATTCGGCCTGTTCAACAATTGGTATCAGAGCTTGCTCCCTTGCAGATGGAGCTTAACTGCTTGAGGGAGATCTTGGTTGTTTGAACAGATGGAAGGAGGATACTATGTTGATCAAGATTGGCAAATCATGATGAGCCACATTGAAAGCACTGAATCAGAAAATGAGGAATTGAAACAAAGCCTGAAGGAAGAAAATGCATGTATCGGCAAGCTAAGGAATTAGATCTGGAAGTTCAAAGCAAGGCATATGGAAGTCAGACAGGAATTGAAGGAATCAAAAGAAAAAGTAGCAAACCTGGAACAGGAAGTGAAGGAATAAAAAAAAAGGCAGCAGATTTGGAGAAGACGTTGAATGACAACATACATATTGAGGAATTCATCAAATATGGGTTGAAGCAAAAAATGAAAGGCATTGGGAAGATCAAGGAAGATGTTAAAATTGTAGCATCAGTCAGATAAATATTCATGTTGCAATAATATATAAATCGTGAGATATAATTATATATATATCAATAATAATAATTATTAATAATATATTTATATTTATTATTATTCATATTTATTATATATCTTTTATTATAAATATTATTATTGCTTTAATATAATAATAATAATGATTATCATTATTATTATTGTTATATAATAATAATGATAATAATTATCATTAATTATATCGGATATATTATTGACTAAATGATCGATTAAAAGGTATCGACCCAAAGCCGTCGATTTACAAATGTTAAGTTAACGTGTTATACGTTAATGTTCAGCAGTGTTGTTACCGATTATTATCGGCTCCACCATATGCGTGGAAGATTAAAGATGACGGGGCAAATGTGAGGAGCCACGTCTCTAATGGACGTGACTACTTAAGGAGTCACGTCTATTACAGACGTGGCCCCTCACAAATATGTTTACCATATTTAAAGCGACAAATCTGAACATTAGGAAGACACATAGAAATTGATAAGTGTCGTTCTTCCATTGACTACCGAGTAAAACAGAGATATCAAATAAACAGATTTCAGCAAAGGTAATTTACACTAATTACTACTTTCCTAGTTATATTTAGTTCTGAATTTCGTTTCAGTTGCATTTACATGGTATCAGAGCCAAGTTAGGAATTATCCTAGCAATTGAACTTGACAGATTCAGAATTTAATCTATTTATAAATATCACATTTCCA
>MU226565.1:1952241-1974520 GCA_018584345.1 Thuja plicata
ATGTGATATATATAAAATTTATCTTCCCTAGCTAAGAGGGAGTGTTAAAATTGTAGCATCAGTCAGATAAATATTCATGTTGCAATAATATATAAATCGTGAGATATATTTATATATATATATATATATATATATATATCAATAATAATAATTATTAATAATATATTTATATTTATTATTATTCATATTTATTATATATCTTTTATTATAAATATTATTATTGCTTTAATATAATAATAATAATGATTATCATTATTATTATTGTTATATAATAATAATGATAATAATTATCATTAATTATATCGGATATATTATTGACTAAATGATCAATTAAAAGGTATCGACCCAAAGCCGTCGATTTACGAATGTTAAGTTAACGTGTTATACGTTAATGTTCAGCAATGTTGTTACCGATTATTATCGGCTCCACCATATGCGTGGAAGGTTAAAGATGACGGGGCAAATGTGAGGAGCTACGTCTCTAATGGACGTGACTCCTTAAGGAGTCACGTCTAATACAGACGTGGCCCCTCACAAATATGTTTACCATATTTAAAGCGACAAATCTGAACATTAGGAAGACTCACAGAAATCGATAAGTGTCATTCTTCCATTGACTACAGAGTAAAACAGAGATATCAAATACACAGATTTCAGCAAAGGTAATTTACACTAATTACTACTTTCTCAGTTATATTTAGTTCTGAATTTCGTTTCAGTTGCATTTACAGAAGAACTAGAAATTGTAATGGAGGAATGGAAAAAACCTGGAGAGAATCTCAAGAATATCATCAAGATGCAATCATACGAAAAAATGAGAGACTGCATTAGGAATTAAAGAAGCTGAGATCATAAGCAAAAGTATGTGAGAGCAGCACTATTTTGGATCAGTTATTAGCCATGCAGAAGAGTCACAAAGATAAAGAAGGATTACGGTTTACCAGTGAATGTTCAAATCAGGACAAATGAAAAGAGGAGATTGAAGATGAAGCAAAGGTTGAAGTATCAAGCAACATCAAGAATCAAAATACATCTACAAGAAGGCCTCTAGTAAGACAACCGAATGCTCAAAGGTACTTATCTTTTAAAGGTTGTCATATTTGTAACAATTTTGATCATAAGTCAGTTGATTGTAAGATGAGGAAAGATCAGAAGATTCAATATTTTAATTGTCATAAGTTTGGTCATAAAATGAGTGAGTGCAAAATTCAAGTCTCAAATCAGGAAAAGAAGAGTGCAATGAATAATATCTTTCATGGAAATTGCTATGTATGTCATAACTATGGTCACAAGACTAATCAATGCAGATCTGGAGTTCAGACAGTGAGATTAGGAAAGAAGAATGTTAATTGTATCAAATGTGGTCAGATTGGTCACTTTGCTAACACATGTAGATCCGGTGGTGCTCCGGTAAATGCTGGAGATGGTAATAATGTTTCAATTTCAAGTGAATCTCAAAAGACTAGTAAGACATGGAAAAAGAAGGATGTTGCTTATGTAGAGAGCCTTGTGGTACCGGATCTCGGTACTACCTCTACCGACAACTGAGTTGAATGCTTTGGCTCAAGGGGAGTATTAAAATACTATATCAGTCACTTCCCCTGTTGTGAGGCGATACCGGTTGCAACTAGCTTGTCCCCTGTATGATGATTGGACAAATAATAAGTGCAGTTAATGATTGATTGATTGATGTGCGCTATAAGGCTAGGTTGCGTCATCGATATTTAAGTTTCGACAAGAAAAGTTAATTTGATGGCTCGAGGTTATAAATGCAAATTTTCGAAATCATTTTGGCACTATTGCAAAAAGAAAAATCTGAAGTATTTAGCAGTGTAAGGTCGAAGAAGAATTTGTGAAGAGTGATCATGGAATCCCAATTGGTAGTTCGTGGTACCAATGCGGTTGTATCGAAGATGTTGAAGAAGGCTAAAATTGAGGAATTTGATGATGGAAGAATCAGACAGATGGAGAATAGTTTACCTGCGGAAGCATTATAGAGAGTACGAAATCTTGGTTTGGATATATGGGGAGAATTCCCCTGGTGCGACAACAAGGAGTTCATTATGTTTTTGCTGAGTAAGTTTCAAGATGGAAACCTTATGTTGGACAAGCCCTACTAGGTGACAGAGAAAGTAATTGAAGATATTATAGGGTTGTGTAGCGTTGGAGATGTCCAAGGGAAGAAATCAATTAGTTATGAAGAGGTAAAAAGTTGACCACTATTGGTTGTGATCAGCGTGCATTCCAAATAAACATCGTTGTTGATCAAATGGTGAGGTATGTTGCCTATAGCATTTCATATAAAATTCAATTTCGGAATCGTGATGGTGCCACTTCAACTGTGGTTGTTTGTACTACTCACAAGATGGTTAGAGAAAATGTTCAGTTTAATCTATGTAAGATGTTGCTAGATAACTTTCTTGAGAATGCGAAGATGGTTGTAGAGGAAGATTATGCATTTAGATTTGGTTCCTTGGTGATGTGCCTAGCATTTTATTTCATTAAATCATAACCTGGAGAAGAGAATTTGGAGTGGAGGACTGGCATCCCTATCGGTAAGCAGATTTTCAGGTATTTGGGGTCGTTGGAGAATTGTACAGATGCGTGTAAGGCATATTTCATTTCATTGCAAATGAATGTTTGTTCTGGTTTAGTTGTTTCTAGTGTAGTGGTAGTGAGTCGTGGTGAGGAGGGTTCCTCCTCTGGTCAGAAAATGTTAGATGTTGTTGTCGGTGGTTCCCCTCCAGAACCGAAAAGGAGAAAGTTGAGTAAGAAAGGAAAACAAATTGTCACTATTTCAGAGAGTGAAGAAGAGAAGGATAAGGTTGAAGAAGAAGAGTCTGAAGAAAAGAAAGGAGAGGAGAAGGAAAAAGAAGAAGTAGATGTGAGTTCTCCGTCAGAATCTGACTTCCTTGGATTCTGATATGGTTTAGTCCTTGTTGGAAGATGAGGCATTTGACAAAATTGGTGACATGTTGATTGGTTGCTCGTCGATGAGCAGAACAGAGATTGAAGAGTTGTTGACTGATCACTTGGTCAATAAGAAGATCATTGTTTCCAGTGTGTCTAGTATGTTGCTGGTTGATTTGGTCAGGAATATTGAGGAGAGATTATTACAGAGTGGAGATGATTGCAAAAAGTTCAAGAAATCTATTGAGAAGAAATGTACAAATGCGAAGAAAAAACTTATTAGAGTTAATGGTGAAACAAGAGACTGTGTGAAGGAAATTGCAGCTATCTACATGTATTGTCTTCAGTGGCCTGCCGCTATGGACAATTTTAGAGAAAGAAGTGAAGTAATTGAGAAGGAATTGAATAAGCTGGGAAAGACATATGATATCTTCAAGGACAAGGATGGAAAACAGAGCATCAGAGTTGGTGAGCTTCACGCAAAGATGATGTTGTTACGGAAGTAGGGAGAAGACTTGGTGAAAACATTTAGGTTGGTGAAGGAAATGATTGAAGTTCGGTTGGAGCATGTTTCTGGTATTCTTTCTAAAGTAAAGGATTATGAACGGCAAATTCAATCTCCGGACTGGATTTCATCTTTTGATTTGCTGGTGGAATATGATAGTCTGTGTGCCCGGATGGGTGTTATTGTTGTTGAGTAGAAGAAAGAGCTTCTGATCCTAAAGTAAAGGTATAAAAAAGTTTTTACAATTAAGTTTGTTATATTTCTATAAGGTTTCTTTGTTGAAGCTTTTGGCCCTTTACCATTGTGACAAAGAGGGGGAGAGAAAGTGGAAGTTAAAAACATTAAAGAAGTATCTACTCACGGGGAGTTTTTGGTTTTGAAGATTTTGCAGTTTTTGGATGATCTGTGTTTTTTTTGTTTTGTCAATAATATCAAAAGGGGAGATTGTTAGTTTCAGGTGTTGTTGGCATTGTTGTCATTGATGTCAAAACCTTCATACCAACTACTTGGCGGTATTAGCTTCGGTATCGGTTGAACAGTAATGGCTATCGGGATCAGTGGTTTCGGTTATATGCAGAACAAGTGTTTTACGCGCAGTTTTGGTCCTCTATGGCAGGTGTACTTGGTTCTACTAAAGGATTACATGTTTTGGTACACTTGTGTGCTTTCAGAAATCAATGGTGCGTGGTGTCTCTAGTCGATCATTGTTGACTGTTATGCCTACAGTGTTCTTCCAAGTGTCCCTGAAAATTGGACTCTTCCAATTCATTAGTTAGCTTTTGGTATTGTATTCTGAATATGTTCTATCTAGTTTCATTTATCGGTGGGTTCAGAAATTTTGATGTTCAAGACATGGTCTTGGTTGTGGTGTTCCGACAATTTCGATAAATGTAATGAGCATTGTAAACATCTTAAGTATGACCAATATTTGGGTCTTGGTGTAGCGTGTTAAGTGCATCCTAGATTTAAGATCGATGGTAGTGTATTAAATGAAATTGTAATATCTTTTTGATTTGAGGCCGACACACATTTGGTGTGGCTGACATATATATGATCGAATATCTATATAAATAAAGAAAAACCTTTTGTATCCGTGGGATGAGAGTGTGTGTGGAAGAAGATAAACGGTGATATGTGCAAGCTGAAGTAAATTATTGAGAAATCAAGAAGGGCATTTGCATACAGATTTGCAATGGATCAAACAGTGGTATACAAAAAGAAGATCAGCAATCGGATTTACTGTTGAATGTGGTAACTGAGCTTAATTGTTGACCTATTTCATGCATATTCAGATGCAATCTTATCAGTTCATATTTTGTCTATAAAACATCTCTTTTTGTATAAGGGCAGTGAGCCAACCGCAGTGAACAAACCAACAATGAGCCTTTGTAATAATCACCTTAACCGGTGTTTCATTTCATGAGAATTAGCTTATTTGTGGTTTTTCCTAGTTTGGGTTTCCACATAAATTCTAGTGTTCTTTGTGTTGGTGGTTTTGTGTCTTTCATGTTTACATTTGTAATGATTGCTTGATGTGGTTACCAGCAGAACAGAAGTTAATATCGATATAACTGTGACTATCGTTTGTATGGTTTGTGAGTTTACCGACACAATAAAAGTTTTAGAAAGTGTTTGTGAATAACTAATTCACCCCCCCCCCCCTCAGTTATTCGAACTGTTCAAGATATATTTCATGNCCGACACAATAAAAGTTTTAGAAAGTGTTTGTGAATAACTAATTCCCCCCCCCCCCCCTCAGTTATTCGAACTGTTCAAGATATATTTCATGTGTGTGCATGTTTACATTTGTTTTAGCTAAGTGGTTAAAAATTTGATTTACCGGTTTCAGATCTTTGAAATTGATAAAAGGTTTAAGTAACAACTGATTCACCCCCCTCTCAGTTGTCTAGGACATTCAACAATAGAACCCTAGAGGATATGCCAAACACCTCCAAAATGAAGCCATCCAAGCTAATGATGAGAAATATAAACCCTACGCTCAATATGGATGTAAAATGAGGCCTTATTGATTGCCAAAACCTTCCCATAATTTTCTAAGCAAATCTGATCACAAAATGCAACTTATATCTTCAAACCCTAGTCGTCCAAATATATCAAAATTCATATAAAATCATAGGCTACTTCAAAAATCATGAAACCATCATCAAAAAGCTTCAAATGCACTCTCGAACCAGTTCGCCCTAGGTGGGAAATCTAGTAAAATTGTTGTGTCCTGCAATCTGCAATATCTCTACAAAAAGTCCTTCAAACCCTAGCTGGAAATCTTCAAAACTTGATAAAAATTGGTGTCAATTTGCTCAATGGTGAATCCTGAGGGAACCCACCTCACTGGAAGTGTTGGGGTTTCGTCCAACCTTCTGAAATCCAAGGGTTTTCATCCTCAGATTAGGCTGCTACTATTAGACTAGCAACAATGGAGAAATCTCAAATAGCATATATCCCATAACATATCCCTTGTAGAAGGATGAGGCTCCTTTGTAAAGACTTCTTAAACCATTGGTGAGCCTCCTCTCTCAATGTGGGATTAAAACTCACTTTTATTTTATTTTCTCTCCAAAAGATACGTTATGTTATAATTTAAAATTGGCATTATAATAAAGTTACTTTATTAATTTAAACTCCCCCGTTGCTCCAAAAATGACCTTTTCGTTAATATAATAATAATTTGACAAACAAGATTTAGAACTTCTCATCCCGATTCCAACAAGCTATAACACTAAGGTGCTCATTAGACAATTTTTATTAAAATAGCAACCCTAGTAAATTTAATCAACTTATAGTCAATAGTACACCCAACTTGCGAAAATGACTTAAAAGCATCGAAATCAATATCTGACACCACAGGACTGATCTCGATGATGAAAGAAGATAAACAAGCCTGACTAGGTGACTTAACAAAAAATAGACACTCCCTCCGAGAATCTTGGTGCCCAAAGTGCACAAACCAAAAGCTGAAAATAAAATCTGAAAGCGTCATTTAACTCCTCTAAACCATCCGAGCTCATTGGAAATATCAAAACACCCCTTGAATCATGTTGACACAAACTTAGAATGTCAATAACAACTGCACTGCTAGAGGACCCGAAAACAGGGACATTACAGTTTCAAGCCAGGGACATGACATATTCTTTATTCATTTTATAGAATCAATTTTTATATAAAAGTGCATTTTGGAGTGCATGTTATGTCGTACCCGAGACTCCTCAATTATTGTATGATGTTCATATTAAGGGGAGGCAATCCAAAGTTGAGCCTCAAAGCCAAATTTGCAAAGTAGCAAACTTATTGGAGGAGGGAGGCACAAAAAGTTGGAGAAGATTCAACAACCTCTCATAAATCACTAGCGATGGGGCCATGAAATTGCATTAGTGACAAGACTATTTGTGCCAAAATGACCAAAGTCAAGGTCAGCTTCCCGATGGCAGAAGCACCCATCTCATATCATTTGTGATAGAGTGGCAATGATCTATAATGGTGGCTACATACATATAATGTCCCCTTTTGGCTAACTTTGAAAGTTGGGACAATTACCTAATTTCTCCTTCTTACTCTATCAAATGATTGTAATTAAACTAAGTAATGGATGTTACACAGGTTATCAACTGCTATTTCTGACATATCAATATATATGTGTGTGTGTGTGTGTGTGTGTGTGTGTGTATATATATATAGAATTGATAGCAATGTCTGATATACTATTATTATATATGCTATGAATGACATTACTTTATCACTTATAGAGATAAAGGAATGATGCTATGTCTGATGTACAATATGTTTATGCAATTGATATAATATTGCTTTTAGCAATGGTTTGCTATGTCTGATATATCCATTTGATTATGCAAATGTGTACATAGCACTAACAGTGATATGTTGTTGTTCCAGATTGATAATTGAATACTTGCAACTTGATAATGGATGCTGTTTCTGATATGCAACTTTAATATCTGTATCCCTTGGTGCCGTCTCTGATGTGCACTATTATTGCTTGCAACCAATAATGCCAACGGCACTTGCTCCTACAGAGCAGATCCAAACTGGATTAATAACAAGAGGTAAAATTCCTATGATGCCTGAATGAGAGGGATCGATTCCTTACTTATACTTTGCTTGTTTGAAGTGATGCTTCTTAAATGATACGTCATTTCCTCTTCACCACATCCATTCTCTTCATTCACACCTTTTCATAATTCTAACCGATGAATCTCCTTTCATTATGATAGTGATCACTGCCTCTAAGTGCCACTTAATATTAATTACTATTATATAGTATTGTTGATCATTTCTGCTGCCTTATTATTGATAACAATCTCCTTGATTTGTCATTATACTAATCACTGACTTCATATGATTAGTCATAAATTGACTAATATTAATCTTGATTGGTCAACGTTACTAATCACCAGATAATGCTGTTGACAAAACCAACTTTCATGATTATTATTATTGTATGCTGACTTCACATATTATCAACATCTAATTATTGTAATCGCTGGTTACTGACTTAATCATGGCATTGATTATCTAATCATCGATTAGGAGTGCTTGACAATAAAAGTTGCTGTTATTTATGTCAATGGTTTTGTCTCTGACAGACAGAATCACTGTTTAGTCATTATTGTGCCTCTTCCTTAGACATCAATTTTTATAATTGGTAATCGTTAACAATTTGGTCTTGCACAATATCTATTAGTCTATTCATTGATGAAAGATGCTTGATCGATGCTGAGAGGATTATCATTTGATTAGCAAACTGATTATCATGTAGATTGATATTGATATTAATCATTAGTTGATGTTACTGTTGTTTAATCTCAGTGACTATCTTCAACTTCTTCAGATCAGTAATGCCTAGAAACATACAGATTGCTACCACTGATGACCAACCCTTTGTCTTTCTGGATTAACATTAGTCGCTGTCTCTAATTCATAATGATCTTATCATCAATTGATATTGCCACTGTAACATTATGAATACTACCTTCCCTTCAATGCTTGGTGACTATGTTTATCTTTTGATTAGTCTTCCTTCATACTGATAATCGATATAGAAGAAGTTGCTCCCTTCTTGCTTCATCATTCATAGATCTCCTTACTCTACTGTATCTCATAGGTTGGTGGATATCTTCAAGGTGATTGTTACATTCTTTCTTGGTTCAGTTGATCCTTATCATGATGGTAATGCCAATGCTGATGGTCCTCATATATGCTTAAGAGTATGACTAATAAGTTTAAATATTTAATTAAAACTTACTTAATCATTTATCGATTCTAGTTATCTTCAGGTCCAGAATGGGGACATTACAATACATGACAAGGACTTAGCTCTCAAGCTTTGTATTTTGTGGTTGGATGTGTAAGTCCCCAGCCACAAGAGTTAGTGATTATGATTGGATGTGTTTGTCCCAAATCATAATTGTTGTGAGCAGATGTGGGTGTCCCTCTTCATAACTTTGATTTCAGATAGATGTGTTTGTCGTGCTATCCAAAACTTGTTGTAGGACCTTGGATAAATGTGTTAGTCCCTATCGTTGATTCCTTGGTTAGATGCATTTGTCCCTATCCTTGGATGAAAGAACAGTAAGCATAGTGAGGCTAGTTCCACTATTGCTTGTCACAAGTAGATGTGTATATCGCTAATCATATCATATGACAAACAACTGAACAACGTGATATATTAGGGAGTTGTTTTAGGATGGTTCCTCTAATATAGGATCTGAAAAAGCCCATAAAATATAAATATGTAGTCTGCATTAAACAAAAATAAGCAGAATAGAAGCAATATTATTTTTTGGTGCAAAAAATTTTATATTTGGCTTCTCATATATCTTATAATTCAATCAAGTTTAAAACCTTGAGAAGAAATTCTGATCTTCAGCTAAGCAGCATTACCATTACCTTACAACTATGGATGTGAATTATAGTCTATGTGGATACATTCATCACTACATGGAACTTGACAAGGCAAATGTGAAAGATATTCTAGTCTGAAAGCAAGGCCGCGTTAACAGAAAAGTAAACAAAATCATGTAGAATTAGTGAAAATGACAAAGCAAAAAATAATAGCGAATTCAGAAAACATCAATAATTTTTTCAATAACAAATCATAACATTTTTTATAGAAAGGGAGGACAAAATAGGGATTTAAAAAAATACGATAACCGAAAAACAATGATTAATCAGTGGCAGCAATGCAAATACAAACTCTTTGATTTCATTCATGGAGATTGGACCCATAAAACACAGATCCATGGACCTTCTTCCATTGTATATTCCAATTATAAAGCATGGATTTGGGTACAGATACTTATTCCCCTCGGCACATCAACAAAAGGGCAGCAAAGCCCTTCGTATCTGCTACGAACTTGACCATTTAAAAATCTACGAAGACCAGCCAACAGTTTCTAGGAGTTGATCATCCATCCAGCACTATTTGTTTTCTCATTCATCAACATTAATCAAACTGCATGGCCTCGTAGATCACGACACTTCACTATCCAAAGTGATTATCGACCATATTAGATTCTAAAATGGTAAGTCCCCAAGCAATGGCTTTATTGACTAACCTTGATGTGGCAAGCATTGAATCACACCACCTTTTCCTCCTCATCCAAAGAACGAAATGCTTTTGCATTCAAACTATATACAGATGAGGGAAGTTGGGAACCTTGCAATTTAAATCCCACACCTAGAGCACCTTGCTGTAAAAGATATTTATGTATCTGTTTATATATTTAACACTCATAACCATATTTTTCCTGCATTGGCCTCTCAAATATATTCCATCACATGACTCCCATAAGAAACTATCAGGCTTCCATCAAGATGCCTTTCTTCCTTTTGATCATGCCTAAGGCCTGAAATCTGTTTTAGATTACAGTTGTCTTTGTCATGTAAAGAAAATAACTCCTGCTTTATAACCAGAAATTTCATATAATTATACAGTATAATCCTTGTGTCTAATTCATACTGACAACATATAGAACTGCATCTCCATGTATTTTAGAATAATAGGTCAGTAGAATAATGACAGGCCAAGGTCCATGGAGTCCTCAAATTAAATACAAGATAAAAGCGGATATACATAGATATAAACCAGTGAATTCTCCCTAGACTGGTTCAATTTGCTTTCATTTCTGTTTCCAGAAAAGAAATAGCATTGCAAATACAACCAATTTTATCTAAGTTGCCGGTTCGGATTTGGGTTCGGATGTGGGTTCGAGATGTTGTAAAATCAAGATCATCCTATAGAGAATATATATGTATATATTACTGATTATGTATTGTTGTGTGTTGCAGAGGAGAAGACGATGCTGTTGTAATTGATTGCTTTCCTCTCAACACATGATTCACTTAAATATCATTCAAGGGCATCTCTACGTAGAGACGTGACTCTACGTGGCTGAAGCCACATAGAGCCATGTCTATACGTAGACATGCCTCATACGAAGCGGTGCATATAATGGTCGACCCGATATATATTAATGCATGGACTTACGTTTAACTATCGGTTGATATTTAACGTAACATATATATATGTTACGTTAACTATCCACTAATAGTTATATAACAATAATATTGTCTTTATCAACTGAGTCGATTACTTCCATTTAATTATGTCACTCGGTTAAATAGACTGTTGTCGATTTAATTAGTAATGAATATATATATATATATATATATATATATATATATGATAGAACAATAACAATATAACTTATTTTATTATATCAATCAAATCGATGCTATTGTTTTAACACGAGATTCGGGTTTGAAATTTGTTCAAATTTTTTTGGGGGTGGGTTTGAATTCGTTTTGGGTTCTTTCGTACAAAAACATATGTTATATATGTGTGTGTGTGTGTGTGTGTGTGTGTGTGCATATGTATATATGCAACAGCAAATAAGTTCATACACCACTATGCTAATAGTAAAGCAACATAGCAAAATACACCACCATATATATTAATGTTTTAGTCCAAATTCCCCATAAAAATGGCAAAACTCGTGTCGGGTTTGTCTGACAGAATTTGGGCAGAATTTTGCAAGAATGTGATAAGGACCAGACTTTTGCAAGACCCGGACCAGACTTTGGGGTTGCCAGGGAAGAATTTGGTAACTTAGAATTTTATCATACTTTTATAATCAACCTCAACAAGCTTGTTACCATTTCTTTTCTTTAATCGCTACAAATCATACTTGCTTTTAAAAAAAGAAAAAATGTTGGCTTCCAATACCTAACTCATTCTTTGAATTTTTTAATTTAGCGAATCTTCACTTTGATAAAGGATTCGACAATCCAGAAAGTTGTACATGATCAGACGAGAGAAACAATAGACATGTAAAAGAGGAGACCTGTTTTCCCTACACTTAGATAAAGGAAGTAATTGAAACATTAATGCTTCACTTTCAGTCGTCATCATTGCACTCTTTCATAAGTTTGAAACAAACTTCCTAGTTACCACTATGACTACAAATGTGCACTCTTAAAGAAACAAGACTGCATATTGCAAACTAATCACAAGCACGGTGAATCAAAGCAGCAATTATTCTACTTGCTCAAGCAAAATAACTTTGGGTTGAAAATATGATCCCACCCACTTTTTCTATAGCCAATATACATCCTGAGTAATCTTAATACATGCATGTCAACGGAATGCATTTCGGAACTGAGAACTCAACAACCATGACAATAATATTATATCAAAATGGAATGCTAGACCAGAGTTCATTGTTTTCTATCAAAGAAATTCGAATACTGTCAAATTTGCTTGGAAAACTGAAAAAATCTGTTAATATTCATCCAAAAAAATCACCTGTACAAACATACACAAATTTACACTATAAAATTATTTCAATTCACCAAATTAATCTATCTTGGCATTTAATATTAAATTTTGAGGGTTTTCTTGTTTTCCCCAGCCGTAATTTTCTCCAAATCTACTGTTCAGGGTTTTTTGTTCTGGATTTTCTGTTAGGACTTTTTGGCAATTCACCATTTGAGGACTGGGTGATTAATTGGTGAGAATTTCCTCTTTTATCCTTTCTGTTGAATGGTGCCGCTAGAATGCTGCTGCTACAGCATTGTTAGATCTGCCCTAAATTCTGGCAACTCAGTTGTTGGGCTGTGCTTTGCTCCCTGACCACTTTTCTACCCTGTTCTTCATTTCTCATTCAATGTTTTGGTGCTATACAACCCATTATTCCAATGTTGCCCTGTTATTCAAAAATTAAGGCAATAATCCTAAAGTAGTCAGCATTATAGTGGAACTTCACAATTTTACATAAATACAATATGACTTTATATTAATATTTAACATTCATAATTTTATGTTAGTATACTATAATTTTATTAATAGTTGTAGGCCCTTTCAAATGCATTTTCTCCATTGCGGGATGTAACCTCAGTGTTTGAACTCAAGTCTACAGCTACAAATAAAATTTACCATTTGTGTTGGGATGGACTCTGCAAATAGACTTTGCCAAAAGCACTGCCTAAGCGAATAGTTCTTAGAGTGTAAATAGCTATTCCATGATAGTGATTATAGATAATTCAATTAAAGACAACTCATTAGAAATTCAAGATCACCTTCAACCAATTAGATTTGCCCCAAAAAACACCTAAAACAGAGTTACACGTAATGTGGTATGTCACAAGAAATACTGACCGTCTTCCTCGTGGTGGCTTGTTCACTTCTTGGACAAGTCGTTCACGAGCTGCTTCCAGATGCTCCACAAAGCCACCAAGAATATCAACTACTTCTGGAACAAGCATGAGAAGCCCACGTCGTACATGCACATTCCGAATAGCAATCTACGAAGTCCAAGAAAATGAACCTCTCAACCTTATATTGCAACACAACTTGAGGTTCATTGGGTAAAAGAATAATAGTCACCTTCACTGCCCATAAGCATCAACACAATTTGACATGAATAATTTCATGTTACTGGATGAAAAATAGGTTTTCATGTAATCGGTTAAAGAAATGTAGATATTATTACTTTCTAGAACCAAACATGTGTAAACAATTCAAAACATACATTTAAATCTTTACAAACTTGTCAAAAGGACAACTGCATCTTGCTCAGAGACTTACATCTTAACATTTATTTGACAGCTAGCTAAATTACAAATGCTAATGTTATTGTTTCATGCTTTCAAGTTATTATCCCAAGCTGATCTCTCAAACTAAAACATGAATCGGTATCCTGATGGTGGCATCTTCTTGTTGATTGTGTTCTCCATCATTGAATGGTGGAATGGCATCTTATGGTGGTAAAAGATAAAATGACTTTGCTATGGATGTGTCAAAAGCACAAAAAATGCATCTCCTTGTCAAAAACTGTGAGACATATTTGAAAATGTGTTTACCAGCTGAATTTAAATTAAACATTTCATAATTCCAAGCTGTTATCCCACAACACACTGCAAAATTTTGAAAAAAAGAATGCACGTCATGGCAACTTCACATTCATGCCTATTGTCAGGTCAGCTATTGTATGGTCGGGTAAGAAATTTGCAGCTTAAAGAAATCAATTTTTGTTTGATAAAAGATAAAATCATATAAAATTAAAGATATATTAAAAAATGCTTAGAACCTTGTACAAGCCTTAAATTCCAAAAGGCATAGGCATATGGATACAAAAAAGGCTAAAAAGAGAAACACTATGAAGCAAAGCAAAATACAAAACAAAATTGTGATGGAGTACCAAGGATTACATAGAAACTTTGCATATCAAAAGAAAGTAAAATAAAATTTAAAGTGCAAAGATTTGAAGAGACATTTTGATTTTATGAGCTGCCATAGTGCACGCTTTTTTCCTTTATGGCTGTTGAACAGTCTTTCCCAGGAAAAAGACAGAATTCCAGCCTATAGATATCAAAGGACTCTTATAAATTATGTAATTTATAATTAATATTTACTTTCCAGGAACCTTATGTTACTCTTGTAAATCCCAGTTTGAAAAAGGGAAGAGTGGAGAGACAGAGTCTGGCCTACTTCGATTTGATATTGGATCACTTAAGTTAGTAAAATTAGCTGACTTATACACTTAGTACTCTCACTAAACACTCTTAGGTACTCGTCTTTAAAAATGAATGTCAGATAGAGTTACAAGAGAAGAACGAGGCAAAGGTGTTTTCAGGGATCCAAACACTCAAAATACTAATGTAATGATAAAAAAAAGTTGTCAGTGACAGGCTTGACCCTACTTGAACTCGTTGCTTCTGAAATTCATAGATGTCAAACAAGTTATACCTTAGCCAAACTAGTCACTACAAAATTCATGTGTTGGACAGGTTCAGCCCCAGTCAAACTCGTCACAGAACAGACCAAAAGATGGAGCCTGCAGGAACCTAAGAAGCCAAAGTGGTCCAAAACGTAACATTTTAGTTAAAAACGACCTTTGAACTCCTGTCAACATTTTTGTGCTACTCTTATTAATAAATACCTCCAAGAGAGATCATTTTTAACAGCTTTCCTTAAGGTTTTCCTAGCATATTGATGGAATTGAGGTTACATTGCTTCAGACTATGAGTCTCAGAGGAGTTGGTGTGTAGTTAGGAAACTGTGAGAGCAGTTGCAGCCTTGCAGGTATTGCATGTCGTTTGAGCATTGCTGATTACGTCCATGTAGGTCTCTCAAAGGTGAAATGATAATCAATAGTTTGATTTTAACAAAGGAGATGAAGGCTCCTTAAATAGAGAATACAAGATGATCTTTCCATAACGGAAACAATCAAGAATAGAAACACGAAAGATAGAAAGGAAACTTCCTAAAACTAACTAAAGACAAAAAGCATAAAAGGAAGTTTCTAAATACCAAATAAGATGACCATTATATCAATATTACAATATTATTTTAAGACCCTCCCTTAATGGTCATTCTACTAACTACCCTACAGAAGACTGACATAATATGCAGGTCATTTGGCTATAAATGCATAGAGGGCCAACTCCTCTTCAGAGTGCTCTGCGACATGAGCCCGCTATTGTGACCCTCTCTAGTTGGACATTTGATCAGCCAACCGCTTTCTACAGAACTTACCTCATACGACCAAGAACAAGAACAAGCTGAGTGCCTTCCAACATGATGTTGGGTAAATAAGCCATCCCTCCTGCTATTCAGAGACACAGAAAATAAGATAAAATCAGCTTCTCAAAAAACTTTGATTTTTGTTGATAAAAAATCGGCAAATAACTTTGAAACCACAATTTTGCCAAAAATCGTCAAAAGAAGCTACTGCAAAACAGCACCACAATTTTGTGGAAAAATCATCAAACCCTCGATGCAATGCTGAAATCACACACAATTTTGTCAAAAAATGGTCAAAAACTCTCGTTTTGTATCAAAAAAGGGTAAAAACCCACGATTTTGGGGAAAAAACATGAAAAAACCCTCCACAATTTTTGGGAAAAAATCATGCAAAAACCCTCCATGATTTTTGCAAAAAAATCATGTAAAAAACCTTCCACAATTTTTTTGGAAAACCATTGCCGTAGCCCTGAGATAGAGGCATGATGAGTAACAACACCTTTCTCTTTCTTGAAATTAAATTGCTGTTGTTTCTTTCTTTTATCGTGTTCTATGATCTTTGATGTATGCACACTTCCTTCCATATTCTTACCATTGAAAACACTAAAACTAAATAACTAGACCATATTTCCATATACATGCACATGGAACATCGACTATGTCAATCAATGAACTAAGGTTGAATAAGATTCATTTTGGTGAAATATGTAATGGACAATCTGTGTTAATTATGGATCATTCCTTTGACCTGCGTAGCTTTTCGCTGCCTCAAACCCTTGAAGCAGGTTTCCGAGAAACAACATCACCATATTGATTAAAAGCATAAGCCAAGAAAGGCGTGTCTGCTCTGTGAGGGTAGAGTTAAATTCCTCGAGAGAATGCAAATCTCACAATTGTTTATTCTGCATAATCTTCTGGATGCTTATCTATATGTCTCTAGGTTTAGTTGGGAACAATGTCTGCATGTCTGTCCAACTTTTCTCAGATTGGTGCAGCAGGGTTCAAAATTTGCTTAGCCACTCTGAAAGGTGATAATTTCTAAACACATTCATGGTCAATGTTCACCTTTCATCCGGTCCAAAATTCACTTTATCTACTTCATTGGATATCAGATTTAGCTCAAACACATTTGTAGCCAACTTATTGGGTTTGAATTTTGCGTAACAAAGTTTGAAGTTAAAGATGTCTTGAGGATGGCTTTGTCAATTTCAGGGGCTTATTCCTCTGAAAGCTCATTTGACAAAATTTGCATCACAAGAAGAGTTTGTTCCCCCATAGAGAAGACCGGTTCCTTAATAAATTCACCCTAATTTGTTAAGATGTTTTCTGCAGATGGTTACAGTAAGGATTATGCGTCTTAATCCATATCACACTATGTCAGAGCTAGGTTTCTCTAGCAGCAGGAAACAGTAGCACAAAATTTTGATTTGTCAAAAACAATTAGCCCAGACTTTTGGGATAGCGAATCAAATACACGCACACACATAGAAGGATTCCATAATTTAAAAAAGACAACGAATATCATGTACATTATATTGATTTTCATATGCAAAAGTGAGCTCTGCTACACATTCTAAAGATCTTTGTAACAATGAAATGAATATTGCAAATTTGAAACATAACAAATAAAATAACTAATTCCCATTCACCCATATAACTAAATAGAAGATTGGTAATTGGTCCAAATATAATGATAAATAAAGACTCTTAACTATCAAAATAAACAATATATAATAATAATATCTGACATGTGACAAAAAGCTAAGCATGGAACCTCTAAATTGTCACCAGCTTGTCATCTTAACTTATCTCCCATGACTTGAATAATTTAGCCTCATCAATGCTCTCCAGGTCTAAATTATTTCACTGCTCCAATGGGACCCCAACAATCTTGATAATCCATTTCAACTCCAAATATTTGAACTTTGAAGAGTTGAAGCACAATACTGAATGACACTAGAAGGCGCCATGAATGGTCCTGTACTTCACATCCACACAAAAAACATCTTTGAACAAAACTTCTGTAACTCTCTTAACGTCAATTTTTCTTGGATTCTAAATACCTATTATGAGTCATTATCATAAGCTGCAAGGAAACCTGCAATTCAAACATGCTCTCCAATAAAATGATTTACTTGGCATATCTCGTGCTCATTAGTATAAGAAATTTCTTAGGCTTCAATGATGCCAATGAGTCGTGTTGCTTTCATATGAAAATTTATCCTCAAAATTCAACACTATCCATTTCACTCATTCAATAGAGCCAATGACCTTCAATATATTATTCAACATATGCACAAACAAGAACCAAATGATGTGTTTACAAGTTCTCTAAACAACAATCCCTAATTATTTACACACAATTGCCATATATATGACCAAATACATAACACAATGGGTCCAACTCCTCTACAAAATCTATTTAAGTCTAAAACTGAAATTACACATCCTTGTGCTTTAAAAAATTAATGTCTTCTTGTGCACATGACAATGGCATTGATGTCTCACCGGTACTTAATATTAATTCACCCATCCATGGTAATGGAGCACCCTATCCTCACCCATGTCTCCCTCATCTCAAACAAATTAACCTTGGAGTAGTTGTGTTCAAAAACAGATGTTACATGTTTGTAATCTCTTCGAAGCACATGATTGACAAAAAATGCCCCATTTACAAATGACTTCTTATAATAAAGACACCAATCAGCATAAAAAGGAATGCTGTTGGCAAAGAAGACTTTTCCACTTAGATCATTCACCTCCTATGTGTCTGCACATAAGATTGCTATAAATATGTATGTGACCTTCATGATAGCTTTTGAAAACCCTTTTAACATCTCCACAATAACCGAAACCCTAGGAGTACAAACCCTAGAAGCACATTAAGAAATATGGGTGAACAATGTTGAAGTATCTACAGTAGAAGATGCCCTTGTACCATGTGGTCATTTCAGCCCTCTAATCTTCAAGAAAAAAAAATTCACAACCAATCAATCCTCGTCTAAGTATATATAAGAGGTTAAAGTTAAACCTAGTGATGGTTGCATTTAAGTTAAAATTGCAAATGTTGCAATTATAGTGATGTGTCACCCTTGAAATCTTTTTAATTTGTGTCACAAATGCTTATGAACGAAGTTGAGCGGCAACAAAATTGCAAGAAACTAACATCCGAACTTCCTCCTCCGCCTACTTTACTTGCACTATCTATTTTCACCAACTAATTTAGAAATGGCATATGAATCCCATGACTCCTTGTGCTCATTTTTGTTTCTTGTTGGAGGAAATGATGAAGCATTTCGACTAGAGAGACTCGTTTTGTTCCATACGGCTGGGCATTTCAACCCTCTCATCAAAAGAATTTTTTTCACAATCCCTCACTCCTTATTTAAGCATGACTAAGAGGTGAGCACAAAAACCTAGTGATGCTCCCATTAAAGCTGAAATTGCAGTATCTTGCTTTTATAATTGTATTTTCTATGTAATTTTATGCTTATTTTTGTTAAGAATGCCTTAAACCGAAATAGAGGCTTAGAGGGTTTCAACGTCTCTTTGCACATTTCTAGAACAAAGTTAACATGTAAATAAATAAAAAGACGCTAGCAACTAACTTTCTTCTTCGCCCGCTTTACTTCCAATCTCTATCACCCCCATTTCACTTGGAAAACGCATATCCACCCACACCACCAATGCTCACTTTTGCTGCATGTTGAGTAAAAGAAAACTAGAGACTTAAAATTGCTAAAGAAACACAACAAACACTCAAATTACAAAACCACATAGAGGAACACAACAAACACTCAAATTACAAAACCACACAGAGGACAACAATAATGCAAAATACCTTCCTGATGCACTCTGAATATCTTGTAGTTTAGGTCCTTTGGCTAAATTATCTCTCTTCTATTTTTCTCTCTTTCAAATTTACCTTTTAAAAATTCATATTAGTGTTTGAGTGTCTGGAGGTGTAGTAGCAAAGTGGATATTAAAGGAGCCCCACTCATAGTTGTTTCTGACATTTGAATTTTCATATTTTTGTTTTTGTACTCCTCCCAACTATTAGGGGCACTCAATCATCTCCATGAAGGTTAAGAAATGCATGCACAACCCACATGATTACTTAAGAACTTCCATCTAAACCCAAATGAAGTCGAGAACATCCATAGGTCTTCGGGATAACCTTGGGATACTGCAGCAACCCTTCCTTTCAATTGATTTAGTGCCCGCCGAGCTTTACAACCTTGACGTCTAGTAGCCATCCAAGGTTGGAAGAAAACTAAAAATATCTAATGCCCTTGAAACAACACCAACAGGGCCCAAAATGTCTGGGGATTGACAAAGGCATCATGATAAGCTAATAGAGACAGTCGTGGAACAAAGGCATTTCCTCCACATTCTCAAGTTCCTAAAATGTCAAGTCTACTGAAACAAGGTCCTTGAGTATTAGGAATGTATCCCATAGTACATTGTAAAAAAAGTTCATGGTACAAGTTAGTTTTTATTTTCCTACTTTAATGTAAAAAACCCAAACTTCTAGACTATTTTCAAGAGTGAAAGATCAGGGTAATATTGTAACAAAAACACATTCTAGATGTAATTACAAATTTTGTATATTGGATTATCACTTTGTCGGTTCAACAGCAATCCGAATATTTATTTGGGGCAATTCGTAATGGTTCAACTCAACTAAATTTATGCATATGTTCAAGTAAGATTCAATACACATTCTAGAAAATAATAAACAAATCTGCAGCAGCGGTAAAATAACTCCAGACGGATGACAAAATATATGCACCTGTGAACAATTGATGTAACACAACCGTAATCTTCTTATCTTCTGCTGCTGTCGGTTAATGCTTGCAGGTGTCAATTGCAACACTCCAAATTCTGCAGCACGTGGTTTCCTCTATCTACGCGCAGGATCCTTATCGTGTGGCTGGGAGGTTTCCTTGTCTTATGTATATTGCGCTGGATGTAGATAAATCAATTTCCGGAACAAACAAATCGTTTCTCTTCTTGCCGAGCCAAATATGGTTCACGTTTTGACTTTGATTTGCTACGCCTAATACTGCCAAAACTTGTTTGTCTTTTGTTGGAAAGGTAATACAAAATACAACCGGTGTATTTGTCTTTTGCAAAACTGACATAGAAGATTATTGCAATGTCCAAGCAATTAAAGACCGGGTTTCAATGCCCTCGAACAATCTCGCCAACAGCCTTCTTTGTAAACAATAATTTCCAATTCTGTCGTATGCAGCCAAAATCAATATAATCAGATGCTGAAGCTCCTTAACTACAAAGATATAATATTTTGAAACGTCAACTTGTTGACGATGGTTCAAACCACTAGGCCAGAGGATTGCGCTCTAACGAAAGGATTTCACTGGATCTTTTACTTCATAACCAATATCTCAAAACTCAAGCATGCTTGTTCCTCCACGAGCATCGCCTTTTGACAACCAAAAGTAGTTGTAATATTCCCGTGAGGGAACTACTTTATTAAAATGCGTAACTTAATGGCACACTTTAATTATTTAATATTAATTTGCCTTTGTCGACAATTAATATTATATAATTAAATTCCTTTATTTATTATCTTAGTCCCATAATGATTATTTGGGGACATGACAAATCTCCCCTGCCTCATGTTGCTTGCCCACAAGCAACTGTAAATCTGGATGGCTCAAAATTTGCTCATTCTCCCAAGTAACATCATCCAAAGGCAAATCCTTCCATTTGACGAGATATTCCCGAATAGTGCGGTTACGCAGATGCCGATCCCGCGTTTCGATAATCTTCTCAGGAATCATGGCAAGTTTTCCCTCCTCATCCAAGGGAGGTAAAATCTCTGAAACTGTGACCTGCTGACCTAAAGCCTTCTTGAGACAGGAAACGTGAAACACATTGTGGATCCTGCTACCTACTGGTAAAGCCAATTCATATGCTACCTCTCCAGCTTTGCCCACAATCGGATAAGGCCCATAAAACCGAGGCTTCAATTTCTTAGCCCCACTCCGTTTGAGAGATGACTGTCAATAGGGCAGTAATCTGGGGTACACTAAATCACCAACCTCAAAACTCCGTTCCACCCGCTTCTTATCAGCGTAGAGCTTTTGCCGGTTTTGAGCACAATGCAAGTTTTCCTCGAGTGTCTTTAAGATGTCTTGGCACTCCTGAAGCCAATCGCGTGACTTGGGCACATTACTGAAATCAAAGGTAAGATCTACAAAAGAAAAAGCATCATACCCATATAATGCCTTAAACAGCGTCATACTGATGGACATATGGAAAGTAGTATTATAGCAATGCTCGCCCAAATGCAACCAACGAATCCAAGCTTTTTGATGCCCTGTGACATAACTATGAAGATAGCCCTCAATCTATTTGTTGACTATTTTTGTTTGACCATCGGTCTGTGTGTTGGTTCCCAAAACCACAGATTGGAAATCCAAGAGCCTGCCACTTCTCCAATAGGATTCCACAATCAATTTTGGCCAACGAACGAGAATCACCTTGATTCCCCTGCACTTTAGGCTCCGCAACACCCAGGCGGGTAGACCTTCACCTCAAACGCTAACTGTCCAGTTCAAGGCTTTTCTATAGCGAATTTAAGCTTTGGTGAGTTCTTCGGCTGGCAAATTCCTTGAACTCAATCAATATGAAATGGAATGCTGAATGTTTAATTTAATTATTTTGTGTAATGATTTTAAATAATGGATTTGAGGTTTGTAGGAAGGATTTGATAGATTTTCTGACTTCACATATAAACCCAATAATTCAAAATAAAAGACCAGTGCCTCTGCTCATTC